>OY759270.1:41380961-41900961 GCA_963662155.1 Lamellibrachia columna
GCGTTGATGACATTTCTCCCAAGATCTTTTGGTGGCAGCGATAAGTGACCCACTCCCATGGTGTCGTGACGCAGACGGCTTTATAGCCCATTACCCTTGTCACCTGTCTGGGTTGCGGTCGTCAAAGACTCAGTGGCACAACTTCTTAAACGAGTGCTGGTACAGCAGATGACTCCCAATGTATGGGAATTGTTTGACAAATTCGGTGATTTTTCAGGGCACGTTTATTTCAATCGGAACCGTTTCGCAACTTGGTGTAGCTTGGTGGATGACCTTGGTTTTCCTGGTGTTAATAGTCCCACGCTTCGGTAGGCCTCAGTGACGAGGTCCATGCTAGTTTGGAGCTCCTCCGCGTAGTGAGCAGAGGTGGCGCAGTCGCCGGCGTACTATAGACGACTGTTGTCATTTTCGGTTTGGCCTTCTCTGCAACATTCTCGTCAATTTCCAATTCCTCCATTGTCGATGATGCTACTAGCATGCCCTCCTCTGAGACGGTGGTTATTGCCTAATCTTGATCGGAATATATAGCTGTTTGTGGGTGTTCTCCTCAGCGTCGAGGATCGGAGCGTAGACGCTGCTGATGGCTAGGTTGTTTAGTCGTAGGGTCACGAGGCGTTCGTTGATGCCAACGGTTCGAGGCCAACTGATTGATAATCTTATTGTCCTGCTTATTCTTGTTGGCAAAGCCGACTCCGGGTATGTGAAGGTCCTCGGCTGATTTTTCCTACCAGGAGAACGTGTAGGCGCCGCCATCTTCTCTGAACTATCCTTCATTGGGAAAGCGAGTTTCGCTCAAGGCATCGATGTTGACGTCATATCTCGCGAGTTCTCTGTACGGTCACGATGCCAGTTCAGCGTTCCGGACGGTCGATCTTTTGGGTGAATGCGTTCCAGATTGCGAATATCATCGCTTTGGTTGGGTAATTCGTTCATTGTGCTCGGTCGCGCAGAGATGATCCAGCTGGATGCGGTTTTCCGGCAAGGGCGGGACAGCTTAAAGTTTTAAGGTTAATTTATAGCTCACTACCCGTTCGGTGAGAAGCAGTGAATATCCCGAATAGGGCTTATCTGCCACGAGAGCAGTTGTCGAATAATTGTACTCCTGTCACAGCCCATGTGCCCGCCGCATACCTGCAGATCCGTGACTATGGAGACTTCTGTGTTGTGTTGGTCAACATGTACAGAAAAGTCGAACTGTAAGGGTTAACACTCAGCGTTTCTTTCTTCCAAATGCTGTATTAACTTCATATAGTTGAGGACTATTACATAGGGTCACCGTGCTTGTTTTATATATGTCAGTACGTTTACGTTATAACACGATCTGTGTGTTTTCCTTGATGGGAATCTGCATTGCGAAAAAGGCCTACAGTTACGAGATTTTTACGCAATTTTATAATCGCAGCACCCGTGACTTGATTGTTTATAGCTACGTAAAACTTGAGGCCATCGCGGCGACGCATCACTTCGTGTAACTGCAATCCCAATCACTCCAACATGCATAAAAACGTAGACCGCCTAAAGCGCTTAATCTAGGGTCGACGCTTCGTTGTTTGGCAGACCTGTTCATTACAACACCAACGCAACTTATACGGGAAACTGAAAAAAGAAAGAAAAGAAACGTACGTTCAGCCACACTGCAATTACTGCGCGAACCCTTATGAAAATATACTATGGAATTACATATGACATTTGGTGGTATTACATGGTAGGCCCTATACCAGGCCTGGCCAACCCGCGGCTCCCGAGCCGCATGCGGCTCTTTGCCTGGTTTCATGCGGCTCTTACGTTCATATCGAAGTTTGTGTTTGTGGTTTTTTTTAATGTGCGTGTTCGCTTCGCTTGAGTTCAATACGGTATTTTCGTCAAACGCGCATGTGCGTGAGATGAAAATACCGTAAAGTTCCCCAGTAGGGGCAAGATCATTTGAGTAAACAATTTGTGTCAAGTTCACTCTCAAAATGGCAGGGAAAAAATGCACAGCAAAACGAAAATATGAAGATGAACACAGGACGTTTTTAACAGAGTGGGAGAGTTTATATTTTTTTGTTGAACGTAATGGCAAGCCATTCTGCCTTATATGTCAGGCGTCATTAGCGCATTTCAAGGCTTCAAATCTTCAGCGCCACTTCAGCTCACTCCATGCTAACATCGACCAGGAATTTCCAAAAGGGACTGAACTTCGCAAGCACAAGTTGGACACTTTGAAAAGTCAGGCAGAAAAGCAGATACAGTTTTTCAAAAAATTTACGAAGCACTCAGAGACTGTAACGCTTGCATCTTATCAACTGGCTTGGAACATTGCACGGGCTAAAAAGCCATACAATTAAGGGGAGTTCGTTAAAAAATGCCTCAGTGACGTTGTTGAAATCTTGTCTCCTGAAAACGACAAACTAAAACGAATGGTATCAGACGTCCAACTGTCCCGCCACACTGTTGAACACAGAATATCGGACATTAACACGGCTATTGAATCACAGTTGCACTCTGAACTTCAAGCATGTGAGTATTTTAGTGTCGCATTGGATGAGAGTTGTGACATACAAGACAAGCCTCAGTTGGCAATATTTGCACGGTCTGTGTCAAACGATTGTGTGATCAAAGAAGAACTCCTTGATATTGTGCCATTAAAAGACAGAACCCGTGGCATAGATGTGAAAGAAACAATGATGGCTGCATTTGGGAAAGCAAATCTGCCCATACCGAAACTAACTGCAATAGCCACGGATGGAGCGCCAGCCATGATCGGATCTGTGAACGGGCTTGTGGGGCTGTGCAAAGCTGACCAAACATTTCCCGAGTTTTGGAATTTCCACTGCATCATCCACAGGGAGCAACTCGTGTCTAAATCATTGAATTTAGACAACGTCATGAAGCCTGTGATGGAAATCGTCAACTACATCCGCACACATGCGCTCAACCACAGGCAATTCAAGAATCTCATCGCTGAGCTGGACCAAGGGCTTCCAGGTGACCTGCCGCTGCACTGCACTGTGAGGTGGCTGTCAAAAGGCAAGGTACTCTCTCGCTTCTTTGAGCTTTTGGATGCCGTGAAACTGTTCATGGAAGAGAAGGACAAGGACTATCCCGAGCTCTCGGACCTCAAGTGGATTATGGATCTGGCCTTTTTGGTCGACATGCTGTGTCACTTGGACAGACTGAACCTGACCCTGCAGGGTAAGTTAAAAATGCTGCCTGACCTGGTGCAAAGTGTGTTTGCGTTTGTCAACAAACTGAAGCTGTTCAAGACGCATATTCAAAAGGGAGATTTAACGCATTTTCCCACTCTGCTAAAAGCCAGTGGGCAAGTCACCAGCGCCGCCCTTAATAAGCAAACAGCCAGATATGCAACACTGGTTGAAAACCTGCACGAAAGCTTTGTGACCCGGTTCCGTGATCTACAACTGAAAAGGCCACAGATTACGTTCCTCGTCGACCCATTTAATGCGGAGACGGACTGTTTGAAAGCCCCGCTAGTCACAGATGAGGCTGCGGCTGAGTTGGAGATGATCGATCTTTGTGAGGAGAGGACCAACTGAAACCTGCTTTAAGGGAAGGGACCATTGAGTTCTGGAAAAGTGTGCCAATGGAAAAATACCCCAATGTCAAACGGGCTGCGCTTAAGATACTGTCAATGTTTGGGTCAACATACGTCTGCGAGTCTGTGTTTTCTACCCTGAAACACGTGAAATCAAAGCATCGATCTGTTCTGACTGACACCCATGTGAAAGAATTGCTTCGAGTGGCAACAACGGAATACAAGCCAGATTTGAAGAGGATTGTTCAAGGCAAGGAATGCCAGAAGTCCCACTAAGCAACATGCATAGTAAAAGAAAAACGCAATTGTAAATTATTATATATTTTTTTGTGGACTTGGTTGAACTGAGAGTTTGTGTGTGTGAGACAGTGCACACAATGTTCATTGTTGAAAATGACTGGCCTGTGGTCTTAGTACTGTAGGAGTCAATTTCTGTCATTATCATGTTGGTGTGTGACATTTACAATAAATCTGGCTGAGCAGAGGTCTGTGTGTGTGTGTGAGAGAGGAAGGGATGGGGTGATGTTCATGTGTGCCCATATGTATGATGTGGCTCTTTGCGGTAACACAGTAAAAAATGTGGCTCTTAGTCTCTGACTGGTTGGCCACCCCTGCCCTATACCATGACATTACATGGTACATGACATTACATGGTAAACTGCGGTAGACCATGCTTTTTCGTATATTTTGTATGGTAATTGTATGGTTTACCATGGTTTACCTGTTTCAAAACACCATGGTATTTTACCATGGCTTCCCTGTTTCAAAACACCATATGACATACCATGGTTTCCATGGTATATCATCTCAAGTCTCAAGTGGTTATACTCCAAACAACCCGAACTTGGGCTAACGCAGGAGTTTGGGGTGGACTGTGCGCATGCGCTGTGGGTGGTATATTCGACTAAAGGACTAGTATCTTTAATGTTGCTGAAATGGTTTTATCTGATAGTTTTATTTATTTTATGTAAACGAAAATTTTGAATAGGTTGGTTATGTGTATGGATACTGTCGCTGTCTTGCCACATGCACACAGACAGTCTCCATACACACACCATGGATAAGTTTACGTTGAGCACTGTGTTTTAAAGGCAGTTTAGGTGAGGATCGAGGTGTGGTGAAAGGGAGTTCCATAATAGCTTCTTGAAATGATTTTGGGTTTTTGTGTTGGTAATTTTTGGTGGAATCATATTCCATATGCGAATGGCTCGGGGATAAAATGAAAAGGCCATTGCATTTATACGACACCTGGGGGCTATGTATTGTCCACGGGTTCGAGAGCGGGTTAGTAGGCCTGGAGGGGGGGGGGTGATCTCAATAATGTTATTTAGAATTTTGTAGAAGGTTGTGGCTTGTTTAATGATACGTCTTCGTTCGAGGGTTAGCCATCTAAGGGCAGTAATTAGATCTGCTGGATTTGTGTTCCGTCTGTAATAATTTTTAACAAATCTGGCAGCAGAGTGTTGCATTCTTTCAATGCTTTTAACTTGTGAAAAGGTGTGGGGATTCCATATGGGTGAGAAGTACTCGAGTTTTGGCCGGATTAGCATGTTGTAGGCTGTTTAAATTGTTTAACTTCGGGTTTACATGGGCCACGACTTCGTTTAATCATGCCTAAAATGTCGAAGATTTTAAAGTTATTCAGTGACGTGATTTGTCCAAGTTAATTTGGAATCCAATTTTACTCCGAGATATGAGTGGCCGGATACAATGGATAATGGCTGGCCAGAAAGCGCGAGTACTTGTGTGGGCTGGGTTTAGTTTTGTTTGTTATTGGAAGGTGGACACATTTAGATACATTACATTAGACACGTTTCAAAACACCATGGTATTTACCATTGAATACGATGGTATATTTTCATAAAGGAGACTACTCGTTCACATATATCTACTAGTGTTTAAAGTTAAGCCAATTCTAATTATGTACATACAGCTGAATGAACTGAAGCAATATTAACGCAGGGTGAACAACATTCACCAAACGTCGAAACAGCAGCAAAATGATTCGAACTCCACAATAGGGGTATACTAATCGAAGAAGAAATTACTTGTGTAATAAAGGATGTCGATCGGATATTACATGTGTCGTAACTAATGGCGTATTAATTTATAGGATCTCAGAAAGGGGGCCCAAGCTCAGTGACCTATTAGTTTGCCATGCTACCATGTATAGTGGCGCAACAGCAAGATTATGTACGAAAAAAACTTATCCCTAAACCAATGCCGCCTCACAGATACGCCACTGGTCGTAACGAGTGTGAAGTAGATAATTACACCGGAGCCCACTCCGCATTTCACCACTGTCGGGTCCTCATATCAGACATTGCTTACTAATAACTAATCCCATTTCGTTAACTAGTATCTGGTTTATCGTTTTGATGTCACCTTATGTTTTAAAAGTTTTGATTGGTTCTAAGGGCAACACCAAAATGTAAACTTAATTTCCATTGGCCTAAAATATAAATTTGCCGAGAGTTGTGTTTACGCGGTTTTATAAACGTCATCAAGCCACTGATCATCAAACCGAACATGCAACAAAAATAAAATAATCATTGTAATACACCGGATGACATTTTTAATGTAGCCACGTAAGTATATCCATGACATAAGAATACAAATCCAATCCGCTGTCTGGCGATCAAAGACTGACTGTGGGGTGTGGCAACTATAATTTAGAACGATATCATGACAATCACGACAAATCTAAACGTTGACAACGTAGAATAATAGTGATTTTTAGCAAACTGCATATACACGATTACATTTCGTAGATAAAATTAAAAATTAGTACACCTTATTACTATTAGGGAGTAAATGTCAACAAATTAAAGGGTCACACTGGTCTGCAAGTGCATGTTATGTACGGGCCAGGCCTACTCATCATAACCTGACCATAATATTAATAATGTCTATTATGTTTATATGAAAAGAAGTTGACTTCTGACATAATATGCAGTTTGCATGACCATTACCATGCTAACTAGATAATCTTAGAAATGCCAAATGGCCATGCTAATTACGATGGTTTTGCAAGAAGGCCCATATGGTAATAGAAAATTGAATTCATACGTCAACATTTTAACTATATTTTTGAAATATAAACCTACGGTAAAAACTACATTAACATATTACTATTTTTTTAGCCAAACTGCTTGATTACGCAATTTTATATATTGTTTGTTGGAATAAATAAATAATATATATATATGAACCAATATAACCCATCAACATTTGTAAAATTATCTGGTTTCCAATGTTACCTCCAAACAATTTGCTTTTTATATCATAAGTGACCTTTTCACATAAAAGGCCTACACAGTAAATTTGGTCAGGATAATGAAGAGAAGTTTTTTTTAAAGATAATTACTTACTACTTAATCCTCTTGGCCCCTTCAGGAGCATAGGGCGTCAACCATGTTTCTCCACCTCACTCTCTTCTGGGCTAGAGCTTTGGCCTCTTGCCAGGTGACCCCCACTTTATCAAGATCTTGTAGTGTGGAGCGTCTCCAGTTGATTTTTGGCCTTCCTTGTCTTCTCTTTCCTTGTGGGTTATAGTCCAGTGCTTGTTTGGTTGTATTTGTTGGATCTTTTCTGAGTGTGTGGCCAATCCAGCTCCATTTTCTCCTCTTGATTGTAGTGCTTATTTCTTTCTGTTTGGTTTTCTTCCAGAGCTCTTTATTTGATATTTTGTTAGGCCACCATACCTTAAGGATGTATTGGAGGCGACTGTTGATGAAGACTTGGAGTTTGTTGTTGAGAGACTGAGTAGTTTTCCACGTTTCACAGCCATAGAGAAGAACTGGTTTAACGTTGGTGTTGAAAATGCGGATCTTAGTGTTTATGGATAGTTGGGAAGAGAGCCATACAGGGCGTAGGGTTCTGAAGGCATGGCGAGCTTTATTGATGCGTAGCTCCACATCTTTGTCAGCTCCACCATTTGTACTGATGTTGCTCCCAAGGTAGATGAAGTCTTGTACTTCCTCAACAGTACCACTTTCTAGTGAGATGGGTTCAGAGGATCTGCTGTTGATTTTCATCACCTTTGTCTTTCCCACATTGATCTTAAGACCCAGTTGGCTGCTTTTTTCTTGAAGCCTTTCTGTTTTTTGTTGCATGTGTTTATGGGTTTCTGAGAGTAGTGCTAGATCATCTGCAAAATCCAAGTCTTCTAGTTGTGAGAACAAATTCCACTGGATCCCAGTACGATGGTTTTCTGTGGATCTTTTCATTGTCCAGTCTATGGCTATCAGAAAGAGCAGTGGAGATAGCAAGCAGCCCTGTCGTACTCCAGTTCCAATCTGGAAGCCTTCTGAAACTTGTCCATTAAAGATGACATGACCAGTGAAACCTTCGTACATGTTCTTTCTTAGGGTTACAAATTTTGTGGGTAAACCATAGTGCCTCAGGAGCTTCCATAGAACTGTCCTATCTATACTATCAAATGCTTTTTCGAAGTCCACAAAGTTTATGTAAAGGGAGCTCTGCCATTCATTGTTCAACGATAATCCTGAGTAGCAATGTGGTCTGTGCAGGATTTATCCTTTCTAAAGCCAGCTTGTTCCTTTCTTAGCTTCTTGTCAACTGTTTCTTGTATCCTATCCAGGATGATACGGCAGAGAATTTGACTGGGCACTGATAGAAGCATGATCCCTCTCCAGTTCTTACATTCACTGAGGTTGCCTTTCTTGGGGATTGTAACTAGCATACATGTCTTCCATTCGGTTGGTATTTCCTCTTTATCCCAGATCTCATTTAACACGCTGTATAAATCGTCAGTGGTGGCCCCAATATCAGCTTTTAAGACATCAGATGGTATATTGTCAATTCCAGGTGCTTTGCCTAGCTTCAGCTATTTGATGGCTCTCTTGATCTCCTCTTTTGATATCCTACCACAATTAATGTTAAGGTTTTCATTTGTTTCCTCAATGTTTGGCACAGTATCTGGTGGAGGCCTATTCAAGATATCTTGGAAATATTCTTTCCAGCGTTGTAACTGTAAAGATTCCTTGGTGAGAAGGTTTCCCTGTTTGTCCCTGATGGGGCGACTAGTGCTCTTGTTCTTCCCTGATAGCTGTCTGGTGATCTTGTATAACTCTCTGGAGTTGTTTTGCCGAACTGCGATCTCAGCCTCGTTTGCTAGTTTTTCGACATGTTTTCTTGTCTCTCGTTGTCTTCTTTTTAACTGTTTTGTTTCTTTCCTGGTATTCCTGCTGCAGTTTTTTTTCCTTGTGACATCTGCTTCCTTGTTGAGTTTCATTTTAATCTCCCTCCTTGCCTCAATAGCTTCCCAGGTGTCGTCTGTAATCCAGTCCTTCCTCCTAGCTTCCCAGCAGCCTAGGACTTGTTCATAGGTGTCTGTAATTGCATTCTTGCATCTTGTCCACTTTAAAGATAATTAAGCTGACATTAATAATTAACCCATTTGCAGACCAGTGAGACAACTTAAAACGGAAATAACCCATGATTTACCCTGCTTTGTATTAATTTTTTGCTATGTATTAATTTATTTGGCACATTTAAGAACAGACTGCAATAACAGGCAATTGGAGGACCACATCATCAGCAAATGCCACATGATTTGTGATAGGCCCTTCTACACATAGATCGACACTGGGGTAAAATCTAACTCCACTGTCACCATGTTGCTAGTGCTGTTGACAAACAGAGGGGAAGGGGGGTGATTACAATGCCCCGATGCTCATGCAAGCAGGTCATGTGTATTATGGATGTCATAATCAAATAAAGCAATATGTGAGAATAATGTGTCAGGCAGTACCAGTCTATAGTTGTTCCAAAGTGAACAATTTGTTGAGTTTACTTTTGATTATTATTTTTGATATGTTCTGTTCAGTTATATGTAATTGCAATATAGCCAGTGTAATTGTAATCACAAATTATGTCACTTATATACTGGTGTTCAGACATCAGTATATTCGCTTAATTTAAAATAAAATATTTGACTGCATGCTTTGCCATATGTACCCGGTAGACATTGCTCTAGTAGCAATGAATGTATAGCCAAATTTCTATAATATTGATATAATAGTAATGCCATTTTTAGACATCTTAATTGTAAATAAAATTTTCTGTGATACTATAATTTTAATTGAATTTTTAATCAAAACCAGCCGTGATCATCATGCAACATGGACATGCATGTACAAAGTTTGTACATGCGACATATTTCAATTTGTGTGTACCAATTATCTGTGATGTCCATTTGGCTAAGTGTTTATTTTCACTGAATGCATATTCCTTGAAATGGGTAAAAAGGTGCAGCCAAGAAGCAAGTCCACTAACAACAGTGGGTTATGTTCGTTGATTTGCTGTGGGAAGACTAAACGAGATTAAGAATAAATAACATAAATAATTTGAAGTAAGACATCACTCACTGAATTAATTCTGTGTAAACGTTGTTTGTTTGCCTTAGTTTTATGACGACTGATTCCACTGTTTTTGTTGATGTCGTGTTGATACTACGTAGATCGTGCTTATCAGTCCCTTATGGTTACGTTCTCTTCCGACTGCGTGGCCAACTAACCTATGAGTCATGTTTTTCAGCGTGCTCTGCATTTGACCTTTTTGTGTAATATGGGAAAGCCGTTGTAGACCACAGAGCCATCCACTGTCAGTAGCTGCATGTTGGCTGATGTTGTTACTTAAGATACAGAAGCACTAGTGAAAAACACTGTTATCTTATTTTGAACTTATGTGTACTTTTTTATGGTCATGACGTGACAGATTTATGTTGTTGTTGTTATTATGTGTACCTGTTTTGTTTAGTATTGCCACTCCAAGTAGCCACATGTTTATTTCTTTCACATTTAATTGATATTATAATAATAACGTTATGCTGTGTTTATACACAATTTGTCTGGATTATATACAGTGTGTATCCAGTATTTTTTATATACAGTAGAACTGTCAAAGTGGCCACCCATTAGAAACAACCACCTCTTAGAAACAGCCACCCCTTAGAAACAGCCACCCATTAGAAACAACCACCCATTAGAAACAGCCACCCCTTAGAAGCAGCCACCCCTTAGAAACAGCCACCCCTTAGAAACAGCCACCCCTTAGAAACGGCCGCTGTATCACAGTCTGTTTTCCCCACATCTGTATGTCTGACCAGCCTCTGTAATTCGGCCATCCATTTAATTAGGCCACTTTATCTCAGTCACTTGGGTGGCCGCTTTAGAGGAGTTCTACTGTATGTGTATAATTGTGTACAATCCAGTTAGTTTGATTGACACATGAGGGCAGCATCTTCCATGTTGATTTTCTTAAAAACAAATTGTAGGATTTGACGAAAACACAAAGATTCTTTTTTATCATAACTATTTGAATCATCATTTCAGATACAGTGTAGAATTGCCTGAGTGACTATTAACATTTGTTTCAATGGGAAAAAATAACATTGATCTGTAGCAGTGTGGTAGGGCCCATTATAATATGATTGTTAACAATGGCCAACATCACTTCCCTGGAGGGATGGTGAGGAGTTGATTGCTGGATCCATGTCAGATGTCTGTGGTAGATAAACCTTGTGGTCATTAATCCTAATGCAGAATTAATGACCACTGATCCTTTTGAGTCATTAATTCCATAAACAAGACAGCAGATTGTCCAGAATTATGGGTGATACCCACTGGCTAATTCCTCCTTCCTGGGGTCTGTCAAAATGTAATATAAAATTAGGTAGAGAGGAGACTCCAGGAGTTGTTGGGGAGACAGGAGCGATTGCCTAGGAGTAGCTGGTGTGTGATCAGGCAGTGTCTTAACTGACCAGGGAGTCTGTCAGATAGTGTTATGGTAGTTGAGTTTTGTTGTTAGCTGTCTAAAGTTTGGGGTGTGCCAGGGACTCTGTCTGTGAGACAAGATGAGTTAAGTGTTTCATTGTCAGTTGGTTTAATGTTTGGAATGTATCATTAGTATTGTGGTGTAAATAAAATATTGTCATTGTAGTAAACTCAGTTTGGTTGTTAGCATATTCTTAATTGGTACCCCCCATTGTCACATTTATAGAGATTACCTCTAGGACAGGTTGGAAAGGAGTTAAGTTGAAATCATTTCTCTGGATGAGCATGTGTATAAATTAACTTTTTGAACATTGCCTATGTGACCATGTTATTTCCTGCCCAGTCTAATATCATGTAGGTTTGGTGCTCACTAAAATGTCAGCTTATGTGAATTCCTTAAGTGAAAGTACTGAACTATTACAAATGTTAATGCCACCACCAACAGCAAAGCTAATTAAAACATAAACCGCCACGAGACGATCTGGCCCGCACTCAGGTCAATTAACCGATGGACCGGCACTGAGTTCATTATTTGATAGGCTGCAGTGGGCATCTCGAGCATATTTAATATAGCGTTGTGATAGGTTGGGTGGAGACCCAGTAGCCTCCTGTAGGTAGCAGGAGGTGGTTCTGGCAGCCACGACTTTCCACACAGATGGGATGCCTCTATTCCCACGCTGGGTGAGTACACCTTGTGTCATTGAGGTTATGGCAGGAGACACCTGTGGCACTTTGATGCTAGGCTAAAATGGAAAAATCTGTAGTTATTTCATTGGCAATGCTGGAAGCACACCTTGTGTTTTTCATGCAATGTACATGCAGTGCATAGTGTGTAGCATAACCATTATTTACACAGACTTAGTTTACAATTTATCTTCTTCTGTTTACTGTTGTTGACAGACATGTAACATGGCCATTTTTGGCATTGTGGTCTATTTTGACTTTAGTGTGTATTCACTGTGTAAGATAGGTTACTAGTTTAGGCTACATGATGGTGATAATGTATGTGTTCCTTGCTGGTTAACTTATTGAGTGTTTTGTGTGAAAATAATTAATGGGGGTTTCCTGCAGTTTTTCCTTTATTACATGGTATCAGTGCCAGCCTCACCCCAGACTTCACGGATAAAGAGGAGAGCAGCAATTACCACAAGAGTAAATATTGGCAAACAATAATAACAAAGATTAGTCCGGTCCCGTGGACATTGATGATCAATCAACAACTGGAGTACACAACTACATAATAAACCAGGTATTGACCTCTAAGGCTTCATTTGTCAATATTTCTAGGAACGGACGTTTATGTAACAGGTAGCATTAGTTTCTGAGTTGGAGGCCACAATGTTAGTAGACATAGATACAGCAGGGTACTACACGATTACAGAGATATGACAGGGTACTACACGATTACAGAGATCCTACGTGTGATGGGTTGTGTTAGTGCTACAAGATAGTGACTCTACGTTATCAGCTGCTGTGTTGTAGCGGATAAGTTGCATTATCTCACAACCAACACTCTGTCTTTGCTTATCGGTAGACCAACTGTGAATTGGTTTATCGGCCACGCTGTGGTGAAACACTTCTAGGAAAGTTAAGGAAACACTTGCTAAACTGTGTGTGTGTGTGTGTGAAGGCTCTTGTTTGTACTGACAACCTCAGTGAGATCTCCAGGTCTTGATGATGTATGGTCAAGTGTTACACCAGTCGTCATAGTGAACTTTCCATGTAGCCTGTGTCTACCATCTGGGCCACCGTGAATCCCCTGTGGTCAGACAGTTTGTTCACGGACCTATAGTTAGGATGGATGTTGTGCATTTGACGTTAACATGAGTTTTATATGTTATTGTAGATGGCTTGTTTTGTGGTATTTTATTTAAATAGGTATTAACAATAAGTTTGAATGTCGTATCATATTAATACATGCACCACATATGTAATTTAACAGTTGTGTTTGAAACATGATCAAACGTCAATGTTTCTTATGTAAGTAATAACACAGGTTTGATTAGAACATGCACTTTTACCGCCAGCATGGCTGGGTCTTTCACCTGACCCACTGTGTATTTGCTTACAATTAATATTTCATTGGCTGTGGCATTGTATTAACAACACTGACACAAGTCTGGAGCTGAGCCTTCCTCTCTCTCTCCCTGAGGCCAAGCTGCTGCTAGGGGAATGGGACAATATTTCTGGGCATATTCTGCAACTTTAGAAATTGTAAATTGATGGTTTTGTTTAACGGTTTTATTTTATTAATTTATTTAGATATTTTTTATTGTACATTTCGTAAACTGATTGATGTTCTTAGAATTGTAATGACATGTTACTTTATGTATGTATTTATTGATGTTTTATTTTGTTTATCTATTGTTTTGACTTATATATTTTATCTTAAATGATATAACTGTGGATGTAAGAGTGTAGGTGATTGTGGGATGACTCATTGAAAATCACACTATAAACACGACATTGTCACCATCGTGAAATAAAGCTTAAACTCTACTACTACCACTATAATGCCACCCTACCACCGCTACCTCCACTACCACCACTACTACTACCACCACTACCTCCACTACTACCACCACTACCACCACTACCACCACTACCACCACTACCACCATTACCACCACTACCACCACTACCACCACTACCTCAACTACTACCTCCACTACCACCACTACTACCACTACCACCGCTACCTCCACTACCACCACTACTACTACTACCACTACCTCCACTACATCCACTACCTCAACTACTACCACCACTACCTCCACTACCTCCACTACCTCCACTACCACCACTACCACCACTACCTCCACTACCTCCACTACCACCACTACCTCCACTACCACCACTACCTCCACTACCTCCACTACCACCACTACCTCCACTACCTCCACTACCACCACTACCTCCACTACCACCACTACCTCCACTACCTCCACTACCACCACTACCTCCACTACCACCACTACCTCCACTACCTCCACTACCACCACTACCACCACTACCTCCACTACCACCACTACCTCCACTACCACCACTACCACCACTACCACCACTACCACCACTACCTCCACTACCTCCACTACCACCACTACCTCCACTACCACCACTACCTCCACTACCTCAACTACTACCACCACTACCACCACTACCTCCACTACCTCCACTACCACCACTACCTCCACTACCGCCACTACCTCCACTACCTCCACTACCACCACTACCTCCACTACCTCCACTACCACCACTACCTCCACTACCACTACTACCACCACCACCATCACCCTAGCACCACTATCACCCTACCACTACTACTGTCACAACCACCACTACTTCCACTACCACCAAAACCACCCTACCACCCTTCCACCCTATCACCACAACCACCACCATCACCCTACCACTATTACCACCCTATCACCACTACCACCCTACCACCATTACCACCACTACCACCACTACCTCCACTACCATGCTACCACCACTACCTCCACTACCTCCACTACCACCACTACCACCACTACCTCAACTACTACAACCACCACCATCACCCTAGCACCACTATCACCCTACCACTACTACCGTCACAACCACCACTACTTCCACTACCACCCTACCACCAAAACCACCCTACCACCCTTCCACCCTATCACCACAACCACCACCATCACCCTACCACTATTACCACCCTATCACCACTACCACCCTACCACCACTACCACCCTACTACCATTACCACCACTACCACCACTACCTCCACTACCATGCTACCACCACTACCTCCACTACCACCCTACTTCTACTACAGAGATGCCAATCATTACGATTTGGGCATAACCGTTATGATATTTGGCCCTCCAATACACAATTACGGTGTATCCATCAATAATTACTCTCCCCATCCTTTCCCATGCAAAATATCTTGAGTCAAATGTTTCCCATGACGATATTGTCAACAGCCATTGTTTTTCGTTCCCTGTCAACCTCTCCCCAGCAACTACTAGTCAGTCAGTGACCACACACTTTCCAATTGATATAATGTAATTGACCCCAAGTCTGCTGCTACACATGATTGCTGGTCAGTCCAATGTTTGCTGAGTGGTCTATGAAAGCGGTCATCTGATGGGATGAAATGCTGCCAAACAAATACATTTTTGATTAATTTTTTTTAGAATGAGCAGGGTTTGTATTGAGATGATTTTTTTCATCTATATGTGGCCCACCCCTGTCAGATACAGCCACCACCCTCTAATGACCCCATCCCTGCTGTACACAGTAAAAACGTGTAAAAGTTGATAGAATAAAATACGCTTTTAACCACATATAAATGTTCTCCAATCAGCAGGAACCCAAAGCTGGAATTACCATTTTGTACTTTCCATGATAAATGTAAAACACATAAAAATAAAACACCTCCAACCTGACTAAAACCTGACTACTTAGAATTAAACACTTAATAGAATCAAATTGGTCTGACCTGAAGTGATTATATTAGGCGGAGGCAACTATAAATATAGATAAAAGGAAGATACTTGTCTCATAAAAGTGACCCCCCTGGGGTATTGTCACTGAGTATCCAACAGATCATTGAACACATTTACTGAAAAATATCAGTATCCCAACATTCCAGTGGAGGTCACCTTATAAGAGTCACAAGATTTGCTTTCACCCACATTAATTTCTCGATACACCCTGTTAATAATCTACCTCCAATATTCTTCAGTTGTTCTGACTGCTATAAGCAATGAGTTGATCATCTCAATAATTACTAATCAGAACTTTTAACCATTTAATTAGATGATCTGTTCTCTTGAAAAGTCTTCAGGGAACTCCTTGGTAGTAACATGGATGCTTGGTCTTCTCACACATATTTTCATAATATGTGTAAAACTACCTCAGGAAAATGTGATAAAAGTAGAGCAACCTGAAGATATGCACGCTAGATATATTTGATTCTGCATAACTGATATAATATTCCATGTGAGATATCTGTTAAAATGTGAAATTATGTACCAGATAACCAATGCATAATAGATGGTGAAGCAATTCTCAGCTTAATTACCGGGTACTGCTCATTGATTAAGTTCAGTGAACTGTTATCTATTGGCCATGGCATGATTCATAAATGTCTACGTAACACCAAGTCATTAATGGATAAACTAGAAACTAAAATTGCAAAAGCTGTATTATCCTGTTAAAAATCAGCCATGGATTTAGGGCCTGACATACCCCCTAAATGTCTTTTTCTAAACATTGTTGCAATTTTCAAGGTGCGCCTCTTAAAATAAACTTACGAACCGTTTTGCTATGTGGAAAATATGGCAAGGAGAAACAGTTGAATGTAGGAGAGAGAAAAAAAGGGAAAATGTTAACGAAAAAAAGAAACAGGAAATAAAGTAATGGACATAAAGTAACAGTTTGTTTTGTTTATTATTACTATTTTATACATTATAAAATTACTGATGTGTTACAATATTGTATATTTTGCAACTTAACAATAAATATGTTTTTTTCCCTAACAAAATGTGTTATTTTTTCCCTGTTACTTTTATTCTTCAGTAGACTTGTCTGTCTGTGTCAGAGTGCAATCAGGGCAGGGATTATGAAGTTACAGTTGCCAGGCTGTCTACGTTGGTCTAGTGAGACCATCGCAGACAGTCTGACTCTCAGCAGAAGCTCCACTGCTCTCCTTGACCTTATTATCTATTGGCTCGAGCCCCGTGGCTATACAGCAGTCATATTCATTCCATGGTTCTCTTGCTTTAAAGTTCTAGTTGCCCTGTTTAATATATAATGATTAGGAATCAGTTGATTGATTTGATTTTATAATAATACTAAGTTTCCTATATAGCGCCTCATCTAAATAAGTTTCCTATATAGCGCCTCATCCAAATAAGTTTCCTATATAGCGCCTCATCCAAATAAGTTTCCTATATAGTGCCTCATCCAAATAAGTTTCCTATATAGTGCCCCATCCAAATAAATGTTCTAGGGAGCTGTACAGTGGTGTATACATTATAATAAAAATCATACATATAATGGCCTGAAGACTAAACAAATTATTTATTCAATTTTAATAGCAATCAAAATATAAAAATCAACTGTCCTATCATGCTATATAGAACACACATGCTAAAATATTGTTTCTGTTGAAAGCTTTTATAACTGATTCCCTTTATTGATAAATTAATCTATGATTCACTGATGTTATATCTAGGGGGAATATATATTCCCATCTGCTTGTGTTAATGAAACTAGATTTAAGCACCAGCCTGGTGGGCTAAAATGGCTCGGGAATGGGTCTAACAGCATTGTCTTTTAAGAAGCCAAGGAAAATAAAACACCTCCAGCCCGACTAAAACCTGACTATTTAGAATTAGCCAATTAATAGAATCAAATTGGTCTGACCTGAAGTGATTCTGTGAGGCGGAGGTGACTATGAATATAGATAAAAGGTGATATTTGTCTCATAAAAAGTGACCTCACCTGGAATGTTGTCTCAGCAATATCCAACAGATCATTGAGCACATTTACTACTGAAAAATATGTGAGGATCCCGATATTCCAGGGGGGGTCACTTTATAAGAGTCACAAGATTTACGTTCACCCACATTAATTTCTCTACACACCCTGTAAATAAACTACCTCCAATGTTCTTCAGTTGTTCTGGCTGTTATAAGCTAAAGATAATCTACTACCAATATCACTACCAATATCATTATCTTTTTTAAGAAGGAATCCCTTTGTAGTGCGAATAAAAAATAATATTTATTAAGTTGATTTGTATGAATTACCACACAAAAGTTACCATCCTGAACCTATTTACAACATTTCATTACAAGTGCAGGATTTGTAAAGTCATTCATAGGAGATAACACGTTTCCAGGGATTATCTTCCTGTAACCTCCCTGGCTATCTGTTCAGCAGTACTAGATTTCCTCAACACGATCTAATCACAGTGGTACAGCTGTTGTTCCTCTTATGCGATTGCGAATAATCCCCAGATGTTGGGTTGTGGTAACATCCATTTACAGGCCGTTTGACAAGACACTTGATTATACTCTGAGATCTGGCGATTGCTGTGTAGACGTGGAGGAGGGTCAAGCACTGAGTCGTACCACTGGTCTGACCTCCAGCATCTAGTTCTAATTAGTTTCCAGCACTCTGCAACCTTTGTTAATTGGTCACTATGTGTATCATATTTGTCCCAATAAGCCTACAGTGTTTTTGAAAAAAAATTGGGCCATGGAAAAATGTCAAGGAATTTGTTCTTATATGCATACAGCAAAAAAAAATTTCTGTAGACAGTAAGGTAACTGTTTAACACTAGTGGTGTCATTTGGTGACTAGTGTAGAACAACTGTAAAGTGGTGCCAACTGCTTAAAACCAGATGGCAACACTTCAGTTGTTTCACACTAGTCAAATTACAATAATTATGGATCCTGCTGAATAAAACAGGGGTGTATGCTAATTAGGGTATGTAAGCTTAATAGGTCGAATATGGTATATGTTGTGTTTTGCCAGAATCTGATGGTGTCATGAAGCCTTACTTAAGTACCCAGGTGGTCAGCCTCATTCAACTACCCAGGTAGTCAGCCTCATTCAACTACCCAGGTAGTCAGCCTTTTTCAATAAGCCAAGCTGATCTTTCTATGCTGGCACTGAGGGCGGTCACTGCCAGGGTCACTGCCAGGGTGCATGTCTTCCTCAGTGGTTTTATGTCCCCAGTTAGTGAGATGTAACCAACATTAACATGGTCATCCGAGTTGCGAGGGATGCGCTGTCTTCAATGTTGAGCGCCAAGTTTTTGCACCATTTGAATGTACAATGCTCTGTATTAATTTTGCGAAAATATCTCTGTTAAAACCACACGGTTTAGTTTGTGGATACCAGTTAAAAGTTATGGAGAAATAAGTACAACAATTCAAACAAGTGTTTCAACTACAAAACACACACAAGAGTTTTCCCAAATGAATGCTCAACAATACATGTACTTGTTGTCATTGTGCTTTTCTGGATAGTAGTATAATTTTTTTATTCAACTTTTATTTATTTATTAAAGTATCATGTATGTCCAGGGATCCTGCAAAAAGGATCACATCAGTAATCACCTGTGCACAACTATTTAATGGTGTTTTTGTTGGCATTAAAATGACCAGTTGTTACTGTGCTGCCCTCTGGCAGATGACACAAACTAACACTAGTTATACATAACTTCTTTGTGTTAATGGACAGTGTAAATGTACATCTTATTGCCTGAAACAAACGTGCATTTTTATGTACCTAATAGCAACAATGAAATACTCGTTCTCACAGAGAATGATGAATAATTTGAACACATTATCTACTGACTGTATAAACGCTAGCAGTGTGAATATGCTTAAAATGGAAAAGACAGTTCAGTTATAGACAGCGAATAAAACAAAAATCGTACTTGCCATCCTCACCCCAGACTTCAGGACAAAGAGGAGAGCAAAAAGTGTCTGATGGGCTGTGATCACGCTTAGAATAACAACTGTGGATTCTCGATAAGCCAATGGCTTCTTTGTCCACGTATCCTAGCTCAGTCGCTTGTTGCTGAACCTTGTTAAACTTACAGACTTCCTCAAAATTTTATTTTATGATGTGTCCATATGATTATAGTATTGGTCTTTGGAAAACCTTTCCAAGAAAAAGCACTGAGAAAGTTGAAGAAATGCTATCTGACAGGTTGATCAGTGCCCACCATTGGTGAAAACCGTTCTGATTGGCTGCATGTCTATCTTGTGCATGTTATACACACAACCGTTTATTTTTCTGGTTTGTAGTAGTACCGTGTCCACCTGATACCCCGGTTGACTAATGTATCACGCTGATAACATGGCTGAGTTCTAGCAGTGATTGATGTAGCCGATGATTTTGTCTACGGCATTAAGCATCCACTCGCATTGGCTGTTCATAGTGTGGGAATGTTCGACTTCAAACAGTGGGTAATGCCATCCTGTAATCATCTATACATATGTAAACATTTGTGTAATTTTACTTGATGTGTAATGTCGTAAAGTACTAAATCTGTTACTGGACCATAAAATGCAGATTCACACTGTTCCAGTGCACTCCACACTGGTTTATCATGTATCTGTACGGAGTCATCCCTCGGAGAAATAGAATGTTCCAGAGATAACGACACGTTGTAGTAATAAATGTTAGTGTACAGGTAAATCTGTTAGTTGTCTTCAGAACTGTTCAGCTAACAAGACAGGCAAGATGAGTTTCCCGGTTCTTCTAAACATGTACAATGAGTGAGTATTGATAGATATAGGAGGCTAGGCATCTGAAGACCGACTTAATTATTGTACCACTGAAGAAGACTTCCTGCTTCTACAACTAGAGGTTTATCAAGTTGACAAAGCCTTGAATTGACTAAATGCATCTAGGCCATATTGAGTTGCACCCCTCCATTCTGTTTTATTAGTGGCATTTACTCTGCTATCAACAGCGGGAGCCCAGTATCATTCCTGATCTCATCACTCTACCTCTTTAGCGGATGTTATAAGAATTACTATATAGATCTTGAAAATATACATTTTATTTCACGTTTTGGCCTATGTTTTGTAATCCCTCAAGTGCTACTTTTAATTTCTTTTTTATTAGTGAGATTGATACATGCTGATTGTTTGTGTAGTGACAAATAAAGGTTTATTTTTATAAAATAAAATGATGTAGTCATTTGTTCTTCATGAGAACGTTACCTTATTGTAGTGGGGTAGCTTGCCTTCATGCCCCCTTGACCCTGCAATCTATGCCGGTGGGGGGTTTGTATTCCTGCTAGGTTCACCCAAACTGGATTGGTCAAGGGTAAAAGCAAGACTAAATCGGTCTCTAGGTTAGGGGTTGAGGGTTAACAACCCTACCTAGTGAAAAAAAACTTGTAGAAACTCTCACAAGTAATATAATTCTAGCCTTATATGCCACACCTCGGCACAAAGAGGATAAGTATGTAAGTTATTTGATAAGTATGTAAGTTATTTGATGTCTGCCATGAGAGAGAAATGGTTTTGTTTCTGGCCAATCATGATTATGATATTTATTTTCAAGGTGCTTCGTGCTGCGGCCAGACAAGCCAATGGCCGACGCCAGCCCCGGCACCAAGTCTAGTGGTCACTACACATGTGACCTGTGTGGTCAAGACGGTCTGAGTGATGAGGACATGAGGACGCACATACTCATAGAACATGTGGAGGGTGAGGTCAGCTGCCCTTTTTGTGACCTCGCCGGAACGACGGCGGAAGAGATGAATATTCATGTCAACTGCGAACACCTCAACTTCAATTCTCCTTCCAAGGACAGCTGTGGTAGCATGGTCCCTTACAGCTCGGCAACATCAAGTGAATGTTCCTCCGATAATGGTCCGCCGTCGCCCCCTATTATGGGCCGACCAAATGTGATGATCTTGTCGAAGACCAGGTCCAATGCCACTGATGATTCACCGTTGTCTGAAGGAACGTCCTTCTCAAAGCTCTCTGGGCAGCAGTCTCTCAAGCGGGCTCGTCTGCGACTGGACGTTGCATCATCTCATTCTGTGGGCAGCATCAGTCATGTTGACTCTCAGGGTAGTATCAGCAGCAGCAGCAGCGGTTTCAAGAAGCAGGGGAACATGAAGCTGCCATCATCCGATGACTTTGGGACAATTGCCAATCACTACACATGCCCAATGTGTGATTGGCGTACGACGTCATCGGACGAAATCACGCACCACGTGAACGTCAAACATTTGGACTTGTTGAGTCCGCGAAAACCGCTCAACATCGACGATGAGAACAACATTGTTATTGGACCGTCAACTTCGACAGGCAGCCGCGGTGTCCCCTATACGTGCCCAATATGCGGTCTCGAGAAGGCAGACAGCAAGACACTGGAACGCCATGTAAATTTGCAGCATCGTGACGTTCTGAGTCCTGATGATGTCTGTGACACTGACAATAACAACGTGTCACCACAGTCAGGTTGTCCAGTATGTGGGATGGAGTTCTCAGACTTGGACAGTCTTGCTGTCCACGTCGATGGTCATTTCTCTGCTGACCATACCCCAAGTGAGTACTCTTGACTGTCTTTTGAAAAGGGGATATAGTGAGTTGTTAGGCTCCTAAAAAGGCCCATAGACCTTTTGTGAACCCCCCGTTTCCCAAAATATGAACCACCTATTCCCCATTTTTTCCCCAAAAGCATGAACCCCTTTTTCCCAATGTAAACCCCCCATTAAAAAATGTGAACCCCCATTTTCTCCCAAAAGTGTGAGCCCCTCTCTCAAAAGCGTGAACCCCCAATAATATGAATATAATATATAATTATTTGATTTGGTTGCATCTTTAAGTAATGACGTCTTTGGAATTGTGACATTGTGCCAGACCTATTTAGTTCTAGGAGCAAAGGAAGACATGGTGGGAGGGAAGGGGAGATGTGGCGGGAGGGAAAGGGGAAATATGGGAGGAGGGAAGGGGATATTGGGGAGGGAAGGGGAGATGTGGGGGAGGGGAGCGGAGATGTGGGGGGAACAAAAGGGTGAAGGAAGTAGTGTGGATAGGTGGATGACGGAGGGAGAGGGAACTAGGAATAAGGGAGGTAGAGTGGACAGGTGGATGAAGTGATGAAGGAGGGAGGGGAACTAGGAGTGAGGGAGGGTGGACAGGTAGGTGAAGTGATGAAGGAGAGAGAGGGAATTAGGAGTGAGGGAGGGTGGACAGGTGGGTGAAGTGATGAAGGAGGGAGAGGGAACTAGGAGTGAGGAAGGGTGGACAGGTGGGTGAAGTGATGAAGGAGGGAGAGGGAACTAGGAGTGAGGGAGGGTGGACAGGTGGGTGAAGTGATGAAGGAGGGAGAGGGAACTAGGAGTGAGGGAGGAAGAACAGGTGAGTGAAGTGATGAAGGAAGGAGAGGGAACTAGGAGTGAGGGAGGGTGGACAGGTGGGTGAAGTGATGAAGGAAGGAGAGGGAACTAGGAGTGAGGGACGAAAGGACAGGTGGGTGAAGTGATGAAGGAAGGAGAGGGAACTAGGGGGTGAAGTGATGAGGGAACTAGGGATATAAAACTATTACATATTTACAGTTTGCCGTGTTGACGACATGTTTGTCCTTATATGACCTGGTGTACAGCTGTTGCTCATTCGCTCCATGTAGCTAACACTGGCTAAATCATCGTCTTACACTGTCTTACTGTCAAGGTCGCACTAGGAACATCTGAGATTAGCCTAGTGCACAAAATAATCTTGCCAATGCAGCATATGTTAACCACATCATAGTCTTAAGTGTGTGTGTGCGGTGTGTGCGGTGCTATAGTGTGTGTGTGTGTGGGGGGTGGTGGTGGTGGTGGTGGTGGTGGTGGTGGTGGTGTGGAGGTAGTGGTGGTGTGGTGGTGGTGTGTGTGGTGGTGGTGGTGTGTGTGTGTGGTGGTGGTGGTGGTGTGTGTGCCAATACGTGAGAAGGTTAGAGTAGATGATATCCTTGTCTGGAATCTTTGACCTGTATCCACTGAGTAGATGTGGGTTAGACAATGTTTGTGGCAAGACTCTCCGTCCATCTGTCTGTCTGTTATCTCAGATGTCCAGGCACGGCTCTACAACCTATACCATCTGTGCTTCATTCACAATTTCACCATTCTTGGCTGGTATAATAAGGCGTCCTGGTATCTCATCAGCACACACATTTGTAAACCGGAGCTGCAAAACGTTTTTACCGTCTTCTAAATACATTTTTTAGCAATAAGCAAGATCCGAGTCATGCCCAATGATTTAGTGTGTGGTCTTTCCACTTCCCTATCACAGTGGAAATACAACCGGCTCACTTCTGAAGTTGTGCTGATTGAGAATAGCCCCTTTGAGCTTTGGTAGTTGCTAGCACATCCGCCAGCATACTAAAAAAATACTCATTTACTTTTACAGTGTTCTGATGGGAAACCGTGATTTTTTTATTTGGCCTAATCACTTCTGTACACGTATTTCTCAGCCATCAGACATGAAGATTAAAGCCACATTGACCAGCGCCGGATCCAATGACACAAAATAAATTAATTACAACATTTTATTTTTCATTTCGGTTACACTTCTAAAACGTTCAAGTCAGTTACAATTATAATATCTATATGTATTCAAATTTAATAATTGGGAAATGTGCTGTCTACATACCAAACCTAGTAATTGTAGCATTTTGGTATTTTAAATAACTTTTAATACTGAGAAAATACCATGAATTCAGTTGTATTCAAATTCATAGGTATAAAAGGAAACATATTTGTATGCCTCTGAACATGCAGTATACATTAGTTAGTTTGCACTAAGGAAACATATTTGTATGCCTCTGAACGTGCAGTATACATTAGTTAGTTTGCACTAAGGAAACATATTTGTATGCCTCTGAACGTGCAGTATACATTAGTTAGTTTGCACTAAGGAAACATATTTCTATGCCTCTGAACGTGCAGTATACATTAGTTAGTTTGCACTAAGGAATCATATTTCTATGCATCTGAACGTGCAGTATACATTAGTTAGTTTGCACTAAGGAAACATATTTCTATGCCTCTGAACGTGCAGTATACATTAGTTAGTTTGCACTAAGGAAACATTTTTCTATGCCTCTGAACGTGCAGTATACATTAGTTAGTTTGCACTAAGGAAACATATTTCTATGCCTCTGAACGTGCAGTATACATTAGTTAGTTTGCACTAAGGAAACATTTTTCTATGCCTCTGAACGTGCAGTATACATTAGTTAGTTTGCACTAAGGAAACATATTTCTATGCCTCTGAACGTGCAGTATACATTAGTTAGTTTGCACTAAGGAAACATTTTTCTATGCCTCTGAACGTGCAGTATACATTAGTTAGTTTGCACTAAGGCTCTGTTGCTTATAGTAACTTGTGTGTGTATACTTTTGTATTAAAGGTACAGTCTCATCAGTTTTGTTATATAGTATTAACTAAGTTGTAACAATACATTATATAGTATTAACTAAGTTGTAACAATACATATAGTATTAACTAAGTTGTAACAATACATTATATAGTATTAACTAAGTTGTAACAATACATTATATAGTATTAACTAAGTTGTAATAATACATATAGTATTAACTAAGTTGTAACAATACATTATATAGTATTAACTAAGTTGTAACAATACATTATATAGTATTAACTAAGTTGTAACAATACATATAGTATTAACTAAGTTGTAACAATACATTATATAGTATTAACTAAGTTGTAACAATACATTATATAGTATTAACTAAGTTGTAACAATACATTATGTAGTATTAACTAAGTTGTAACAATACATTGAGCTATCCTGCATCACAATAGTGATAATGCAGTACTACTGATAATAAATTGAACTATCGATAAGTATCATTGATAGTTCATTGAACTATCAAGATTAATGATAGTTGGCAAAATAATTCAGCAACAATATTTAATAATTTCATTGAGTTATGGACCTAACATCAACAATCATTGATTGTAGCAGCAACATTAACGGATCCAACACCGCCCATCAACTGCGGGTTGGGACTGTTTTCCTGGCTATTCGCTATTCTGTGATACTATTGCAATAAATTCATGATAGTTATGAAACTATTGCCGTAGTAAAACTATCCTGATAGTCACCCCTATTATTAACTATATCTACCTCTGACCACCTAAATCTTTTTAATTAACCACTTTTTTCTTATAATTTGAACGTTATCTTTTTAATTTGAATGTTGAAACTCGAACATCAAGTCTATGTTGCATGTTCAATGGCAAGGTCAATATTCATAAACAGATAAAAATCACTTTATATTAAACATTGTGGTTCATTTAAAATACACAATATATATAGTTTGTACTACATTACATCACATGATTTTACTGTAAAAATGTGCACATTTAAGCATTGAACTAGACATTTATATGATACTTCAGGTGCATGACCCTGGCCTGGGCAGATGAACCGTTCCAGCCCACATAACTCTGCACTAACTTGAAACAGTGTAGTGATACAGCCGGGGTGTTATTTCAGCTGTCTGTGTCAATAATGGTGTAATTTGTTCATTGGTTCTAGCTGACCCGAGAGACAGTCTACTGGCGCAGGAGCTCCAACGCAGAGAGAGGGCAGCACTAGAGCTTCAAGAGCAGCGGGCTTTTGAAAAACTACAGGTAAACTACATGATACCATTATTTACACAATTAAGAAAGGTGTTGTATTTGACATCTCATTGCTGAAAAAGTAATCTTTTTAACCTCATAGTTGGTTCAGACAGAGTCGTAACTTTGCTAGAAAACCATTTTTAGTAATTTTCTGCACAAGTTTCTTGTCCACCTTCTGCTGCCCAGTATTATGGAAGTGAACCACTACTAAATAGATCATTCCTATTACATCAGCCTACTTAAATTACAACTGGCTATTTCACAATACTATCAAATCTTTCCTCCCAGTATGTGTAAACTTTGTGCTGCGTGTTAGTCTGGGTTAGATACCACTGTAGTTGCGTCATCTGTAGAATAGAATAGAAGAATAGGAAAGATTGGTGAATTTTTTTAGATTATTACACACTTGAATATCTAACAAAACATCAACCTACGACTAACATAAATTGTTTTGTGACAGATTTTTTTTTACTAGATATAAGCATTTATAGACTGTGTTTTGACTATTAATTTTGTATGTTCATCCTTATACTGAAGTATATATAAAAAAGCTAAAATTGTCTTTTAGTATCATGTAGATTTTTTCAGGTAAAACAATATTTAATTTTAAAAACTTTTGGAAAACATGTATAACCGGTAGTAGGATGTGTATTACTCCTGTGTATTTCTCCAATAACGATGCAGAAACTCTGATGTTTTAAAAGTTACCTTCTTATGCAGGTTTATGATGAATGCAATATCCCAAATATCAGAGAATGGTAAAAGGTTAATCAGTCTGAGAGAATGGTAAAAGGTTAACCAGTCTGAGAGAATGGTAAAAGGTTAACCAGTCTGAGAGAATGGTAAAAGGTTAACCAGTCTGAGAGAATGGTAAAAAGTTAATCAGTCTGAGAGAATGGTAAAAGGTTAACCAGTCTGAGAGAATGGTAAAAGGTTAATCAGTCTGAGAGAATGGTAAAAGGTTAATCAGTCTGAGAGAATGGTAAAAGGTTAATCAGTCTGAGAGAATGGTAAAATGTTAATCAGTTTCCCAAAGTTCTACGTTGAATGTGTGCTTCTTGAAACTATGCTTCTTGAAACTGTAAAAGTTCTTAATTATTTTTTATATTTAACAAGAAAATTGTGTCCTGTATATATTGGAACTAAATGGAGATCCATGAATTTGTATTGGTTTTGAGCTTGTTACTTTTCAGTGGTTTCATTTGTATTGATCAATTTAACCAACATAGACAGTAAAAACCTCAACTGCTCTCACGCTGATAAAGCCACTAAATTATGCATAGTGTTAGTAGTAGAAATGTCTGCTGCTTTTGGTTGATTGATGAACAGTGTAAATGTGTCGATCGAAGATTACAAGCCTGCCAAATCTCTCTACTTTGTAGATATTAACTATAATGAAATATTAACTATAATATTAACCAATAAATAAAATAGATTCTGAGCCAAGATTATAAATATATAGTCAAGCAGTTTTCCAGATCACTGAAGTTTGGCCTAGCAGCTGCTTTCAAACCACATCTCGCTAAGCTAAACAAGTTGGCTCAGCTCAGAGTGTAAATACAAGGTAGAAATGAACAAGTATGGGATCTAGCTGCTCTAGTGTTTCCTCCTTAGTACACTCACTTCCATGCAAGAGATCCTGGGTTTCTTTTGCTTTGGTTTGCAATATAGTGTAACAGTAATGACAATAAATACATTTACATAGCATTGTATATCTGAATAAAGTCCATTCATATGAGCCTAGATAACACATACCGCTGGTACCTTGGTAGGTGCTAAAATACCTAATAAAATAAATATAACATTAATTAGTTAAATAAATAATGATAATTATTTAACACATGTCGCATATATGTACATGCATATAAAATATATACAAATTGAATTAGTTAAATAATAATAATAATAATAAATTAGTTAAAATAATACTAAATTAGTTAAATATTTCTTTTTATATAAATGATGACAAATTAGTTAAATGATAACAAATTAGTTAATAAATTAGTTAAAGCATGATATATATATATATATATATATATATATATATATATATATATATATATATATATATATATATATATATATATATATATACAAATCTAAGTTCCTGCCTATTCATCATATGCCAGGTGAAAAGTCATTTAGAGGTAGTTAAAGATGAGATTGGTGTATTTCAGGAGAAGTATGGCATGAAAGGCAACGACAACTACAAGAAGCAATCGGAGCGTCATCTGGAGAGGGCGGTCAGCTCCGGTCAGCTGTCCATCTCTGACTTCTATGTCAAGAAACATGCGACCAAGTCTTCTGTCGATGATGGCCATTCATGCACCAAAGGTATTAGTTAAACATATGCATGAATGTGTACACAGCATACACCATTCTTAAAAAAACCCTGATTTCTCTTACAAATGGATACATTCAGATAATTTACATCACTCTTTTGTCCAACTGTTTTTGCGTGTTGAAAAATTGATAAAGTAAATAAAATAAATTCTGCTATGCAGTCATTATTGGATTCAGAATTCAATTCGCAATCAACGTTTGCCGAAATGCCATGGTAGTGGAGAAACTTTATATTTGGGATGAAAAGAAAATCTATATTATTTTATGAATTTTATTATCCCAACTTGATGAACATGTTCACGACTATAAGATTCCAGCAGTGACCTGTCCACAAGATGGCACTGCAGTAAGTCCCCCTGGGGACTGTTCCAGATTCACATTTTCTTGCAGGGATCATCCCCAAATTGAAGGCCTACTTCAAGTCATGTCCATCCGTGGTCAACTATTGGCTCTGTTCGCCCACTGACCACTGTGCTGCCTCCTATGGGGACAAAGGGTGGGGTTGCGGCTATCGCAATCTCCAGATGATCCTGTCGTGTCTTGCAACTAGCGCCACCTATGAACCAGTCATCTTCAATGGTACGTACAAGTGGCGAAAACCAGGAACTGTGTTGTGCATTTGCCATACATTATTTTAGGTCAATAATATTATTGTCATCTAATCTGAACAATTCCAAATGTTTATATAACACTGATGTTTTATAGCACAATTACCCTGTACTTTATATTATTTTGTCTCACTATTTAATTTGTATCTGGTATTAACTATTCTGTGCCAGGTGGGGCTTCCCATCATCTCATTTTGGGTTTCTAAATTATTTGTAAGTCACAGTAATCTATTCACTTGTTTTGTTATTGCATTAGTTTTTTTTGTGACTGAATAAAGTTTATTTAAATTCAAACCGATGCACAAACAATTTTTTATTTCTCAAACCGCACACCTCAAAAAGTTTAAAAGTTTTTAAAAAGTTTACTGTTTTGCAATCAAGACACTTTTGGCAGATACTTGTGATTTTGTGGATTTTGCTCTACAAGCAATGGGCATTCAAAAATTTTTCTGAAGTGGTGATCTTAAAGGGGAGTTTTTTAAATGAAAAATGTTTGCCCTTTTGTGCAAAACTTTAAATGCTGGTGTGCAGTATTGAATGCTTTTGTCCTGGTGCGTTATTTTGTATTATTTCAAGCTTCACATGGAATTCCCAACTTTTTGTAATTGGGAATTCCCATCTTTTTGTATTTGGGAATTCCCAACTTTTTATATTTGGGAATTCCCATCTTTTTGTATTTGGGAATTCCCAACTTTTTGTATTTGGGAATTCCCAACTTTTTGTATTTGGGAATTCCCAACTTTTTGTATTTTTTTGTGACTGAATAAAGTTTATTTAAATTCAAACCGATGCACAAAGAATTTTTTATTTCTCAAACTGCACACCTCAAAAAGTTTAAAAGTTTACTGTTTTGCAATCAAGACACTTTTGGCAGATACTTGTGATTTTGTGGATTTTGCTCTACAGTCAATGGGCATTCTAAATTTTTTCTGAAGTGGTGATCTTAAAGGGGAGTTTTTTTAAATGAAAAATGTTTGCCCTTTTGTGCAAAACTTTAAACGCTGGTGTGCAGTATTGAATGCTTTTGTCCTGGTGCGTTATTTTGTATTATTTTTATGGAATTCCCAACTTTTTGTAATTGGGAATTCCCATCTTTTTGTATTTGGGAATTCCCAACTTTTTGTATTTGGGAATTCCCAACTTTTTGTATTTGGGAATTCCCAACTTTTTGTATTTGGGAATTCCCAACTTTTTGTATTTGGGAATTCCCATCTTTTTGTATTTGGGAATTCCCATCTTTTTGCATTAATTTCTTCAGTCAAACATTTGTGCACAAAATTATGGGGTTGGAAAATCCTGTTTCTTAGTTCACAAGGATCTTTAATATAGTCGCACAGTACAATTAAATGTTTCAGAAATAGCAGCAGTCACAACATAGTTTTCCCAACTGCAATCTTGAAATTTTATCAGTTATAAATGGTGGTATTGTACTTTATTTGCATTGCAATTACATCTTCCTATGTTGGGTCATCACTGGTTATATTTTGAGAATTGTTTATGACTTAATAAGACACAGTTCTTGCCGGTTTCAGGTCGAAGTTTGATACCATCAATCCCTAAAATCCAGCAGCTGATCGAGGCTGCTTGGCAGAAGGGGTTTGACCTCCAGGGTTGTGAACAGTTGGGTGGAAAGGTCACAAACTCAACGAAGTGGATTGGAGCCACCGACATTGTTGCAACACTTTCGTCATTGAAGATTCAGTGAGTAACTGAATCTAGCACTTGGGTTGGGTTTTGTTGTGGGGTATGGCTGGAAGGCACTGTGGTCTTACATTCTTTCATCTCTCAATTATGTTTCTTACAAATATGTCCAAGTGCAAGATTTGCCAACCCTGGTCAGACAAGTTACAGACTATGAAATATTGGAAAAGGATTGGACAAGGAGCTATCAGCTTATCAACAGTTCATAATGATTCCTCCGTGTGTATAACAGTATGTGGCTCTACACTTATCAAGAGTTCATAATGATTCCTCCGTGTGTATGACAGTATGTGGCTCTACACTTATCAACAGTTCATAATGATTCCTCCGTGTGTATGACAGTATGTGGCTCTACACTTATCAAGAGTTCATAATGATTCCTCCGTATGTATGACAGTATGTGGCTCTACACTTATCAACAGTTCATAATGATTCCTCCGTGTGTATGACAGTATGTGGCTCTACACTTATCAAGAGTTCATAATGATTCCTCCGTGTGTATGACAGTATGTGGCTCTACACTTATCAAGAGTTCATAATGATTCCTCCGTGTGTATGACAGTATGTGGCTCTACACTTATCAAGAGTTCATAATGATTCCTCCGTATGTATGACAGTATGTGACTCTACACTTATCAAGAGTTCATAATGATTCCTCCGTGTGTATGACAGTATGTGGCTCTACACTTATCAACAGTTCATAATGATTCCTCCGTGTGTATGACAGTATGTGGCTCTACACTTATCAAGAGTTCATAATGATTCCTCCGTATGTATGACAGTATGTGGCTCTACACTTATCAACAGTTCATAATGATTCCTCCGTGTGTATGACAGTATGTGGCTCTACACTTATCAAGAGTTCATAATGATTCCTCCGTGTGTATGACAGTATGTGGCTCTACACTTATCAAGAGTTCATAATGATTCCTCCGTGTGTATGACAGTATGTGGCTCTACACTTATCAAGAGTTCATAATGATTCCTCCGTATGTATGACAGTATGTGGCTCTACACTTATCAAGAGTTCATAATGATTCCTCCGTGTGTATGACAGTATGTGGCTCTACACTTATCAACAGTTCATAATGATTCCTCTGTATGTATGACAGTATGTGGCTCTACACTTATCAAGAGTTCATAATGATTCCTCTGTATGTATGACAGTATGTGGCTCTACACTTATCAAGAGTTCATAATGATTCCTCCGTATGTATGACAGTATGTGGCTCTACACTTATCAACAGTTCATAATGATTCCTCCGTGTGTATGACAGTATGTGGCTCTACACTTATCAAGAGTTCATAATGATTCCTCCGTGTGTATGACAGTATGTGGCTCTACACTTATCAAGAGTTCATAATGATTCCTCCGTGTGTATGACAGTATGTGGCTCTACACTTATCAAGAGTTCATAATGATTCCTCCGTATGTATGACAGTATGTGGCTCTACACTTATCAACAGTTCATAATGATTCCTCTGTATGTATGACAGTATGTGGCTCTACACTTATCAAGAGTTCATAATGATTCCTCTGTATGTATGACAGTATGTGGCTCTACACTTATCAAGAGTTCATAATGATTCCTCCGTATGTATGACAGTATATGGCTCTACACTTATCAACAGTTCATAATTATTCCTCCGTGTGTATGACAGTATGTGGCTCTACACTTATCAACAGTTCATAATGATTCCTCTGTATGTATGACAGTATGTGGCTCTACACTTATCAAGAGTTCATAATGATTCCTCTGTATGTATGACAGTATGTGGCTCTACACTTATCAAGAGTTCATAATGATTCCTCCGTATGTATGACAGTATGTGGCTCTACACTTATCAACAGTTCATAATTATTCCTCCGTGTGTATGACAATATGTGGCTCTACACTTTCCAGATATCTGTCGATTCTCTTTTTGAACATATATTTATTACTTAATGCTTGAATTTTGCTGGCACAAACAAGCACAGTATACATGCACGTATTTTTGTGCATGCACCTTTGAGAATTCATTATAATTCCTGCAAGATCACACTTTTGGCGTTAAAAGCTAACGAACACTCAATGTACATGCATGCACGCATGCGTGCATGCATGCATGAATGTGCTTTCATTGCAATACGTCAGATCTATCTTACATATTAACCTAAATCAGTGTATAATTAAAACCATTCTAGTTTCCACATACATTGCTGCATAATTGATTGACAGGTGTCTTCTGATTGATTGACAGGTGCCGTCTGATTGATTTCCATGCCCCGACAAGCGCAGATGGGACCCACCCGCGGCTGTTTGAGTGGGTGCGGGATTACTTCCGTGACAACGCCAACACTTTCAAACCTCCTCTGTATCTGCAGCACCAAGGTAGGGAATGTATAAGCTGCGGCATCACACGTACCATAATCATCTTCAGAGAATCTTGACCATCATATTATATATTATTGAATCATAACAGATATCAAATTGAAACAAACAAGTTATATGTAAGAAAGAATATAAGATTGTAAATGGGAAGTGGGGTTATTTTATTCATCTATAAATGTATTCAGACTTACAAAAAATAATTAAATTGGAAAGAGAAGCTAATTGTGAGAAAGCAACGTGATGCAGTAGTTACTGGGCATTCAATATCAACCATGGAGTTTAATATAGTCCAAACATCAGAGGCTTGTTGCTGTCATGTACATACCATAGTTATGTTCCACTTGAACTGCAGTAACACAGTATTATACGAACTACATTGCTGCTTACATCTTTATCGTGCAGTCTCTATAGCACTATTGAAGATTTTTACTGGGGCTTTATAAATGTCTAATTTCTTTATTTATTATTTATAGTGTGTCATTGTTTGGCTAGGTCACAGCCGCACCATCATAGGAGTGGAGGAGCTCCGGAACGGCTCACTGCAACTTCTGCTCTTCGACCCGAGCTCCAGTAAGAAACACATGCTCCAGTTCGTGCACTCCATCAATGCGAACCTCATGAAGAGTATACAGCGACCGCTGCACAGCATGCGAGCCAAGCAGTACCAGATCATTGCCGTCGTTGGCATTCTCTCGGAGGCAGACTATGAGGTGCGTAGGACATTTGTTCTGGCAGGAAATGTTTTTTATCAATAACCATAATTATGTCGATTTATTATGCATATAAAATACATGCTGATATCCTGATGTATAAGTCAAACCTATGCCCCGTTTACATGGCGCTAATGGATCACAATATTATGATGCAACATTGAGTTTACACTGCATTGTTAGCCATCCAGAGTAAGATCACGACCCAACATGGGCATTGTATCAGAGCTTTGTTAATCAGTTCAATGATCAACAACAATCTAGGATTGCAATCCCAAACTGTTTACACAGCACATTTCAATCACAATACTTGCTTCCAAAACATAATTTTTTTTTTTAAACCCAAAATGCAAATTTTTTGGGATTACAATCGTGATCCGACTCGTGATAGTTTAAGGCCCTGTAAAAGGGATGCAACTGTTCAAAGTTCAGCCGTGCTGTTTTGTTTGCCATTTCTTTTCTTTACATAATAATGTTATCTCATTAAAACAATAATCTATGGTTTATGTATTTAACAATATTACAAATTGATTCAAATGTTTTTAAAGTTTAACATGTCATTATTGTAAATATGTCTGTACTTGAAACAGTAAGGTAACAAAGTTTAGTATTTTAGTGAAGTTTAATAGTGATCATTTCTATGGAATTTATCATAATTTATATTGGCTGTTGTGGAGATGTGGTTTTTTTAGTGAAAAGCTTCCATTGCTACTACAGGTGTTTTTGTTTATTGCAGGAGAGCAAACTGTTGAAGTCAGAGCGGATACCATGAAGCTGGCTTTGATTTGTTACTCGTGACTCGTACAAGGTGCCCCCAGTCGTGGTGCCTTCACCTACTTAAGGGTCACACCGTGGTCTGACAAACCTGGAGGGTTATTGCGACCGCAGGATACCTACATCAGTGGCTGCATAAAGGAATTTGTAACCAAAGAGGTGGTGCTTGCAAACTGTGGGGAAGATATCTAAATAACCCTTTATAAAGTGGTTGTATAGAAGAGACATGCACCAGAGTCGATGTTAGACTACTTCACAGTTGGAAGCTGGGGTGTTTGTCAGTGTCTGTCAGTGTCTGTATTTCGCTGTTTGCTCGTGATTTAGTGAGATCTCAGGGTGCGTGCAGGGACAGTAATGACACGGCTCTGTGCTGCTACTGAGCCATCTGCTTCCCTTCATTTCTTGCCGCTTCGACGATTAATGGTACAGATGTTATACAAAGTGATTTATTTATTTATTGACAACTCTGTCTGGTTTCCAGACTGCGCATGAACCGCCTTGTCTAGTGACCAGCCATTTCAACATGGTTACCGCACGTTTTGTTTATTTTGCTGATTTGATGTGCACCACTTTGAATGGTGGCACCAAACTAAGACTAAGGTTATTAACTGTTCTGTATCTCTGCATCAGATTGTTGATTACTTACTTATAATCTTCGTGCCCAGGTGTTCGCTCAAGATCTCTCCAGAGTATGATACACATGTTCTCCTGTTTTTTTTTTTGGTGGAGTCTGGTGTTGGAGATGGTATTAGGCCATGATGATTATTTACTAGTAAAGGTAAATACCAGTAAAATAAATTTTTTGTAAAATCAGATTAAATAAAAAATTATTTCATATTTGTTTCTTATTCAGTGATATTAACCAATGAAATTAATTTTGCATCCAGTTACAGGTAAGAACCGGTGTCATTTCATTGATATAAATCCAGTTATAATGGATTTTAATTTTTTTATAATTGCTACTGCTGTCAACTTCATTAATTAATCTCTTACATATCAAGTCATTATCAACAGTTAATCAGGGAATCCAATACAAAACATTGTTTTAATACTTATATAATATGTGATGAAATGTAACTGAAGGCGATCAATTTACTAGTAGATAATTGTCCACTTGTAGTGAATTTTTTTTATTGAGATAGCTTATGTAGTGGATGTAGAAACATGACATAGCAGTACAACGATCACATTGCTGCAGCATACCTTTGTATCTGTCAATTTAAATAGGTGTTTCAGGAATATTTATAATTAGCGAGATTATTATATACACTACATATATATCAAGTTCATCCACGCTACAAATGTCACAAGATTCAAGTCACTAGTTTATTAATATTTAGTTATATGTGATTTGAGTGTTTATCGTAAGCTGTCTCTTTTAAGGAAAAAGAAACCTGTTTAAACTGGTTGTCTAAATGCTGACCACGTGCCACTTGGTTCGTTCAAAGTGTACAAAGCAACTAACTGAATACTTGAGCGCATACTTTTGTTAAAATTGTCAAAAGAATCAACTTTTGACCGTTTGATTGGGTAACTTACAAGTATGAATAGTTTTATAGTAAACTATATAGAGGTGGGTTACGCATAACCATTACATTTTGTTCGCTGAATTTCAGTTTAGCCGAACCAAAATTAATTGCTTGTTTACAATTTTCATAGTATTGGTGCCATTGCCATTTCAAAGTTTTAAGTGTGTTTAGTGGATGCAATACATTTTCTCAGTGTAAAGTACAGTTCTGTGTTTATTGTTCGGTTGAATGATATATGGTCTCATTTTTGTGGTGTTTTAGTGACAAGTGCCAGAACGTATGGTATTTATTATCGTAGGTAATTTTATTTATTTTGATCCATTTTGGAAGGTTATTGCTGCAGTGGGTTTACTTGGAAGGTTATTGATGCAGTGGGTTTACTTGGAAGGTTATTGATGCAGTGGGTTTACTTGGAAGGTTATTGATGCAGTGGGTTTACTTGGAAGGTAACGTGACATACATGAATAATGCCATGTGTGGCTATGCTCAAGATAATTTATTTTTGCACATCCCGATTTTTGTGAAGTGAATATAAATGCATGCACACGAATTGCAATTTCATGGGAATAAAAATGCTTTTTACAACACCATTCACGAAGGTAGATGTCTTGTTTATGTGCTGTATACATGTATATCCCATCCTTCTGTCAGCTAATTTGCAATTAGTTTTGCTGTCTGGCATTTCTGCAGCCCTTTGGTATGATTTGCTGTTTAAAAAAAGTGAAACAAAAGTCATGGTTTTAGGGCTACGCACCTAAGAGGTAATAAAAACAAAACATAATAAGTGGATTCCTCAGAAATTCTTCTCAAAGTGGGATGTTCCAGTCAAGTCTCCATTTAACTGGGTGCCGACATGTTAACCAATGTCGACCGATAAGCGCCTGTGCAGTTGTTAGTTTCGTAACCTAGACTACCGTGATGATGTATTAACTGTTGTGTGTATATCCTTCAATGAAATGCGCTGCTATGTCAGAAATTGACTGTAATGAAAGTAAACAAAGGCCAAAATATGTTGCACAAGTTGAGTTTGGATCCTGACCACATGTATAAATAGTAAAATAGGTATTCACCACCGTCACATTATATGTCATATATATAATAGTGAGGTTCCACAATATATATATTATATATAATATATATGATGTGTGACTATGGTGAAAGCCTATTTTACTATTTATACTATGAACAACTTATGAGTAAAATTCACTTGCTAGACTTAATTGCAGATGCCATCTTGATGGGACTAAACTGCAACCAACAGTGCATTTCTTTTATCTACACCATACATTGTCATTGCGATGATCTTGCATACAGGAAAACTCCTCAAAGTGGACTGTTAAAAAATCATGTTTTTAAGGAAAAAGCCTTGATTACAGGCTGTATATACAAAATGACTCGAAGCATGATAAGTCATGCACATTTATTGTATTTTGTATTACATACAACTTGATGAGTTCATGGCTCTTGTCAAAAGTGTAAGTATTCATACCTAGGGTCAGTGGATCATGTTTCAAGGTAGAATGAGGGAGGAATACTTAGTTACAGTCTGACCATTTTTATTGTAAACTCTTGTTATATAGAGTGCTATATTCTAACATCTTGACCATCTAAATCTTTAATAAACCACAATTATTTATTATTTTTACCATGATCTGTGTAATTTTAATATTTTGACTCGAATAGACGATGTTTACACTGGGTGTTGAACAGCATAAACAAACAAATTATATAAAAAAATTCATTAAAACACATTTGAGCGGTCAAGATGTCAGAATAGATATAGTTGATGCTATATAACATAAAACGAACATACATTGTACCTCTAATGAATCCATCCATAGTCCTGACCTATGAATAAATGCAAGGAAGATACAAACCACTGCTTGAAACATTTATTTCTAACAAAACTGTACACTAATCATGGCATGCTTGAAATACAAAACTATTACAATCTAAAAGGCTTCCTTGCAGCAAATTACTCTAGATTAATCATATGGACATTATTTGACTGCTGGAATATAACCAATCATGAAAGCAGATCTCAGTTTTTTGCGAAACTAAAACAACCATATTTTCAACCATAATTTTTACTTTATAAAAAAACAGATTGGAACCTAATTTTCGAGGAGAAATCCCACCTAAATACTCGATGAAAATGCCAAAAATATTAATGGCCATTACCTAGTAAAGGATTTGTTCTCAACACTTACATAATTTTCTAGCTGCTGAAACTGCATGGAAATACACACTTAGTGTTTGTAAATACCTTCGAAGGTCCATCAGTTCTAAACTGCATGTAAATACACACTTGGTGTTTGTAAATACCTTCAAAGGTCCATCAGTTCTAAACTGCATGAAATCTTCAAACCTCTTAGGAATCATAAAGCAACATCCAAGATAATTTCCTCAATTAGACCAACTTTGTCCCAACAATGCACAATTTACACCATGGCTAATGTCAACGATAGCAGAAATAGTAATCATTGCGATAATCTTGCATATTACATCTACTGATTTGACTGTTCATGTAACTTTTGGGAATGCAACAATCAACATTTCATAAACCAAGACGATTGTCCATCTTGGCGCACTATTTTTGAACTCTAGCAGACACTACCAGTGTAACCCAACTCACATTAACATTTAATTATTTTGTTCGGGATTCACGTGATACTTTAATCAACACACAAATTATGCAGATTCTATCCAACACTATTACATTTGCCAACAGTGAACAACAAAAACATGCTGTGTTTCCACCGGTCTTCGTTCGCGTCTGACATTATACATAGGAAGTCTGTCTGTCAAATGACGTATGTAATGCATTATGGGACTTCTTGTAGTTGTACCTCCTGGATTTCTTTCACGAGGCGAACACGATTTAACATCTTGTTCATGGCCTCTGCGCCGAGGGACTGTGTCGAATACCAAACAGGGCTGTCTGGCACGCATGACCTCTCGGGAACCAGGTAGAAGACGTCGTTCCGATTCTTGATGCTCTCCGGGCTGCAAATGTCATTCAAGATTACACTACACATTAGATCTGCATATACAGTACATATAATAAAGGTACAAAGTCTTGTCGTTTTTAACATAAAAACGATATCTATTCTAACATCTTCACCGCCCAAGTGTTTTGTAGCATAAAGGATGATGAAATTGCCATGGGTACCTGCAGGTCAATGTAATTCAAAGTTTCATGGCGGGATATCCTAGTTTAAATGACATTGGGCTTCTGTTTAGTATCAAATGCAAGGCGTACATTACTAAACTTTTGTTGTAAATCATGCATTTGAGCAATTGGGTCAGCACCCATTACACAACATTTGTTGCTGCAAGTCAATTTTCATGTTGGTTCAACAACTGTTGCAATGGCCAAATCAAGACACAACGAGTTTTTGTTGAGTTGCGGACCAGCGTATACTGCACAACTAATTCACTTTAAGTTGAATAAACACACAACTTGCAACAAAATTTTTGCAATGCCTGGCAAAACATCAATGTTTTCAGCTGATCCCTTAGTGTACTACAGAGATGGTCCCTTACAGTGCCACAGAATGTAGGAGTCTGGCTTTCAAGACATCACCTCAGAACATGCGCTGAAGAAAGGTTAAATTGGAGAAAGTGATGCTCCTCCACGTGTGAGGGAGAACACTCACCACTTGGACAGGTAGACCACTCACCTCTTGGACAGGTAGAACACTCACCTCTTGGACAGGTAGAACACTCGCCACTTGGACAGGTAGACCACTCGCCACTTGGACAGGTAGACCACTCACCTCTTGGACAGGTAGAACACTCACCTCTTGGACAGGTAGAACACTCACCTCTTGGACAGGTAGAACACTCACCTCTTGGACAGGTAGAACAATAACCACTTGGACAAGTAGAACACTCACCACTTGGACAGGTAGACCACTCACCACTTGGACAGGTAGACCACTCACCACATGGACAGGTAGACCACTCACCACTTGGACAGGTAGACCACTCACCACTTGGACAGGTAGACCACTCACCACTTGGACAGGTAGACCACTCATCACTTGGACAGGTAGACCACTCACCTCTTGGACAGGTAGACCACTCACCTCTTGGACAGGTAGAACACTCACCACTTGGACAGGTAGACCACTCACCTCTTGGACAGGTAGAACACTCACCACTTGGACAGGTAGAACACTCACCACTTGGACAGGTAGACCACTCACCACTTGGACAGGTAGACCACTCACCACTTGGACAGGTAGACCACTCACCACTTGGACAGGTAGAACACTCACCACTTGGACAGGTAGAACTCGTACAGCTTCACTGGACATCTCAGAGGGTTGTCAGCATTCTCCCCCTGCTCAAACACTGGCAGGTCTTCCTTCTTCCGCTTCACTCCCGTCGTTGGGTCAGTCCCTGCAAGCAGACAGTGCAACATCACAATAACATTCAACATCACAATAACATTCACAGAACAGTCTGACAATTTTCAACCCTCAGAAAACGAATAAACAGAAGTAAACTGAACTGCTTAGTGCGACCTTGTTAAAAAAATGTAATAAAAAAATTTAGCATTGTAGAAAGCTTACTCAGTCCTATTCAGAGGGATCATAAAACGCTTAATCAAACATAAAAAATTAACATGCCAATGAAAGAGAGCAGGTAAATATAGCACAACTAAATGACGTCTTTATATGTTCATTCTGAATAATTTTCTTTTTCACATTAATTTTTAGTTCTGTGTTCTGTGCATTATTCTCAAATTGATGATTTTCATTTGAACAATAACAGCACAAGTATCAATCTAACAAGTGTCCAATTATCTAAGTTAATATGCATAACCATAATAATTATCAAATTATATCCAATAGTGGTTGATCTCAATGCAATATGTGCACCTGATTCCAATAACAACCAACCCACCCGACACTCAGCGACAGATAAGCATTCCATGATACAAAATAGACCAACTATGACGTGACAACTATACATGCCACTTACCGAGCTGCGTGGGGACGTAGTAGCGCAGGTACACACTGCGCCCAGGTGTCTTAGAACCGGGCGTGTTCAGTTTCTTCCAGTGCTTCATGATGTGTGAGAACGAGAGATGGAGGTGGTCGTCGACATTGCGCAGGTGGAAGTAGCGCGTGTTGAAGTATATGAGAGTGTTGAGAAGAACGTAGGGCGAGTGCGCGCCAAGCTGCTTGCTTTCCCAAAGGTGTTCATCCTCGATGCGACATACGATCTCACCTGAATGTGCATATAACTCCAGTTAGACATGCATGCTCATAAGGGCATCGGATTACTATTTCTTGGTAGTATACGTACCCCTACCACTAGACAATCTTCTATATATGGCACAGGAAATCACAACAAAAAGTTCTTATACAATATAATGCAGTAGCCAATCCTTCAGACCACATTCACACACCCTAGTAGACTATTCCTACACCATTCATTCTAATACCATTCACAACCTCTGGTAGACCATTCCAACACCATTCACACCCCTGGTACACCATTCCTACATCATTTACACACCCTGGTAGACCATTACAACACCATTCACACCCCTGGCAGACCATTCCAACACCATTAACACCCCTTGCAGACCATTCCAACATCATTCACACTCCTTGCAGACCATTCCAACACCAACTCTACTTATATTGAAAGCATTCAGCCATGCTGCAATTACTATGTGAAGACTGTTCATTCACATGAATCCACACCTGTATATAGCCAGGTACTCATTTCTACAACGAAGTGAACCGAGGCAATGTTGATTGAACAAAATTGCCCAAGCTTCAAAATGGCAACAAGAGGATTAAACCTCGGTCCTCTCGATTGAGAGACCAGTGTTCTAACCATTACGTTAAAGAAACCTGAATTGCCAACATACCCTGTGCATTGAGTCTAACAGTATAGTTTGCTAGGAGTTCGTTTAGGCATCCGGTGAACTTCTCAAAGTAGATATCCGTGAAGATGTTGTCGATACGTGAATTCTCGAACAGATACTGCTGAATGCCTGAAACCGACCACATGCTGCATTTGCTGCTTTACTACAGATAGCATAACAGGTGTCATTAGTTTTTCTAAACGGGAATTAATCCACAGGAGTATTTATACAAACGAAGAAGATAATTGTATGTTTGCGCACGCACGTGCGTACAGGTATCATGTGGAAGAATACCATACTGAAAGAACAGATCAGATCATCAATACCTTGTGAGACTACAATGACAACACAAAAGAAGATAAAACACCCGCTCACCTATACACATGTAGTAGACACTATCGGGCAAGTACTCCTCATTGTCCGGTGTGCGCACTTCCTTGACAAAGAGACACAGAGAGAAGTTGAGTTCGTCCGCCGTGCACTGCAGTATGTCCGTCTTGAAGAGCTTGAGTCGCCCCGCGTGCCTCTCATCCGACACTTGCTCCAACTGCATGTTCTTCTGGGTCACCCATCGCTTCCACTCGCCCACACCGAACATGTACTTGAGCACCATGTTGGCATCCGGCGACTCGGCTGCGGCCGTAGTTGGCTCATTGGTCACTGGGGTCACCTTTGATCGCTTGTTGCTGTGTGTGGTACTCCTGGTAAGACGCCGCTTGCCTCCCCTACTGCCAGTCACAGACAGACCAACGCCATCGGCATCGATTGTGCTGAATTCACCAGAATCGACAGCTGGAAGCAACAAGAAAATTACTCCTTTATCCCCTTGTACGATTTTACTTTCAACCCTGGACAATTGGTTTAATCGGGGTTAGCAGCCGTTTCATATTAAAAACTTCTATTTTCTGATCACAGTTCAGAAGGTAGCTGACTTTGAGCTCATCCAGGCAGTTTTGCATTATGACGGCTGAAGTGCTGATGTAATTGACAGTTACATGGGTTGAGAGTCTGACGTTAAATGACATAAGTTTCGTGTAGTTTAGTAAATCACCGTTTTTATATATTTATTAAAAATCATACGTTTCACCAGCATTTTAATACTTTGTACAACTTTATGTACAGTGATAATTTTAAATGGAGACTTGAATATATGATATGAAACAATTCACCGTGATAAACTTTCTTAGCTATAAATATGCCTTCTGTGACATTTACAAATATTTCAGTAAAAAAACAAGCGAAGAATCCTGCAAGATATTCTCTGCCTTATGTCTACATCTAAATTTAGAAAAGATTTTTGGCAAACATGAATATTTTAGCAAAAATATTTTTTTTGGCCAGCATTAATTTTTTTTGCCAACATGTAATTTTTTGGCCAACCTGCCTCGTGAAACTGTTCATATCCTTCTAATCACAACTACTGAGATTTACTTAATCAGAGAAAGCAACAGAAATGCGAGATGTGTTAAAAAGGGCATGTAGATCAGAAAGATGATTCCAATCATGAATGCAGACATGGGAGATACTGACTCAACCATATATGGGACGGCCTGCTTGCCATGCCAGCTGGCGAACCGATCTAGACCTAGTCGTCCCAGAATTCAGTAAGTAAACCTCAATATTTTTTTAAAAGAAAATCACATAGGATAAAGCAGGAGCTTACTTGTGTTAACAGCAGCTGGCGCTAAGGATCCACCGAGTTCCAACGCATGTTCATCAGCGGGCATTTCTGATGCCATTCGTAGCGCCATCTGCAGCATGTCTTCACCGAACTCAGTCGCCTGTTCCGCTGTCGATGCAATGACAACCGTTGCGTCGGTTCCTGATTCCGCTGTTTCCACGGGCAAATCTGTCACTACGGAAACAGCGGGAAAGGTAACGTGTGAGCACAGTGCCGGAAGAGACATATGGGTAAATGTTAATATTAGCCTTTTTGTAACTAAAAATTGTACATGCTGTATACGAACGTAGCTTGTTACAAGTGAGCACACAGGCCTAAGTAACTTACATGGAGGTACGTCATCATCATCGCTCTCGCTGTCATCATCTGAGCCTTTCTCTGCTTTTTCCACAGCTTCAGCCATCATCAGCAACTCTGCCTCAAACGGGTCGGCTGGCATACGTTCATGGATCTCCTGACAATCGCAACAGCACAACATTGCAGTAAAACAACACGAATGACAGGATTCACAAAGTGTCATGTCAGTTCCTTACACAACTGGTGATACTCAGTTCTTTTGTTTTAATTTATAAACTTTGCTTCTATTTGACATGGTAATTACCTCTCAAGGAATTGTTGGTATTCTTTCCGAATATAGGCAGATTGCTCTTGCTTCAAAATGCGTTTGACCACTCGGATAAAAAAATTGGAAAGGTATATTTTCTAGATTTGTTTCCCATTTGAAATGTTTTAAAAGTCAACTTTCCATTCACCGTATTGTCAATGCATGTACAGTACTTCAACTGTTTTAAAGGGGTTGTGGGTGGTATCTAAATACAATAAATAAACAGTTCACACCTACCTTCATGTGTTTCAAGATGCTTGGAGCGGACTTCTTCGTTGTTGGGATGAAACAGGGAACGGGGATAGGAATGGGAACAGGGAGTGGGTATGGCACGGGATAGTTGTACAAGGCCATCGGAACAGGAATGTAGATGGGTACCGGTACAGGGATCAGAAGGGGTTTGGGATTCCAGTCCTCATCTGTGTGGGAGAACAGAACATGTCAGTGAAATATCAGTTCAACTGTAAACACATAGACTCACCAGACTTATGTTCAATTGTAACTCACATAATACATCATTAATTACACTTACATAGTAAATGTAACTGAATTTGTTAGAATATTGTAACTGTAATTGAGCTTTTATGATGCTGTATAATCGACAATCGTGACTGGATCCATACCTGGCAGGAAGAACACATGAATTCACATAAAACCATTTAAAAATTAGCAGTAGGGGAAGGCAGTGTTAGTTGAGCCATTTTCATTCTTTTTGATAGCTAGGGCACAATCATATTCATAAGTCAAAATTGTTTTTAACTCACATATTAAAACTATAATTATTGGTATATAATTTTATGCCAAGATAATATATCTAGTATGCATAGATAATTATATGCAGCTGATTCAAATAGGGTTGGTAAGCTGGCTCAACTAACACTTGGTGTGGGGTAAGGTGAGTAACAGTGTAGCGTTGGGTAAATGCTTTATTTGTATAATTTACGTAGGCCTTGTACTTAAATTTCATAACAACTCAGCCAACACATCTACCCAGTGGGTACAACACATCTCTGACAAGTCTACACACTTAATTAACAAGTTGACACATTTAATTAATATAGACTAATAGGCCAATCGCAACAAGTGTAACTGCTAATATAATTTGAACATCGGATAGCCTTGTAGCTATCCGATGTTCAAATTTGTTAGAAAAAAATAATTCCTTAATGTACTTTGGGGCACAGAACGCTAGTCTTCATTCTTTAACTGCTGCTCAACTAACCCGCATTTTGTGTCTCAACTAACCTCGTTTTGACAATTAAACTTTTTTTAATTAACTTCTCATTAATGTGCAGTGATGTAAATAATCTTTTTCCCTGTGCATAGTTAAACCATTTGTAAGTGCACTGTAGACAATAAAGTCTGGTCACATGCGTTGATAATGATAGTTTACACACCAGCAAACATTAATCACAAAACGTTTCGAAAAACATACAAAACATACCTGTAACTCACATTTTTCTACCATTGTGACAAATTGCACCTATCGTTTGTCAAATGTGTTCTAATAACGTGTAATCACTCAGTGGTACCATGTAACTGTGACTGCTGTAATTGTTCTAATAACGTGTAATCACTCAGTGGTACCATGTAACTGTGACTGCTGTAATTGTTCTAATAACGTGTAATCACTCAGTGGTACCATGTAACTGTGACTGCTGTAATTGTTCTAATAACGTGTAATCACTCAGTGGTGCCATGTAACTGTGACTGCTGTAATTGTTCTAATAACGTGTAATCACTCAGTGGTACCATGTAACTGTGACTGCTGTAATTGTTCTAATAACGTGTAATCACTCAGTGGTACCATGTAACTGTGACTGCTGTAATTGTTCTAATAACGTGTAATCACTCAGTGGTACCATGTAACTGTGACTGCTGTAATTGTTCTAATAACGTGTAATCACTCAGTGGTGCCATGTAACTGTGACTGCTGTAATTGTTCTAATAACGTGTAATCACTCAGTGGTACCATGTAACTGTGACTGCTGTAATTGTTCTAATAACGTGTAATCACTCAGTGGTACCATGTAACTGTGACTGCTGTAATTGTTCTAATAACGTGTAATCACTCAGTGGTACCATGTAACTGTGACTGCTGTAATTGTTCTAATAACGTGTAATCACTCAGTGGTACCATGTAACTGTGACTGCTGTAATTGTTCTAATAACGTGTAATCACTCAGTGGTGCCATGTAACTGTGACTGCTGTAATTGTTCTAATAACGTGTAATCACTCAGTGGTACCATGTAACTGTGACTGCTGTAATTGTTCTAATAACGTGTAATCACTCAGTGGTACCATGTAACTGTGACTGCTGTAATTGTTCTAATAACGTGTAATCACTCAGTGGTGCCATGTAACTGTGACTGCTGTAATTGTTCTAATAACGTGTAATCACTCAGTGGTGCCATGTAACTGTGACTGCTGTAATTGTTCTAATAACGTGTAATCACTCAGTGGTGCCATGTAACTGTGACTGCTGTAATTGTTCTAATAACGTGTAATCACTCAGTGGTGCCATGTAACTGTGACTGCTGTAATTGTTCTAATAACGTGTAATCACTCAGTGGTACCATGTAACTGTGACTGCTGTAATTTCCGGGGAAACAGTTACTCAACTATCCCAGTGGCTCAACTAACACTGCCTTCCCCTAATGATACATGTAATCTCCTTTTTAAAAACAATGTATTTGTATTCAACCTACAAACCGTTGCAAATGGCACTTTACGAAGCACTGACATTGTAACAGTTTTTTTAAGCTGTAATTGATTTTGTATGTGTAATTGTTGTAACTGAAACCAGTTACACCGAGTTACAAACCAGTTACAGAGTAACCAATTGTAATCGGAATCAATTGTAACTAATTACATGCCTTAACCCATTAGGCCCCAGGATTTTATTAAAACATGCTCCCGTTCCCAGGATTTCTGGCCAATTTTGAGCGATTTTACCTCGTGTTCAAAAATCTGTAGAAAAAACTATTCAATATTGACAATTACAAGTTGTGTTTATTTTGAAGAGTAGTAATTTCTCCACATGCATGTATACATAGAAATAGGATATATTAATAAAATGTTGACATTTGATCACAATTTGCAAAGACAAAATAGTAAGTTTGTTAAAACTTTCTACCTTGCAAGTGACATCTGACAATGATCCCATGCTATAACCCTACGCAACCCAGTGAAGAAAATGTAGCTGTATGTGTTAGCTTTGTACTACTGAAAGCATTATCAAATTCTGACGGTTATTTTTCAGGTTACACCATATTTTATCATGACAAATATAGAAATAAAAATTTTCGAGTGTGAAAAAAAAAATGTTAATCAAGATTTCCGAAAGAGCAACAAATGCACTTAATGAGCTGTTGTTGCAAAATGTATCCGCTAGGGTGTGGCAAAATTTTGTAGCGTTTAGTTCAGTAGTTATTCCAGGACTGCACAGAGCGGCCGGCCGCGCCCTTGTGGGGTCTAATGGGTTAATAATACTGTTTTCGGGGGCTAGTTTTTCACCCACCAGTCTGGGAAGATTTCGTCTGTGTGTGCGGTCGACATGATGTTGCCTTTGTCTGCACATATGGTTTACACAACAGTGACTTATTGCGCACTTGCTTAGGTGGAGGCGGCTTCACGATGATCTGCTCGGTCACTGTTTGTGAGCTAGAAGAATTTGGCTGCAGTGAAAATATCAGGATTTATTTGATAATATCAACAATTTATATTTTTTTAATTTAATTTTTCTTTAAATAAACTTGTCAATAATGAAAATAAAAAGTTGCGTGGATTGAACAGCTGGACACCCAGGGAAATTGGTGTGCCAGACTAATTTGTCTATTCTGAGGTTCTCTAAATGAGAAGAATAGCAAGAGTTGTATTAGTTTAGTTAACCTGTTATGTAAAAAGGTTGGAAATGTAGTTGCAAATAGGGTTTACAATGATTTGTAGCACAACATACTTGAGTACGGCATCAAGTGGAATTAAAAAAGAAATTACATACCTTGGGGGCTAGTGGGGGTCTGCCCCTGGAAGTGGGTGATCCTGAAACAACTGTATTCTTTCAAACACACAGCCAGCCAACATTTCCCTGATATAAGCACTGCTAATATATGCACCAAACATCAACCCACTGACAAATTTTACTATTTAAGCTGTAGTGACGCATTCTGTAGTCTGAACTAATCTGGAGAGGAAGTCCAGAATTATTTTTATTTATTTATGGAGATAATTTTGTAAACATTTGCATGCAAACATATGGTTAGCTCTGTCAACTTCTGTGTGACTGCTGTGGGATTAATAATAACAAACTTTATTTATACACTCATATCTAGAGTTAGATCCTGTTCAGGAGTGTTTACATTGGACTATAATAGACTAACAGTTTGGCTAAACAAAACTGAACTACAAAAAATAAGATAAACTATAAAAAATATATAAAATAACATTATATCAAAATAAAAATGTACAATAGTTACATTCAAATAAGAAATAATGTAAAATTTGATCAATAAATAGACAATAAAATATTAGTGAATAAATAACTATAATATAATTAGTAAACAATTAAAATAGTAAATATCATGATAAAAGGAATAAAACAGATGTGTTATATATAAAACTAGACATAAACGCAAGCTTAAAATAGTGTGGGATTAATTTCCACAATGCTGTGGGAGAAATACCCACCGGTGGCCTGCTGGGCAGGAGCAAGAGACACAACGTTTGAGATGATTGGGATGCTATCGTTGCTTGCTGGCGCGATTGGCTGTTTGGTTGACGCTACTACACAAGAGAACATAACATGACATAACATAACATGTAAACACGAGTGTCGATACTTGGTGAACATTTCTCTACTTCAATGACAACCTGTAAATGTCAACCCAATAAATATTAATAATGCAACGAAATAGTTAAATCCGTAACATAAATTGCTTTGCATTGAAATTCTGGCACCATGGGTGTTAATAATACTATCGTGTATTCAGACTGCAGACTCTTTGATCTTACCAATAAATTTTATATATTTTTAAGAAGACAAACCTTAGGTGAACAGATTCATGTTTCTACTTCACCCTACTAATCTACATGCAAACTAACCAACAAACATATTCGCAACGCCAACACCACAAACCTATTTCTGCAAATTTGTAAGTTAGTTTCCTATGACGACCCGAGCGTCGTGGGTCATCGCTCAGATTCAATTCTGGTGCCAGTTTCATCTTCTTCTTGCGTCTCTGTCTCGTCTTCTTTGCCATCTTACCCGACGTCACCCGGTGGATGCCGACATCACCGGACACCAGCTGGGCAACGTCAGTTGCCACTTTGCTGTCAACGTTCGACTTAGCTGACGTTTGAGTGACCTTCAGCTGTGTCATTGTGGTGGCGCCATAGGGCAACGGTGACTTCCGAGGTCTGCCTCGGCCTCGTTTTGGCAATGCACTTTGAAGCAGTCCTGATTTTATAGCTGGTGTTACATTTTTAGCACTTTCATCAGATGCTGTGTCAGTTCTGACTGGAACTGCAGCTTTCACTGATGCTGCAGCTTTGGCAGCTTTAGCAATTTCAGCAGACACTGCAGTCACTGGTGATTTACGCGGTCTACCCCTGCCTCGCTTTACAGGAGTCTGTAATACACTGACACTGCACTGGCTGAATGCAGTGTCTTGCAATGCAGGCGAACTTTTCGTAACTTTTGCTGTCCGTTCAACAAGCCCAAGAGCATTTGTGAAGACTGAAGTTGGTTTCTTCGTTGCACTGTCCAACGTAAGTCGTGCCGTCGTCCTTGTGGCTGCTTCAGCAGTTTGCCCTGCCGTTGTTACGGCAACTGCTTCATCGTCTTCACCCTGTTGAATAAAAAACAAACAAACACGACTTAATCATAGATTAATAAAACCACACAAACCTCTAGGTGAATGGCGTGTACCAGCTTTATTGTTGGTCACTGGCTGCGGTTGCACCACCCTGTTTCCTTGTGGCTTTGGTTGTGCAGTGCCACCACTAGGTGGCGACGTCGTCCCCGATGAAAACTGTGCCTGGAATGCCATGACACATTCGTATGAGCAGAAGTTGCGTACAGACGCATCGCTCATTGTCAGGTGATATTGCGCCGGAGCGTACTTGTGACACTGGTCGCAGCTGACGCTCTGATTGGATGTCGCCTGCAGGTTGACTCGGTACAGCGACAGACAGTTGAGGGTGCAGAACAGCTGGTACTTGTTGTTCGCGTCGACGCGCTCGATCATGTCGAAGTTTGACTTGCGCATCTGACACCAAGCGCACCCGACCGTCTTTGTCTTGGTCGCCTTGAAGCGCATCGTGCACGCGGCAGTGCAGAAGTGCCTCAGCTGGCCCTCAAATTGGATCGACTGGGTTGCGTTGCCATCCAAGTAGCATGACTTGCCACATTGCTCGCACTTGCTCACTGTCAGCTTGTTGGCGTAGCGAAACGCGACGAAGCATGGCTGGCTGCACAATTTATTCAGTTTACCGCCGAACGTGATCTCATGCATCACAGGCCCCACCTTGTGGCAGACAGCGCACTTACACTGGTTTGCCTTGGACCGTGTACGTGGGCCAGTGATGCGACTCATGCCTGTGATTTCGACGTCGGCGTCCTCATGCTTGCTGTTCTTCTCAAACTTGCGTAGACACGGCTGGCTACAGAAGTCATGGAACGCTGAATCGCTACCAATCGGTGCCATGAACGCGTCCGTGTTGGCAATGACGTCCTTTCCGCACTGTGCGCACAGTTTCTGTCGTTTCTTGAACTCGTTGCAACAGCCAGCATTGCAGAACCGCTTCAGGTCTTTGCCAACATTCAGCGTGAACTGGTCTTTTGTCGCAGTGATCCCTGTGTGGCAGAACGCGCACGAGATTGACGATTGTTGAACCGCTACTGCAGGTGCGGCGACTGGTTTCGCGCGCAGGTATCTTGTTGGGTTTGCACGGAACACTTTGAAGCAGTTGTCATCGCACAGATGCTTGATGTCACCATTACGCACTATGTTATACTTGCACTTGCCCACCTGTGGACCGAGAACAGAGGGTCAGTCAGTGGGTGCAACTTGCTGATGCAGTTCAAGGTTTCTGAACATTACCGGAAAGCGAAAGCAGTCTTTTGAAAACTCGTCATATGACTGCAGGTATCAATTGCAATCAAATGTCCACTTTTTTTGTGCAACCATGGAAAGGATTATCATCCCCCATAAAATTGGTTTAAGAAAAATGCTGCACATGATTTTGCATATTTTACTCGGTGACAAGATGGTTGCTGTTTGCTAGGGAAAATTTTGAGGTTGAATTTAACATAAGCTATGGTGAAATCATGCATGCATGTGCTTCCAGCTGATGTCGCGGTCGAAGCAAACAGATATAACACTGACATCACCTGTCTTGTGAAGCCACTGGTCGGTTATTTAAGGAGAACATATTTTAAATGCTTACAAAAAACATCACTTGTACAAATTCACATGCAGCCGCTCCACAAAGCAAGGTTTTACAAGACGCGTTTGTAGGATGTAACAATCAAAGCACACTATTAGAATGGCTACTTTTGAGAAACAATATCTTGCAATTAAAAATGTCCACTATAAATATCCATGTCAAAGATTACACATCAAAATTACTAGGATGTCAACCAATTTCAACATAACACATAAAAGACAGAAACCAGCCACAAGCGGTTGAATTGACGTGACAAATGTATATACTGCCACGACAAAACACAGTGACCTGACAGAGTTAGCTAAAGAAACATTTACATGTGTTTGTTAAAAAGTTTTACATTTACTATCAACTTACAGATTATAAGATTCACAAGGACCTTTACGAAGGATGATCTAAAAATATTGGAGACACTACACAAAATTGGTTTCCTGGAGGGGGGAGGGGGGTTAGCAATTCTTTCATTTATGTATTATCACTCCCAAAACACTATTTTTACAATTTAATAAAGGTGCTGACCTTGAGACCATTCAGGCAGTTTAGCATTGACGACTGAAATACCAGTAGAGACGTAGTCACCAGAGCATGTGTGGTTACATCACATCCGTTTCTGTCACACATCGGTGCTTCAAGATCATCATAACATTATAAGTTTTTGAAATAAGTTTAGCATCACGAAATTCATATCTGACGTACGTACCAATTTACAGACAATGCATTCCTGCAGCGCTTTTTGTGCACTCTTGTCGCTTGTCATAGGGAGCTTTGAGGTCGCTTTAGCACTACTTGTAGGAGTCGTTGTGGCCGTCACTGTCGTCTTTAGACCAGGTGTACTCACAGATCCGATGCTTGTTCTAGTTGCTGCGACATAAATATTATACGACTGTGAAATCTAGGGTTCATACAGTTGAAACTGATTCTTTTTAATTCTCTGACTTTCTTTGACCAAAATAACAAGTATGTTTTACAACAGCCTCCCAGCCACTCAGTCCATTCCACATGGGTCAAAGTTACCACTTTTATCTCAAATTACATGACCTACTGAAATAAAGCATTCTCCCTGAACTCGAGAAAATACCCCCCCAACTATTGTGAACCATGAAGTAATAAACAGTTTTCATAAATAAAAGTTTTCTGATAGAGCACCAGCCATGTGTCACTGGGAAATGTTACATTTCCCAATCATATACGGTATACTTTTATATGTACATTATCTGCACAGGAACACCATGACTTCTGAAGCAGATAGGAACCAAATGGAAAAATTACATGACATTGACATTCTACTAAAATAATTCAAATTCACGACTTTCCCTGAAATCAAGAAAATACCAAATACCCCCTCCCCCCGAGTTTTATGAATCATAAAATAATAGTTTTTAGAAATAAATGTTCTTTGGTAGCGCACCAGCCATTCGTCACTTGGAAATATTACATTGCCCAATCACATATGGCATACTATTATACACTACCGGCTGATATGCATAAAAAAGGCCAATGTACAGATACAGACACAGAGAGTGGAAGTTATCTGCACACTCTTACTCTTACATATATGTATAAATTTATAGTATATAATATTCACATAGGTACATATACTTCATGACAGCAGGAGAGCATATAATTATAAGTACAAAACAAGACATGGTTTGGGTGAACTCATAGATCATTTAATGCCAGAACATCACGTGTTCAGTAAAAATGTACAATTAAATACAGATGAAAATGTCTCCAAAATACACCCAAATACTTTTATATTTTTGCCATCTGCACAAGAACACTGTGTGGCCGTATGCACCGCTAGGGTGTGAAGATGATAAATAAATAAGTACAAGAGCACCACACTGGTCATTACAACCTTCCATCCAAACATGTTAGTTCCTATGAGCCAGTAATTGGTCGTTGTGTTTACCTGTGGCAGTCGTTGATTCAACTCCAACAGCAAGCTCTGCCTTTTCACTTGCATCCAACTTGTCCATACCAAGCATTCCAAGAAACTCGTCCGCCACTCCTGCGGCATAGTCCTACAAGTTATAAATATGTTATATGTTATAAATAATGTCTGTTGTACCACAACAGATAATAAAACTGACTACATATGCATTTACTAAAATAAAACAACCTATTTCATAAATTATAACTTAAAAACAATTTTATAACCAATTTCGAAATATACCAGTTTCAGGCTTGCAGTGGCATCACAAACATATCACAATGATGTCACAAACATATCACAATGATGTCACAAACATATCGCAATGATGTCACAAACATATCGCAATGATGTCACAAACATATCGCAATGATGTCACAAACATATCACAATGATGTCACAAACATATCACAATGATGTCACAAACATATCGCAATGATGTCACAAACATATCGCAATGATGTCACAAACATATCGCAATGATGTCACAAACATATCGCAATGATGTCACAAACATATCGCAATGATGTCACAAACATATCGCAATGATGTCACAAACATATCGCAATGATGTCACAAACATATCGCAATGATGTCACAAACATATCGCAATGATGTCACAAACATATCGCAATGATGTCACAAACATATCGCAATGATGTCACAAACATATCGCAATGATGTTACAAACATATCACAATGATGTCACAAACATATCACAATGATGTCACAAACATATCGCAATGTCACAAACATATCGCAATGATGTCACAAACATCGCAATGATGCCACAAACACATCATCATACCTATCATAAATGTTGTGAATATTGTCTATTATTCTCTTTCATATAGTGGCTAGCTATGGTGACAAATCACATTACTTGACTGGTTGGTCTTTCATAGTGGATTATGCCACTGTGTAGAATTAACATATGTGACCCGCTCCATTGAAATCAGTCGGAAAATAAAATTTTGAGATAAAGGTACCACCTGAAAAAAGTTGCGTTTGATAAAGAGAAGATGCCCCAGGTCATTTGATGAAATACAATTCTGTGAAAACCAGCTTTGAAGGTTACAAAAGTATATTCATACATTTCAATAATAACGGCACATCATATGAAGTTGAAATGTTGCACTGTTGTAATATACATCAACACGGATATTTTGGTGGAATGTCAACTGTCGCTCGATCATGGTCTTCTTCTTCACTTTCGTCCTCAGAAATTACGCTCATTCCACTGTCGCTATCTGAGCCGTCTAACTCGACTAAGTTCCCCAGCCAACAGCAACTAAATAATCGATTAACAAAAGTAGACTTGGTATAACAGTGTCTGAAGTAGTCAAACTCAAACCAAAACAAACATGGCTTCGCGTGGGGTTAAGGTCGCATTCCAATGTTCAGAGCGATTGGGCATGCGCGTTTCTAGCTGAGCCAATCAGCCATTGCGATTCGTATCACGTGCTTACGTCCTCATTATTATTCAGTGAATAATGTGGTTTTGTTTACGTTTGGTCTCCGTTTTAAACCTCTCTGGCTGGTTATATAGTAACATGACTGATTTTGCCTTAGTAAATGCATCCCATAATAGGTAAGCTTTCTAACGATGCCAACATGGTGGGGGTGGACGCGATGTGCAGTGGATACGGTACATCTGAATTGTGCGAAGTTTCCTTCGTCTTTGTTCATTAAGATATTCATAGCTCTACGAAACATCGCATTTTTTTAAAGTTATCATTTTATGACCTTATAGCATGACAGCAATCTAGGATAGTTAGGCTAATTAAAAACATCAAAACCTGAAATCTGCCATCGCAGCCAAATTCACCCCTTTGAGCACTTTGAAGTGGAATAGCCAGGCTCTGCATTTCCGAAATATTCCTGATTTCAATGGAGCAGGTCACAACAGCCTAATGTGTCAAGGTGAACAGGGTTATAAATTAGTGTCGCTGAAATATCGACATGGAAATGTTCATTCAGACACTTTGAAAGCAAATGCTTGTATTGATGACAACTAGTGTTTATTGCACAAATCCAAGTTTCCTCACCCAACTATATTTTCTTACAAACTTGCTAGTTAGTGCCCTGAAAACAAAATGGGAAACGCAAGTAATGAACAGTGAACTACCTGCAGTTCCTTCTGGTCTTTCCCTTGGACTGTCTTCTTCACTGCGCTGTCCGTCGAGTTCATTGGTGTGACTACGGCATTGTCTGTGCCACTGCCCGCGGCTGAACAGGCGTCCTTGCCTTGCTCCTCCCCGTCCAGCACGATCACGTCAGACTGGACGTCACTCTTGTCCTACACAAAATACGCTTACATAGTCAGATACTTTTCCTGTGGGTCTGGACACCACAATCTTTCATGCTCTGGTCTGATCAATCTAAGGGGCTATGTAAATATAATAAAAATTCCAATAATTAAAAAAGCATGTGGATGTGTGAGTCAAGGGTTCATATGGACTAATAAAAAAATTGGAACAATATATTTCTTAGTTTTTCCCCAGTTGAAATTTGGCAATAATTGGATCTCTACTCACTGCATCAAAAATGCATATACAGTACGTCCATTTTTTTTGTTTTGTATATTGGTGTGGGTGGGTGGGTGGGTGAGGTCAATCATATATAATTTTTTATTATCAGATTTTTTATTCACAAAGCTTCTAACTTACTACATAATGCTTGGTGGCAACTACACTGCTATGCGGTCAGCAAACTCTTGGAAATGCTAGAGTGATCCTTGCAGGCCAACCATTTTGTAACTACATTTGAATATGGAGCCACCCTAGATTAATCAGCACAGTCATACGCCAGAAATTCTAACAACTAAGCCAAGTTGACAATGGTTATAGGTTGAATTTCTGCATGGTGCAGAAAATCATGTCATATCGTGGAATTTATCATTACATTTAGCTAAAATTCTTTTAAAACTATGTCAATAATAAAAGCAGCTTATAGGAGATTTATCTTAACTCAACAACACACATGCTTCTGTACAGAATATGGATGGAGTGTTTATAGTGTAAAATTTGTACCTAGAAAATACCTAATTACTATATTTAAGAATCCTTCTTTGTATGTTTGCAGACAGGGATAACTAAATCAGTGCTTCTACACAAATTGCATGACATGACCAGATATATGACACCAACTAAGCTTGCTACAATATTAAAGTGAAACCAAAGGCATTTTTGAGGTCTTTGCACCTATAAGAGTACTTGAAAACTAACCATTTGTAACTATAATCAAGAATATCATGCAAGTGGTTAACTAAATTGACCTCGTTGAATAAAAAAAAATTTTTTTTCCATGGGCAGCGGCATATTTGTTCAGAATCCTACGTCAAGAGTGCTGATTAGGTTTCCCACAACTCCAACTTTAAACGCCTGATCGTAGACATAGATGATTTTAGTCACATACTTGCCAATAAGTTTGGACATGCTCTTTGCATCTAAAATCAACTTATTTGGCAAGATAGTCCATTCATTCATTGTTTACTAACTGCCTCGCGTTCCGACTTTGACAGTTCTCGTCATGATCGAGTGTTTGCGTTGTGTCAAAGCCTTTGGCTAAGGTACATGCAGGAAGATTGTTAGTACCGCTTCAGGCTTTAACATTCTCCGTCGCCGACGTTTTGAAGGATGACTCTTCAAAATGGGCCAAATAAAGTCTAGCATATCACGTGGCTTCCAACCAACCCACCCGCAATTGTGAATTCATTGATTCACTACTGTCTGTTTTTTTTACAGAGGAAATCAACAAAAGACAACTCTCTATACCTTGCTGAATCATGTTTACATCAGAATGCTGCACAATATCTGCATTGTAAGAGTTTTGTAGAGTGTAAATCCAATATAAATGCAAATAAAAATGTAACTGCACATCTCGCTGCTGACTGGTAAAAAAAATGCAAACACCGATGAATATGTCAGCCTCCACGATAAATGACATTAGACCAGAATTTAGCACTTTTAGGACTGATTCCCAGTAAACCACTTTCGTGATATTCTTGATTATAGTTGCAAATGGTTAGTTTTTAGGCACTCTTATAGGTGCAAATGCCCAAAACAATGCCTTTGTTTTCACTTTAACGTAATGTATTACTATTCAGACCAACAACACTGCAAAACATCATAAAGACATGAAACTCAGTGGGACAAATTTACTTACTGCAATGGAGAACCGAAACCACTGGAAAGAAATCATCATGTCACCATGTTCAGTAACTAATATAAGCATGCATGACCATTCTCACCTGTCCAACAATCTTGGCACTTTCAGTTGCTCTACTGGCCTCGTCAGTAGATTCTGTACAACTGCCTTCATATTTTGTCGTTTCACTGTCATCTTTCTGAACACTTCCTGATGCTGCATCTACTGATTCAGGTGTCTCTTGGGATTTGTCATCAGTTTTCTCATCTGTCTCATGCTTATCTAAAGTCACAGCTGTGTCTGAGATTTCTGTCGCATCGCCCTTAGGAACAACATTGAGCATTTCAACTCCAGTCTTTGTGGCATCTTTGTCCTCTGCATCGGTAGAAATGCTCTCGACCTTCTGATCTTCCAAATTTTCCAAAGCACCTGTGTTGACATCCACTGAATCACTTTTATTCACAACAGTGGAATCATTCTCAAGAGTTGTGCCAAGTTCTGTTGGTTCAGTTTGATTGTCGGCACACCCTTCTCCCCCAGTGTCCACTTCGTCAAAACTATCCACAACTGCTTCCTCGGGTACTGGCTCAGCCACAGTTTCCACCTCTGTTTTGTCCGTGTCTATAATCAAACCACAGAAGTTGAAATTTCGGACTACAATAATTATAATCTATAGAATGACAACCAAGTTAAACATTAATTAATTCACCAGTCATTGGTGCCAGCTTCCACCCTTCGTTGGCCTGTATATGTTTTACTTACATAATTTTGGGGTGATTCCATATGAATTCAAGCATCAATGTTTTAACATTTTGTTGCTAGGGCCACATGTCTTAGTTTGTAAGACCAAAATCAGCACTATAGATCAAATAGTGAAACAGTTACGCAGTGGTGGATATTCTACTCACCAACAATACCAGACTGTTCTGGTTCTTCAACTTCCATCGCTTCAACCTCGGTCAGTTGCTTAGCAACATCTTCACTGGGAGTGGCTGGTTCAGTCACATCCATGTCCTCCTCGTCACCAGCATGTTCTGTGATGTGATCCTCATTGTTGACATCAATAAAACTGGCTTCAGTCTCCATCTCAACATCCATCTGCGATGCTGGCTCTTGACTTCCACACTGCAAAGTCACTGCATCCAGCACCGGTTCCGTGACAACTGAGTGGAACGCCCGCATGGCTTCAGATGCATAGACCGGCTCAGCATCAGTTTCATCATTCTGTTCTGTTGGCAAATGTTCTGTCTCAGCATCAGTTTCATCATTCTCTTTTTCTATTGGTACAGGCTTTTCCTCCTCTAAACAGACCTTGTCTTGCGTCGTTTCAGGCTCGTCTGATTCGTCCTGTGGCAGCTGCGTTGAAGACTCTTCACCATGTGACGGTGCAGCGTTGTCTGGTATGTGTACTGCACCACCAGTATTACTGGAACTATCACTACTGTGTTCGGAGTTGCCAGCCCCAACAGAAACAGCTTCTCCTACGTTACTGGCCTCACTATCCAAGGCAGAAGCTGTTTCTGGTTCACAAACTAGTGGCGAAACATTGTCTTCCTCCACTTCATGTCCATTTGAACTGACATCTTTCTCACCAAGAAATGTGTCAATGGCATTAAGAGCACTGTCACTATCATTCAAGTCATCTCCAACAGATGGCATTTCAGTCCCAGCGGAGAGGGCATCTACTTCAGTAGTTGCGTTTTTGTCCGAGTCACCCATTCCGTTGCATTTTGGTGGTACACCAACAACAGCTTCCAAATCTTCACTGGTTTTGCAATCGTCACTCAACTGAAGTGAAGGCATTGATTCATGCGAGTCCATCTAAACAGAAGACAAACTTAATTAAATACAGGGCAAAAACTATAGCAGAAGTGTCAATATTGCATGTAAGCCAACTTGCATTTATCAAATTTGACAGTCAAGCAAAATCATGAAACAGGATTTGAAATCATGTAATAAAAAATACCTTTAAGAAAAGGTAAACATTGCAACTGTGTTAAGTAAAGCATGTGCAAATACACAGATGGTTTAATTCCACAACAGCTATTGTGTGTACTGCTTTTTATAGAATTTTTTTTAATCACTTCAGAAATAAAGAAGATATCAACAACAATCAAAAAGGGTTGAAAACTAACGTCTGGATACAGCATCACTAGGGATGTCAACAGACAACAAAGCTAATTCAGATGTATGAGAATCCGTCATGATTTTGCCAACTTTCAATTTGTTGCCACCTAACTACGCATTGATTATATACCCGGTATGTTGTAACTTTGGAAAAAAAAGAATATTAATTTCTTTGCGACTCTAAACCACTCATGTGTGCCATATTCTGGTGCAGTGGGATCCGATTTTAACCACACATTATTTGTACCATTGTTTTTAAAATAATTGTTCATGTTTATATTATCTGTACACGTGTACCACAAACTCCTATGTTAGCCTCATAAGGGGCCATGTGGAGTATAAAGACTCAAGGGTGTTACTTTGTAAGAAATAGGCTAAAAATCTGAAATTGTTTTTTAATTTGATGTCTTAAAAAATCACATTTTGAAATGTACTTTACCGATTTTGAAGTTTTTCACATTTAAGTTTCTTGTGGTTGTGGCCATATCATAAAAATATAAAGCAAAATAGATCTGCAATTTGAAATTTCACTGACACCCCTACCTAAAAATGGCAGATTTGTTTCTTCTTATACTAGGGATGTCGATAGACGGCGCCGCTAATTCAGTCAAGAATCCGTTACGATTTGGCCATCTACGTATTGGTCATGTTGATACTTTGGAATAAATTTGCATAGCATCACTATTTTTTTACTTTGCAACTTTAAACAGTTATTACATAAGCGCACTTTGAAGCTGCCGCCACTGGGCTTTTGTTGATTTGTGATCATTTCGACTTGGTTCTGCTCCGTGTTTAAGGGTACCTCCTTCATTGCCAATTCGGCACCGGATCTCAACATCCCAGATACCGATTTGATATATCAAATTAAAGCTAATATAATAAACTTATTATAGTTGAACAGCTATACTAATAGTTTCTTATAAAGTAAAAAAAAATGGCAATTAATTTTTTTTGGGTCAATTTTTTTCACGTTATGCTTTGTTCACGTGACCAATGATTGACAGCTGCAAGTGAATGATAGCATCACCGTTCAGAGCACAAGCTCTTACTGCACACATTTCCTTTGAAGTTTACAAACCGCATAAACCACATTTTTTTTTTCACATGGTCACCACAAAATAGTCTTGTTGTAGTTATGAATTAATCTTGTTCTATGAATTAATTAAGTTGGCTTTATTAATTAATTAATTTCTTGTTCCATCTACACAAATGGTAGACATGTTTCATTGGTGAGCTCCCCAGCTTCCATTTGCAACATTAAACACAATAGTCACAACAACAAAATTAATTGAACTTCCCTGAAAATAAAATTGAAAACAAACAAATATTTGTATTAGTTTTAATTAAATATGCCCCAATTTGGGGTCCATTTCTGGTTCACTGTTACTGTATAAGAGATGGGCCCATAAGGCCTAGTAAAAAAGAAACAAGTTTCTCGTCTAGAATTTTTTTTTAAAGAAGCCCTTATTATTTACTATTTATGGATTTTTTTTTTTTTCGGAGAAGGCTACCCTCCTCACTGTGGCTGATTTAGACACACTGTAGTTTTTTATGCATTAAATGCCAGTGATGAATAATACTATAAAGTATACTGCCATTCCATTTGCAAACAGAATACTTTTTAGCAAGAATGACAGATGAATAGAAACATTTACATCAATGGAATATGGTCCGTACGTGTTACACCCGAAAACTACTAAACTTGACTAAAAACAAACAAGAAGCAAACACAATGTTGAATGTATTTATGAATGTCGCGTAGTTTGGTTATGGGCATGGTTTCATTAGTTTGTATCACAGCCACTGAATGGCATCTAGGTTTACTGACCGAGAATGGTATTATGTAAATGAGTCTGTGTAAAGACTATCTAAAGCAAGGGGTCATCATTCTTATTCTTATACTCTGTAGGAGGCATGCGTAAAGAGTGAACTGAAAGGTTATAACAGTACTTTGCACAGCAAGTTTTGAACAGGGATTTCTTTACAGAACTGAAAAATTTTAAAGTAATTTTTTTTCAATAGTAAAAAATAGGAGGGGGTGGCCAAAAAGGAAACGGGTGGGGATGAGAAAGTTTTTACTACCGGCAGTAGGCCTAATGGCTAATCTGAAAAATGTGTTAAATTTGACGTCTTAAAAAAATCATATGTCGAAAATTTACACATTTTTTTAATGTTTTCACATTTAAACTTCTCATGACTTCAGCCATATCATTGACTGCAGCCATATCATAAAAATATAAAACAAAATATATCTGCAATTTGAAATTTTCGTTGTCAACATTGACATCCCATACATAGTCATAGCCATAGGCATAGACTTATATACCTTGCTTGATTCTAATATTCCATAACTATAACATGGTGTATACTAAAATTAGACGATATTGTTAGGTAGTAACCGAAATGCCAATGTTTTTAACGTGTGTTCAACTTCGAACACGTAGAAACTGTGTTGTGCGAGTGTGTGGGCGAAAATGGGTGGCGGGACAAAAGCTGACAACGGGAGATCTCGTTTCTCAACTGCAATAATAGCAAGATAAATCAACAAGAAAAAGACGTCATGAATTGTTACATAAAAATACACATTGGGCCTAAAACAACATAATTATACAACCTTTATTGTCAAACAATAATTACTTGCATTTAGCTATTCTTCTCAGAATACCAAATGATAATATCGAGACAAATAATAACACCTCCCTGTTACATCGTGGTTCCCTCCCAAATTTTCAATCAACGGAGCAAAGTAGGCCAGTGTGAAATCGAATATTTATGATAGCGTAATGTCGGTATCAAGCAAAACACAAGTGTCAGTCAATAAATACAGATTGTTGTAGCTTCAAAAAATGATGTCACCTTGTTTGTGTCAATCAATCGGTGCTCAAAAAGTCCGCTCTTTCACGGGGAACAGTCGGCCATAATGCATCTTGATTCCGAGTTTCGGCGATTCTTCAAATAGTACGGCGGCAGCCATCAACTCGACGCTCTCAAAAATATGATAAATATTACATTCAACATAAATTCTTACTGTGAAAAAAAGTCACCTAACGTTTCGATTACGCTAATAGCGTGAAACTTCGCGTGAAATTCTTCACTTTAACGCTCTGCAAGCAATCTACAACGAATCTGAGCCTCGTTTTAAATTTTGGCCCTCTCAGCGTGCTCCGCGTGAAATGCGCATCGTCCTTTAAGGCATTTATGGCTTAATTATTTATTTCTTTTGTATTTCTGAGAGTCTGATTGTTGACTACATTGCACGAAAACACCATGAACAAAATATACCATCACTATGTTATGTTCAAATGTAAAGAATAAATGCTGTAGAGTAAGTTAAGCTCACTATTATTTTTAATTAATTCCAGTGCCCAAAGTGCGCGTCACTCCTGCAAAGGCAGTCACGTGGGTGCATGTGTGCCGTTTGACGCCATCTTTTATTCTATTCCTTTGTGGCGAGTGGAACGTAGAAGTTGAACAAATTTTCCCATTTGCATGAAATGGTAGGAAATAACTTCATGAAAACAGACATGTCTGCTCAACCAAAGCGCGCTGCAGATCATGGATCAAGACATACCAATGATAGAAGAAAGAGTGACCAGAAACCGAAGCCATTTGATAGGGGATCCAAATTTCAATCGCCACAGCCAAAGCTAGAGGCAGGTACGCCTGGCAATGAACAGCGTGGCCAGTCGGGGAGTGGCGGTCAGAGTTCGCAGAATAAAATCCGACAGCCGCCACAGTCGCCAAAGGAAGGTGGAGATGCTGACGGGAAGGTTGCCGAAAAGAAATTCACGGGCAGATGTCGGCTGTTTGTGGGAAACTTGCCCAACGATACGACCGAAGACGAATTCAAAAAAATGTTTTCTCCGTTTGGCCAGTTCACAGAAATTTATCTGAACACATCAAGAGGCTTTGGTTTCATCCGAATGGTAAGTTATAAAGGTGAAGTATTAATTAACCATAAGCGGTAATCGTGTACTTATTATGTATATCCCTTATTATTACAGCTTTATATTTCATTCTTTGTTTTGTCTATCCCACAACGTTAATTCCATCACATTGTACATACAGGGCAGATTTGATAGTTATATCTGCCCTTTGTGTACCTAAAGCGATGCAACATTATGGAATAAATTTTTTTTCGGAAAGATAAGATAAAAATACAATATAAAGGCTCAATAAGTATAGTATTGCTACTTCTTTTAATCTTTATAAATATATATATATATTTTAATATCTTTGAATAATAAAGTTGGTAATTGCCTATATTGATATCTAAATTTGATCATTTCTCTTTTGTGATCGGTATCACTTAGTTAAATATAATTGAACCATCCCCAATAATCTAAGTGATTTTGTGCAAGTATAGTAATAATCTAAGTGATTTTGTGCACCAAATTTTTCACTAATGTATACCCTAGTTACAAAAAAAAACATTGGTATCTGTCACATAAATATCCACCTCAAAATTCAATATTTATTACTCTAGACCTGTATTGCTTGTTATTTAACATGGAAACACATCACCATAATGGTATGTCCACGAGAGGATGCTGCTTTCCAGGACACACGACAGAATGCAGAAAATGCAAAAGCGGCTCTTGATGGCTTCTTCAAAAAGGGTCGTCTGCTTCGAGTCCGTTTTGCTACACATGGTGCTGCCCTTCGCGTCAAGTACCTCACTCCTTGTATCTCGAATGAATTGCTTGAGAAGGCATTTTCCATGTTTGGTGAGATAGAAAGAGCCATTGTAATTGTGGATGATCGGGGGAAGTCGACTGGTGAAGGAATTGTGGAGTTTGCCAGGAAGCCAGGGGCGCAGGCAGCTCTGCGAAGGGTCAATGAAGGAGTTTTCCTGCTCTCAGCGTAAGCATAAATTCTTGTGCTATCATTCATTGTAGATTATGTTTTACAGTTGTGTGAAAAATATTTTCCTTTATCACTTGGTTGAGTGTTTGTGAGAACATTTTGAACTTTTGGTAGGCTACGTGTTTTTGAAGTAGTCGTCATATATGTGATGTTCACTGAAATATTTCTGTGTCCTTTCATGTCGGTTATTATAGTAGTACCCATATGTCTATGGTGGGCTATTAACTTCTCTTGTTGGAATGTCATTTTCACCTTGGACTGGATGTTGACATGGCTTGTGTATGTGGTTATATTTAGGTTTGGCTGTGTTCTTTGCCATACCAATATCTCTACTAACTGTCATGTAAAGACTATTCTCTTACAGCTCGCCTCGTCCCATCGTCGTGGAAATGTTGGAACAGAAAGACGAAGTTGATGGTCTGCCAGAGAAATTCATGAGCAAGAATCCAGAATTTGCTAAGTCAGTGTTATTTTATTATGTTTGCCTCTTGTTGTAGATATCTTATTACTGTACAACTAAAAATGTTAGTCAGTATTTACAGCCTGCAATTTTGAGGATTTCTACACAATTTTCACAAACCAACTTAACTTCTTTGTCACATAGCATCATCCCAGTTTGTTTTAATAGAGCAAATACGCAAAATTAAATTGCTGCAAAACGTGTATACTTGCAAAACGGTAAACTTTTAAAGTGGCAAACTTTTCCAGATGTGCAGTATGTTATAATAAATTATTGATAAAGTAAATGGGACACTACCAATGCATTGTCCAAGTATTGACACGATTGCTTGGTAATTTGTAGTTTGCTGTCTAATTGTCAAGCACAGTTGATGATAGCTAATGACTATACTCTATGTTATGGACATTTTTACATACTGTTTTATACAGTAATAATCAATTTAGCAATAGTGCTTGTATTACAAAACAGATGTCATGACCCATAATTTATCTGTTAGGTTGACTGTTTTAGGGAGCGTGACCAGGTACCCAGGTTTGCCCAGCCGGGCTCGTTTGAGTTTGAATTTGGTCAGAAGTGGAAGGACCTGTACACAATACATCACGAGCAGGAGGAGAACCTGAAGCGTGACCTGGAGGAGAGTGAAGCCAAGCTCGAGATGGACATGTCCAATGCACAGCTGGATCACCAGACCAACATGCTCAGACAAGGTGGGTTAACAAGTTGTGATTTCCTGTGTCTTGTTATTCGTTGTCTTTAATTACTACCCAGAGAAGTAGAGTTGGTGTTCCAGAGGGTGAAGTACAACGGGCTTTGAGTGGTCTTACAGACTGCATACCGTGCTATATAAGAATTTTTTTGTAGATTCTTGACTAGAAATGGCATAATTTTTACCATGTTTTTAAACAAGTCCTGTTCTATGCAGAAACAATACTTTTGTGTACTGCAGCTACTGGTTTTTAACTAAACTGTTGTGGAAAAAATGGTTTTAAATTTACTGTTTGACATTCTTCAACTTTGTATGTTTCAGATTTACTTCGCCGTCAGGATGAGTTACGCAAATTAGAAGAACAACGCACCCTGGAGATGCAACGCAGGATGGACATGAGGTAATGAACAATTTAATTGGCAAACCAGGGTTTAAAAATGTAAAAAGAGCAACTGTATGCCTGTCTTCTATGTAGTTTTTCTCCAGGCCAGCAAGTGTTTAGACTGCAAATTATTCATAATCTTGTTTGGACGACAGTAGCAAAGCAGCACTGTAATGTTGATGTGGTGCATTCGGACAATCTCAAAACATCAATGTATGACACTGGAAACATTTTGAGATAGTTTAGTAAGTACTAAAATAAGTGGTGGTGATGTGTTTGTCTGTGTTCATTTTCTTTATAGATATTAACCCTTTCAGACCCGAGTACGTATATATACGTATCGTATTTAACAGCCGTTGCGACCCATGTACGTAAATATACGTACTCCAAGTTCCATTTATAAATACGGTCCAATCAGCGACTTAGTAGGCTTTGCTATGACGTTATCAGAAAGAGGCACGCATGCGAAGTATCATACTGTCGGCCATCTTTTCTCAATGTTTTCAATTTGGATAGGAAAAGTGAATTTTCCGCATCGTTTGTCATAATTTTTCGAAGTTGCCGGAAAAGAAATGGCCGGATCAAGTGGCGCTAGTGAAGCGTCTTTCGATGTGTTGTTTGAGACGGACATTGGCGAAGAATTTGGCGGGTTTTACGCGAGAGATGTCTAGTTAGTGGAGGAACTAATCCAGGCAAATTCGATTGAGAAAGTTCCGACGAAGTTGACGTCTCCGACTTCGAAAACATCGACATTGACAGCAGCTCCGACGATAACAATGTGATACTTGACCCGGACGATTTAGACGCTGTGTCTGTTTTGTGTGCTTTATTTGAACTTTACGTGTGAAATGTCGAGTTAATGGAGGAACAAATCCGAGATTGTCCAGGCGGTTTCGACTGAGAAAGCGATGACGAAGTTAACGTCTCCGACTTCGAAAAAATCGACATCACATAACGTTGTGATACTTGATTCGGACGCTGTGCCTGTTTTGTATGTTTTATTTGAACATTACATTTTCATACTTTTTGCTGATTGTTGTAGCAATTGCAGACTTGAAGACTGGTACAGACTAGTATTCAGTGATATATAGACATTGCTGCTACTCTTACAAGTGGACATTTATATCAGTGAACCATTTTTATTTTGGACATTCGTTTTTTTCAATTTCCGTACATTTTGTTGTTGTTTTCCATGGCAATTGTCATGCACCTGTCTGTGTTTTCATGAATAAATTGTAGTTGGATGGATAGCTCATTCATTCAGCTTTCAGAAAATGTATACTTTTATGGGTCTGTCTCTTACTATTGTGCTGTTGTTAGACAATCCCCTGTGCATGGTAAAAGAAAACTGAATCATTGAAATAACTGTGGTTCCTGGGGCTAATTTTGCTGGCGATCATGTGGGTCTGAAAGGGTTAACATCTGAATTATGTTAGGCATAGTTTTTACCCCACAAGAAACTTATTATCATCTCCAAATATTTCATCCGCATCTCACGACCTTCGTCAGCAGACTGGCTTCACTACCGGTGTGTCGCATGACCAGTGTCACGATATTTTAAAACATTCAAGGATCTGGATTCTAAGTAACATTTATGTTGTAGACGGATGGAAGAAGATCGCCGTCACCAGGATTCAGAGGCACGTAGACAAGATGTAGAGATGCGTCGTCAACAAGTAGATGGCAGACGTCACCAACAGCTGCTGGCACAGGTAAGTGGTAGTTCTAATGACAATTGTGCAAGCACTAACTTAGGTAGAAACCTCAATGATAGATTTTCCAAGTTTGATCAATTGTAATTAACATTTTTGAAATTTAGCACAGAAGTAAAAAACATAACTTCTCTTTTTAACATAGTTTACCCATTTCAAGATTTAATATCCCTTTTGTTTTTTTGTGCTCACTAGCTTGGTTTCCACGGGTTTAGATGCAAGACTCTAAATGGTTTGTTCACCTGAAGTGGGTTATGAAGTCATAGGAGCACTGGATGTTAAATTTTTTTGCAGCAGGAGCGAGCCATGCGTGAAATGAGAGGTGAACGTGGTAACGCACCCCCACTGCAGCCACCACCAGCTCCCCCTGCCAGCATGGGCCTTGAGCGACCAGGCCGCAGCCAAACTGTGAGTGTCTTCAACTAGTTGGCAAAGAACATGTTTGTGCACTTACGTAAATATCTCAGATTCATAGTTAATCAAGTTAGATGTGCCAATTATGTTGGTAATCATGCAGTAAACAAAAAGTGTAAGGAAAAAACTTTGTAGTAGCACTAATGATGTAAATAAACATGTTTTTTGAGCTACATTGTATAATAAGTATTTATCGACCTAACATCAGCAATTGTCAATTAGATCATTCAGGGATTCAACTACTGCCCATCAATTACGGGCTGGGACGGTTTTCCTGGCTATTCGCTATTATGTGATACTATTGCAATACTGCCCATAATCAACTCTGATCACCTCTGTTGGTTTCAGAGTATGGGCATGAACAGTCAAGGTCACAACAGCATGGGCAACCCCAACATAAGCAGCCTTGTAGGCGGTCAGACTGTGGGGGCTGGAAGCATGGGTCCAGGCAGTAGCCCAGGAGGCATGACACCAGGAATGCAGAATGCGCAAATGGTAATGTACCTAGGGCCTTGCAACTTTCTCTCGCTTATTTGTATTCCGAGCAGCATTTTTCTTTTGCTGTTTGGGGTTGCCAGCAGAGTTTTATTGTCACTTGTTGTGGCATTTGCTGTTTGGGGTTACCATGGAAATGGTTTGAAAGTGCTGTGATAAACTTGTGGCGCGATCGACACTGTTTACTGCAGCATATGAAATATGATGTAACATTAGGTGAAATTTTAACTGAACATTTTCACACGTGGAAATGAAGGGAAGGCTTTTATACTACGTAGACCTGTGACGTCTTTGCAGACATTTCAGCTGTGTGAGAAGTTGCTGACCTATGCTGTTTTTATTTGTATTGACTATAGACACAAAACATGTCAGGGTTGAAAACTCGAATAGTACATCTGCTGAGAACGAATAGCAGATGATGTTAGACGTGTGTAGGTTCGTCTAAGGCATTGTGATTGGTAGTTCTCGTCATGTTTCACTATGTGGTTCTGGTTATGTACACCAGGAGGCTTGGCTAGCCATGGCATGATGATATAGCTGTCGATTAGGAGACGCTGGAATAAATTACAGTTGGAGTTGAATGAACAAAGTCTGCAAGATCAAGATTTATATGTAAGGTGTGTTTCTTGTACATGAGAACGAGTGCTGGTTTTCAGCCTTTCTTGTCATGTTATGGTTCATGTGCATCTTCATGTCTTGGAAGTGCAGATGATGAACCCACCATATAAACTTCCATTGGTGCTCATGTTGAAAGACATGGAAGTTCCAGAACAAAGTTACATTTTACCTGTTGGAAAGAGTAATGCTTCTCTGTGACATCTCATAATCCTAACTACTACAAAGCAAGTTACAAAGTATGATGTTTCCAACCCATGGAGAAAAGTGTACCGTTTTGAAGTCTCAACTCTCAGCTAAATAGACTGGAATTACACTGAAGCTTTCTTGCTGTTCCTGATGGGCCATGCTTTATGTCCTCAGTGCTGACAAGTGTACTTAGCTCTGGACACATCAGCAGATATATAAATAAAAGATTGATGGTATCAAATGACATAGACTTGCTTCCTGATTACTGTTGTGCCAAGTGCAGGGCAGATTCAACACATAGTGAGTGAAATATTTGACTTCAGTTATGTATGTTACACCATTGGCACCAATTAATTGCCTTGTCAGATAATTTCTTGCATATATTTCCATATTTATAAAACGAATATACTGGCACTGGTAAGTCATAGCCTGGCATCCGTCTGCTGAGGACCAAAAATTAGATGTATCTACTTGATGTAGAGAAATTTATGTAAAGTAGGGGCTGTAGGACATCAGAACGAAAAATATAGAGCAGAACTATTGATGTCATGAAGAAAGAAGTTGGAGGTCATATACTAAAATAGTTGTACGGCACATTGTAATATGCCATTTCAATGATGTAATATGCCATAGCTTTGAAAAAGCATTTGTAGAGATGTTTCAGCCTGAACAATTCTTTAGCCGTTCAAAGTTCAAGAAGATACATTTAAATTTGTTGCTGACACATTATATCCTGCCGAGGTAAACAAGATCAACTGAAATTTAAGAACTTGAGAAACGTCACTGCCATTTGATGGTATAAAATATTGTAGACAGAACTAGGCAGAAGTTAGACAAAAGTTGTAAATAAATCGAGTAGCAACCAATGTTCAGTGGAACATATAGATGTGGCTAGTGAAGCAAATATAGACAAAACCACACATATTGGAAAGTGTGCAGCGTGGGTATTAACAATGCACATACAGTACTATAGTTATTCATTGATGTCATATTTTTTTTATTGTGCTGGTATTGTAACCTGGTAATTAATAATCATTATTTTTCATGGGGCTGTTTTGTTGTAGAACCATATGTTGACTATAAAACATCTATTACAAAGTGTTGATGGTGGAATTATTGCCAGAACGATGTACTCTCGAGTGCCAAATAACAGCATAGGGTGGCAAATCGGTCAAATTTAATAATAGCATAGTGCCGAATAATGGTATAGGGTGGCAAATTGTTCAAAACAAATAATAATATGGTGCAAAAAAGGCACTAGTATATTTGTCTTTTTAACGCCGAAATCGAAGATATCTTTCACCATTTTTCTGGCGTAAAGCCAAGGCGGCCCTAGAAACTGTGTATCTCAGTGTGTTTCGTTTTTTCTGCGGGATATGAATGAACTTTGTTGCCGCAGATATAGTAGGCGCGTTTTATATCTGAGAAAAACTGGGGAATTGTCCGTTTTTAAGTGGACATTAAAGCCAAGCCTGTTTCAGGGGAAACCGCCACCAGCTGGTTGCTACTGGTTTGAGGCGCTGCACACGACGGCCATTTACGGTCGGTTTACATGGTGGTCATGGAGTTTTAACTAATAATATACCATATTGAGCTCCCGAGAACTAAGGATTCTGACCGATTCATCTAATGAAAATCTAACGGTATAAGACTTCGGGATCAGAATCTAGGATCTGGAAGCATGGGATCCCGCTAAATTCACGATTGTTGTTCAAAAGGATGAAAACTTAGCCGTCAGAGGGAGCCACATGCAGTTCCAGTTGGGAGCAAGTGATTTTAGCGCGAGCGATAAACCACTCCTTGGATGATTGATTAGCATGAGGAATAGGGAGTGAGAATCATTGCTCTCCTAAACAAATATGCCCTGCATAATTTGCCACGATTACCGGAAAATGTAGGCTGGCACAAATGTTTAAATCTAATAATAGTATAATGCCAAATAGGGTGGGATTTCTCATCAAATAAATACACGTATAGGGACGTTTATTTGGCACTCGGAGTACAATTCTATATAAATAAATGGGGGTGGCTCCCAAGTCACACCAGTTGCATGTAGAGATATTACTTTCTGATCTGAAGCTTGGGCTACCACTTTATAGCATAAATGCTCTGCAGGGTTATGTCTATACAATGTATATTTTCCATAAAGGTTTCCATAGCTTTATGGTGGGTTTCACCAAATATATATGTAGTGCACCATTTCCACTTCTTCATCGTATTCTGTAGCGAGTGATGTCGGATTTTTACTGTTTGTCGTGCGCATAGGTGCTTGTTTCGTGGACCTGTGTAGCAAGCTCATTTCTGCTTGACCTTACTGTCGTGGATTTTTGCGTACAAGCCGACAAATTGTTTAAGTTCGAATAATTGTTGCTTGGCCAAATGTTCTGAGTAACGTTGACTTGATGACTGTGGCAACATATAGGCATGTTGTGGAATACGGCTGCCTTGTGTGCAGTGGTCGATACAACAAATGGCTAGCCAATCTTGTGCCAGAAACTGATGAGAACTATCACAATCACAATGCTGCTTCATAGTCCGTTATTATCTTCGTATAGACATTCATTGATTATACCAATTATAGCTGTGTAAATCGATTAGGAACAAAATTAAATTAGCCCACCTCGTGGTGCAACCAAGATCACTATGATTTGTGTAAGTTTGTGAATTGTCATACTGAGTTGTGTTGTACTTTACAAGATGTTTACAGGTACTGTTTGCTACTATACGCCATATGTAAGTTTGGTGAGGAATTGACTGCACTCTGGTTGGAACGTTGCTGAAAGCTACTATATGGCAGACAGGTATGCAGGTTGGATACTGAATGGTGCTACTTATGATCTTGAACCCTTTTAGTTTCTTATGTGACTGTTGGTGCTTTAACTAAAATAATATGCCTTTGTTCTTATATTTTGTGGAGATGTGCTTGCTTTCTGGCTAGCAGAACTGGTGTGTGATAAACAGGTTGATTCATTTTTTACCCATGCTGGTGGTCTAGACTTACAGAAAATATATTTATAAATAATTTGATTGGTGTCGAGGTGGAACCACGTGTCGTGTTGGGCTACTTCTCCACAAGTCTTCAGCTGGAATGTTTCATGCACTGCACAATAATGACCTAACAGATTGCTGTATCGAATATGCCTAGCACTTGTGCTGATGACTTGTATTGCCCACTGGAAAAGTGGCGTTGCATATTCACTTGTTTTGTTCGTACATTTTTCATTGAGTCTACCATCCCTCAGTGTTCGAGTAAAATTTGACACGTCTATTTCGTAAACTGACAAGACATTGTTACTGAAATGACTTCACAGCTTTATACTTCTTTCTGTTTACTGACGTATGGGAAAGCCATTTAACATTAATTTTGCAAAAGACAGTTATCAACACATACCAGTTTTTCCTGTGTTGGATTTCTAGTATAAAAACAATTAATAATTTATGCATTCCCTTGTGTTTTTATAATTTCTTCTGGTTACTGGACAACGTTGTGTGATGCACATAATGCTGCCAACCAGACCATTTTTTGGGTGCTTGCAGTCTGGATAATTGGACAAACATTTGACTCAGCATGATCTTTATTACTATTAGGATAAACACTGAGAGCGGCATGTTGCAAATAAAACTCTGACCAATTGATGTCGGTTTTCCACAGTTTGTGCCTTTATTGACAGCTACTGCAAGTACTTGCCATCAATAGGTAGTTTTTAACTGCTCAATGTTGAATATATTATATAGTGAATGATGCACAATTAATTGGGTGTTTTTTATTAGGAGGTTCCCAACCAAACTGGGACTATTTTTATCCTGATCAGTTGAATGTGCAAAGCTCCATGACGTAGACATGTTGGCTAATAAAGTTGCAACAGCATTAAATTGTTGCATTGTAAACTCTGAGTAGGTGTAATTTGGGTTCAAGAATATAAGTGTCACTGGGAACAGTATTTCTGCCCATACTTGGACAGTGGTACCCATGTATTCTGAATGCTCTCAGCAATGTTTCCAACCACACAAAATATCGAGGATCATCTCGTAAGAGTTGGCTCTACCACCTAGTGGTTCACTGTGACTATAATGTTAAGTTTCTGTTTCAGCAACTAGTCAAGAACTTCTGCTGTGTATCTGAAAGGCCGACAGGTAGCATGGTGTTATAATAAACTATGGTGATTTGATCTGGGACATTATTAGCAAATGCTAATGGCTTACTGAAGTAGTGGCATTTGTATCACATCAGATGATTGCTGTTGGGTATTGAGTGACGATATATGCATGATGTGTATTAACATATATATAATACTTTGGCAGTTGGTTGATATATATTTCCGGACAAGAACTGATTTTATTTCTGAACTGCAAAAGGTGTTTTGATATACATGAGTGCTCAGAAAAGGTATTTCTAATACACTTTTCTGAGTGGTGCACTTTGACATTATGTAAGCACTAAGCAGGTGTTCCGTGTTGTACGTGGCATTGTATACTACATGTTAAGAAATGATTGGAACATTTGGTCAACATCTTGTTCAGTGCGTAAATGTACAATCTGACTGCTTGCATAAGCCTCAGCTGGTTTTCGTACGTGCAAATATGCACTTGCTTACAAATTGTCAGCCTTATGGGCCACTGGCCCCGAAGAGGATAGGTGAGGTGTGAGGTGACAAATTGTGAATGAAACTGCTCGACAACATATAAACAGTAGCTTTCCATTAGCTATAACTGTTGATTTATACATTGTGTAATTTATATTTATCGAGTGAGTGTGGCATAATGAAATTTGTAAGGGTTTGCTTCACAACAATTAGTATATCACTTTGCAGTACACATGTCCAATGAATCGTGATACGTGATGTAATGAACCGTGATTCGGCTGTTATCAGATATATCATGCTTCATTAGATTCTTCATTACTAATTACACAATGCACTATCTCACATATAAACATTACAAATCAGTACAAATTTAGAAGTAAAGAGGATGGGGAAATATATATTTAATTTCCGTAAATCCGTTTCTTTTCAAATAACTTTTGCTTTTTAGTAATATAATTACTTGAAATATGTTAAGATTAAAATTCTTGTTCTACCTTTCAGCTATTGGCCTAACCTCACTCTTAATGGTGTTGATAACGTGCTTAGTAGCTTTCCAAATAATGTTTACAAAGGTATTTTAATAAGAATTTGTCCTGAATTGGATCTTCTGCTTTACATGGCCATTCAGTGTACAACCACTGTACATATTTTGTTCTCAAACATTTTACACATATCTCGCATCCATTACACATATCTCGGCTGAGAATAACATAAATGTGTCTTGGATTTAGGCATCATAGACCTTAATGTAAGTCCTTTTTACGAGTTTGCTAATGTGACATGACCTTGATAGTGGAATAAATGAAACCTGACCACATCTATTCATCTGGAAGTTTGTTGCCTATGTGTATGGATAAATCTGACAGTCAGCTATATGCAGAAGTCAAAACATGTCAGTACTTATTCTATAGCCGTGTAGATGCCATTGATAAAATTCTCCAAAGGCATCTCTTGGATTAGTCAGCATAATCTGGTGTGACATTGTCATTTCTGTGTTGAGGGTAATGTTGGTTACATACATTTATGTGGTAAGTTTTCATGGTTTCATCAGTGAAGTTGAGTATGCCAGCGTTATTTTACATCAGTAACTTGTATTAGTTACCTATGAACTTTACATGTACCAGTAGTCCAGTTTGGAAGGAAGTTTATATTACGGTAAACACCATAAAGAAAAAATACCCAAAACACGGGGGGCTTTGGTTGGTTGAAAACGAAGTGCTGATGTTGTTAAAAAAAAATTTAGGGTCAATATTTTCATTTGCAAATTCAGCAAGCTATCCTAGTATTGATTAGCGTATACAAGGATTTGCTGACAACATTTTAAGTGTGTACATGCAGTGACTTGTGTTTTAAAAAGTTGCCTTCGTAGTCTTATGAGAGAGAAAACTACAACATAAAATAGAAACATAAATTGAATTTTTTTATAGATACATTTAATGGCACCCTCTGTAGATGGATAGAGCTGCACAATTTTTATAGCCAGTCTGCGTAAAATGTATTGATGATATTTTCGTTTTGAGTTCTGGGAAATAAACTGATGATCTAACTCCGCTGGAAGATCATTTTTAGACAGGTCTTTAAAATTAAATATGAGAGCTAACTAGGCATACCAATAAGCCACTGTTAGATCAGTGACTGTCATTTTGCAGTCAATTTATGTCATTCCATCCTATGGCAAGTCTGGTTGAACCTTGTGACATGTGAATTATGAATGTAGACCATGAAGTTTTGGGGCTTTAACTAATCAATGAGGTGATTATGTTGCAGATCAACTGCCTTATATAATCCACCGTACACAAGCACTGCATGTAGTCAGTAGAGCAATTCCCCATTTTGGTTGATTGTGCTACAGCACTGACCAAGTTGTAGAAGTACTTAGGTGAAACATGGGAGTATGTTTTCCTAAATGTGCCTACTTGTACACCAATCTGATACCTAATCGAGAATCACCCATTCATAAAATCAGTATGATCATCGTTGTGCATGTGTTGTAGTGGGTGCATTGTCTAATCTCCAAGAGGTAGACATGGATAGTATCATCTGTGTGTAGTAGTTCCACATTCTGCACTAGCAAAGTTTTGGGTTTGTTGGACTGCCATTCCGTACTGGTGTCAACTCAATCCGACAGTTGAGAAAGGTCATGATTTTGTTGTGTGTAGCCACGATCCCTGTGGTTGTACGGATCAGGCTCACCTTTCTGCAGAGAGTGACATAATCTAGGCGTGTGACTTGTAGGTGTCATCACCCAACAGCATCATAACTGATACAAAATGCTACTGCCAGTGATATGTATGTTTGTGTAATGAACCTGTTTGACTAGACTTTACACCCAAACAGCCATGCTACCTGGACGGCACTGAGAAGACGACTGTTGTCACATTCGTACAGTGAAGTACTCTCGCCTAACTTGCTGTTCTTTTCTTCTCCCTCCATGCTTGTGTTGCTGCTGCGTACGTGGTTGATGTCATCGTCCCGTCAACAATTACTAACGCTTGCATCCTGTCACACACGATGACGTCAACGTCGACAACAACCAACATTGAAACGTGTGAACTTTATGTAAACAGCGTCAGTCGCGCTTTGACCAGCCACCAAATTTCCCAAGCAACATGGGTCCCATCAGCAATATGGGCTCCAACATGGGCCAACACGGAGGAAACATGGTCGGAGCAATGGGCAATCAACCTGGCATGCCGCAGATCAGCAACCTGATGGGTGGGCCAATGGGGCTGGGCACGCCCAATATTGGGCAACGAGGGGCACCAATGGGTAGCGAGCGCGGTATGCCGATGGGTAATGAGCGTGGTATGCAGATGGGTGGTGATCGTGGGGGCCCAATGGGCAACGAACGCGGCCCTATGGGTAGCGACCGGGGCCCATTGGGCAACGACCGTGGGCCAATGGGCAATGAGCGTGGGCAGATGGGAAATGAGCGTGGGCAGATGGGAAATGACCGTGGAATGGAGCGGTCCATTGGCCGCAACGATCGGGGAAGGGACGACTTCTTTGAAAGCAAACGTCCTCGTCGATTTTAGATTGAACGCACCGGGAACACTATTTCTCTTTGTGCTAAACGTAAAGTGACAGTGCACTGTGATGTTGACAGCATTTAGGGCATCTAGGATGCTCAGAGAACAGTGGAAGTGCACTCACAGACACTGTAGGACTGCTGTGTTGTACAAGTGCTGCTTCTTATTTAACACTGGACACAACTGGTAGGCCGTTGTAAATCTGGATACACCATTACACAAGCTACGGTTTTGCATAATTGTTCCTGCTATACAGTTTTGAGTCTTGTATGGTTGGGGGTGTGTTTAAGTGTTGGATCAAGCTGATGATAGATATTACTTGTGTTCTAACTTTCTGTAGTATTTAGTTGATAAGTAATCATTGTTGCAATGCAAATCGATTAGCAATTGGTAGGTTGTGTATATTCAATGTAATCAGTGTGGTTTTATCTCAAGTGGATCTATGTGTCGATGATAAACATTGTTTTATTATGTGTGTGCATTTTGCCAGCTGGTTGGATGGATTTTCCTCATTTACCTGTTTGAAATCAGGACGCAGAAGTGGTGGAAGATTGACCAAGCGTAATGTTTCTTTCTAAAAAATATAATGAAAAGTGGGAAAAAATTTGGTAGACGTGCAACTTGAAAAGTATTTTAGAATGCCTATAGTAAAATGTTACACTGTATATTGTGTTAGTGTTAGACATAATAAAAACATACTATGTTGTACTTTAGTTTTTTTTAATGAGTAGTGCCGGAATGATACACTACTTCACGTTACGATACGTATCGCGATACAAAGGTCACGACACAATACATATTGCGACTAGACTGACTAGAATGATACAACAGTAAAACTCTTGTGAGGTCCCAACAAAATAATGTAAAGATTTGACATAGATTATAGTTAGATATACATGTAGGAAACGTTCTACGTTATATTTTGCTATTTTACCGATACACAGACAGGTGTTGAACGTTTATTGCTTCACATAGGTGATGCGAATAATGTTTTGCCTATCGCATGTCGTAGTGTACCGCAATATGGATGTTGTGTACCGTGCTGTGTGTATCGCGATGCATCGTTGTATCGTTCCGGCCCTAGTAATGAGTATTCACTTGGGTCAGTTAGGTAAAATTATTGATCCTCCATTAAAAACAATACTTCAGTTAATAGTAATAATACTGTCATTTCCAGCTAATAAATTTTAATGGAATTGCACAGGAAGTTTCCCGCTACGATTATTTTTTTATTATTTATTTTTTTCGAAAAGTTTTACTCTGCAATATCCCTTTGGAAATGGGTATTGTAATGCTGGTTCAGTGTATTTCTTGATGTGCCACTAAACTGGATTACTTTAATCTGTCTATGCGGTTCATCAAAAAACAAATTGTATCTTGTTCTTGGACGAATTGCATTGATATACCCACTATGCTTAACTATAATAATTAGTAACTGTTTATCATAATTAATTATTAACTGTTTAACCAAAATCATAACAACATTGCTGTATGTATATAGTTATAAGGAAATATTACTTTTTGAGATAACATTTAATCTATTGGACTAATTGAAGACTAATGTTAAAATTGATTTTCAACATAATTTTTACTTGTAATAGTTTGCAGTTACAAATAATGTATATCAAAATAATTTGATGATTTTTTTATTTATTTTGTAGTTACAATACTCGGTGGTTGGGTTAATCTATTCAGTATTCTCCTACATAATATTTTATGAATGAAAAGATGTAGCCTTCTCATCAAAACCATCTTCGAAAACACGATGGAGGTTAAAGAGGAAGGAATAACTTCAAAGAAGATGGAGAGACAACACAAAGGAGTGGATGAAACTAAGGTGGAATGAAGTGAAAGTGAAAGATCATATAGCGTGGAGGACATGTGCAGTGAGTGATGTATTCTGCAAAAGTGGAGAAAACACTTAGAAAGATATGCTAGAAAATATTGAATTGAACGTCCAATGCACAAGTAATCATGCAGCATGCGTATTCGTGTTTGTCAATGTGTACAGTGTACAGTTCAAATATATGCACTCAATACTTTTACAACTATTAGGCACAGTGCTGGTTATGGTGCAAGGGTACCGTGTTTACAATGTTTATGTTCACACAGTACCGATGGCAAGATAGCATTGAAGAGCAGTTTATTGAAAATTCCATCCTCAACTGATTTAGCCTATTGTAAATCTGGTTCGTTGATGTCCAAATATGTGAATAATTTAAGTAACATCTACAGTCAATTTGATAATAAAAAAAGTGTATTTTTACTCAAATCATCAAAAGATTTAGCTTTAGTTGTTAGATTTGGTAAGGCTCAAAATATTAGATATCCAAAATGGTAAACACTGGGTCAATGGCGATTATGGACATGACTCTCGCTGATCACATGACAAAGTTACAGAATTTCACCAAGGGGAAATTTGTGAGTTTTCAGCATTTCTATTTTCACTTTATCAGTTAATGTTTCACCAATCATTAAGTAATTTAATAGTTTAAATGTCTGATGATTTCACAAAAACTACATACAAAAGTTGCAGATATGAGCTAGCATGTCGTAGTGGATACTATAGAGGTTTGAATTTTTGCAAAATTAATTTGAAATGAGACGAGCAAGAAAATCAACTCGAGGGACATTTAACAGCAATAGCGCATAGGTTAATTAAGCCTACATCTATAATATAAAGTAGTTTGTGTCTCTATGTCTGTACATTCCATCATTTCTCCATCAGTTTCACATGTATGGAGCTAGCATGTTGCAGTGGATACTAGGTAGGTTTGATTTTTGCACAAGATGAATTTGAAATGAGACTAGTGAAAAAATTGAGGGATCTTCAAGACAGCAGCGTGAAGCCATTTGGGATTACTTAATCATGTACATTAGTTTTATACCTTCCATGCGCTTTAGTTTGATTGGTTACTATTATTAATGTGATGTAATATGTTTTTATGTTCCTTTTCACGCAACTTGCATTGGTGGATCTTATAGTTGTAGAGATGTTCATGCAATACCAAATCGAGCATTTCTTTGTGTTTCCATGAAATAATGCTTTGCATATTTTTTTTATGAAATTTGTCTTCCTGCTTGAATGTCAACTTGTGGACACTGAAGCAGCTGCAGACTTGATATAGCTGCCAAGAGCAGCCTAGAACAATTGGCAAGTGAGTCCGAGTCAACACAAGTGGCCCAGAGGGACGGAAGAGATGCCAAACTGATGCCGTATACCTACAGGACTGGTTATTTCTTTCACTCAAACATGGTAGTAATTTTTAGTTGATTATTTGATAAATGCTCGTTAATTATGATGATTTGTTAAGGTAGCAATAGTAGTTTAATTTGGTACGAGGTTTAATGAAGATGGTCGACAGATCATAGAGCATGAGTAGAAGGTGTTTAGCAACTGCTGGCTAGAAAAGAAGACTAAAGACCCGGTCACACCAAACACTGCAATATGTTTAAACAGGTCGATCTGCAGCGCTACTTCCACCCCTGGCTAGCGAGGATAGTGAAAAGCCGTATTATGCAATATAGGACACACACCGTGTCACACAACACATACGCACACAGCGCGCGTGCGCACACACACACACACACACTGCTTCTGTATGTTTATATGACAGGGACTTAAATTAGAAAAAAGACCATATCAAAATGTATTAGGATATTACGCATTTATTCCCATAAATCAATAACTGATTTTGTTTTGAAGATATTCTACTTTTCATTTTTTTAGTAGTTTCTACAAAATTATGTGTAAACGTGTGTATATGCATGAGCGTGCATGCGTGCGTGCATGAGTGCGTGTGTGTGTGCGTGCGTGTGTGTGTGTGTGTGTGTGTGTGTGTGTGTGTGTGTGTGTGTGTGTGTGAGCTGGTGTTGGTATATTATATGCACCTGTACCACCGGTTGAATGTTATACCATATTAATAAGTGTCGTGTGTCTACTCTACATACTGAATTACGATTTTCTTCAACCACAACTATTTAGATTACTTACTCAACATTTTGGCTGTCATCGGCAGCCTTCATCAGGAATTCTGGGACAGCTAGTTCTTCCTCTGCTCGCCAGTTGTCTTGGTAAGCAGGCCGTCCCATACGTGACTCAATCTATACCCCCTCGTTTCTATTCAAGACTGGAGTTGTCTTTCGGATCCATATGGCCTCTTTGAATAGAGACGAGGAGGGTATAGATTGAGTCACAACTGGCGAGCACAGGAAGAACTAGCCATCCCAGAATTCCTGATGAAGTCGAAATGTTGAGTAGGTAATCTACATAGTTGTGGTTGAAGAAAATTGTAATTCGTTTATATACCAACTTGATGAACATTATCACGAATGTCTACATACTGTTTCTTCTGAGTATTGTTGATTTCTGAAGAAAGGATATCATAATTCAGCACGTAGCTATTTCTGGGAGTGGGAGCGTTTTCTGTTTATTTTCTGTTGTCTTTGTTGGTGAGGTAAATTTCAAATGACATAGACTGTCATAATTGTTTAAACAAAATACGCTGATGTTTTGTTAGCTACATGTGTTCATGAGTTGGGTAAAAGCAGTGCCGACAGACAGGTTACTTTCATTAAGGAACAACGCGCTTAGTCTGCTGGTCTTGAGAGATTGGCTAACCGCACATTTTATAGAGTAGTCCCTCCAGGTGTCCATGCCTTACAGCACACCATGCATGTGACGTATCGTAGAGTGGATGTGTGCTAATCTAAAATAACTAAATGTTTGCAAATTTAGTGTTTCCAATCCATTTTACTTTTATTACGTTAAATTTTTTACTTTGGTTCTCTCTTCATATGTTTTGACCAAATCAATACACTGATAATGGCTGAGAGATTTAGTTGATATATTAAAAGAGAGAACCACAGTGTTAGGTAAAGCTGTCAAAATTCACGTTCCAAGAAACTGGGATATCGATCCATTAAAGGGTAAATAAAAATAGATGTTACTATTATTTATCACTTGGTATATGTGGGCAGCAATCCTGGTTGTGGGTAACGTTTCTATGCAGATGCTAATATCTACATTACTGGCTTTTAGTTGCGTTTATCTGTGGCTGAGAGTTCTGTGAAGAGAATTACCTGACTAGTAGGGGATATATTGATGGTATACGTTGCTTGACTGCTGCAATGACTGTGTAACTTGTACTACGATACGTCTTGGAGATGCCACCTTAGGTTTAGGGATAGTTTATCCCAGGAAAGAGCACCTAGAGTACATCGAGAGGAACGTGTGATCAGACGACTGCTGTAAAGGATATCAGGACAGCTTAGCCAAGCCACATGTGGCCCAGGTATGTACTGTGTACTTGGTTTGTAGTGCAGTAACGTGGGCTGTGCAGCACTGCTGTCGGCCGAGTGTTGTATTCATGTAGACGTGCGGTGAATTCCTGTGTTGCGCCATGTGTTCAGGTGAACTCTGGACCATGTTGTTTACACAGATACAGATGTTTATTAAAAACGCATGGAAGACATTATTATTGGGAGATCAGTGGATGTTTTTCATTACAATATTCTTGTACATTGGAACATTTAAACAACGCTGTTTGCATTTCTCTTCAAATGCAGAATCCTAGTGTAATGGCACTGTGCAATTTAGGCTTATATAGGCTTATAATGTCGATACTAATACAGCACTAGCAGGTGTGAATACATTTATCGTGGATTCAATGCCAATGACAATATAAATGAGTAAGTTTTTCTGTGTTTTTAATGCAGTATCTGAATATACTTTTTCTGAGGCCTATTACGCTGATATTAAACTCCACCTCCAGTATGTGCGACTTACCTTTTTCCTGCATACATTGCCCATGTCTCTCGGATTACTTCTTTGGCCAGGTACTAATTTGTATAGCTGAATGACTGAAAAGTTACATAAATTTGGGGTCAGTAATGTAAATTATGTAATAGTAAAATTAAATTTGCATTATTGGTGGCTATTATGGGTTGTTTGACTAAGAATTCTGCTGACTGAGATTTTAACAATTTCCATCAACTTTTGTATGTTGTAAATCTGTCTGACCCTTGTCTGGGAACAGCTGACAAAAATAAATATATATGTATAACCTGTTAGGCATGAAACAGAATTGATTTTTGTGACTGAAATTTAAATAATTATCTTTCATTTCTAAGATGTTTGATTTTATTCACTGGCCTAGGCTTAACGCAGCAAATATCTGGTTACGTTTCCAATGCTGAATAACTTCAACATTGCCAGGCATAATCTGTGGGCTTTTAGACACATGTATATACCAGGGATACTTCATAGTCTACTGCTGTGAGCCCATGACTACATTTCACAATGATTTGAAGGCTTCTCTACAAGCATAATATTGTTAGCTTCTTCTCAAGGACTGGTTCTATATTTCCCAACAGCCTACTAAATGCTTCAGATAATGGAAATGTTCTTGAGACCATCATGAGAATTTTATTTAAATTTATACCGGTTTTCACATTGTTTTTGTACTGAAAATTAAATTGGCATTCGTTTCTTACACCGATTAGGAAATACTGTTCAGTTTGACGGTGCTTACCTGAATAAATCTATGTGACTAGTCGTTGGCACAGTATTCAGCTCATACACGTGCTCAGGAGTGCTTTTAACCTCCATATAGTGCGGACATGTTTCTTTCAGTGTAACTGTAAATACTCCTATTCTGTTTATATATGTTAATATATATATATATAATAGATTGTCTATCTGTGTAAAGATGGCTACTTGAATTAAATAAAACGTATATTTGTTTAAAATGATTATTTGAGGAGTTGACAAGGATTATCTACCAGTACCGGTAAGCTTACTTCGGCTTTATGTATCTAGCCTTACTTCGGCTAGATACGCATGAGGCAGTCAACTTGGATCAATCAACAGCTAGCACCCTGACGTCAGTCCATCTTCCATTGATCTCTTAAGTCAACCATAATGCTTAGTGGGCAGGTATGGTCAGTGGGCGTCTCATGACTTGAACGAGCCAGCATCTTGTAATGAACCATGTCCGCATTATATGGAGAGTGTCTACCAATAAACCTTGCATCAAAAACAAGGAGTATAGAGATATATATATTGAACTCCTCCGGGGTGTGTTACTACAGAGAATGCTACAAGTACAACCAGCCAGGTATTCCAGTACAGCTGCTTTATATAAACTTGACCTGATATTGAAACGATCAACTCAAGGAGAGTCTTGTTCTTCTCGTTGTAAAACAGCTTTCTTCTCTTTACTGTACCAGATTATATATAATATTCTACAGCATGTTTTATTTCATTTTTTTTACATGTATTATATTATTTAGCATGGATCTCTAACTGGAATAACACAACTGCTGACCATACAACATATACTATTCATTAATGAATCATACCTGAAATCAACACACAGGCTTATGCTGGATACTTGGTGATGTGTGTATTAATAGTACATTGAGAAAATAGACTTGGTGCAATAGAAGATTGTGCGGTGAAGGAACAGTTTTACTAGTTGTGATGGTTTTCATTACCAGTCTGTCTGCCAAACATCTCATCAGTTGCACAAAACTGGGTGATACCACCAGTTATGAATGTCGTTGAAATCAAATACTCAGTTTGCTTCCCTGATCTTAAAGTATCTATTCAACAAATCATGACAGCAGTTTTAATTATATTTATTGATACAGCCTAGATGGACAAGTTTATTGTGGACAAAATATAAAGATGTTGGAGTGTGTGTAGTCAATGCGTGAATGTAGTCAGTGCAGTGCAGATAGTTAGTGGGTATGTAATTACTAATAGTAATCTTGGCATATGTGGATGTATGTGTATAATTGTATTATATATATGTGTGTGTGTTTATATATGTACCTATAAATTAAATCATGACAGTTTCTTTCATATTTACCACTGTCAACAGTGAACTAATCTAGAGTGGATGGGATTTCCATTGGCAGGTTGCTGTAATGGGTTGAGCATTAAGTCTGCCTGACACCTTGCTGAGTGGTGCCTGACACCTTGCTGAGCGATCACACCAACGTTGACATGTGAGGTAAGCAGGGCCAGTCAATTCAAGGTGTGTCCCAAGTTGCTTGTAAAAAAAATTTGCTAAAAACTGAATCATTTGTTGTTGCTGTCCTGTATCCCTGACATCCAGGGTGAGGCTGGCTGATTTATAATTTCCTTCTTCATCACTTATCTCCACTCCCCCCATCCCTCATTCTCCCCTCTCACTCCCACCACTCTAAGCAGCTCAGCTCTGTTCGTCAACTGTTTCCTTTCCACTTGTCCAGCCCACTCATCAGTTCCTCACCAGCTTCCTCCTGAACCTCTTTCACACCAACTTCCTCCCTCGGTTCCTCTATTCTTCGCTTGTCTATTCGTTTCACTCTCATTATTCTTCTCACCCAGTTAGTTTTGCAAAAGCTTTAAATGGGCCATTTAAAAGTACTGTGGCAAGTAAACACATCTCAGTGGTTCAAGGATGATTAGAATTACCGGTTGATTACCATGAAATCATTTCGGCACTAACTGAGAATCACCCACATCAGACGCAGTTATTGTAAAACTGTAAATGTGTTAATCATTTAGAATGTAAAAAAGAACAGTAAAAAAAGATTTTCTTTTCATGTTTCAGGTTGTTCTTTGGCATGATTCGTGAGGAGTAACTGGTGAGTGTTTGTTGATGTTATGTGCAGTTTCAGCCATAAACAAACTAGAAATTATACCATAGGTTGGTTCTATGATGAGGAGAATTACCGCTTGATCTACATGATAACACATCGGCATTAACTGAGAACCATTGAAATAAAGTAATGTTTGTTGTAAAACTAGAAATTGTAGGTAAAATTACAAAGTTCATGCATAGCTTTAATAACGGTCGAATGCTAACAGAGCTACTTATTAATATTGTTGAAGAAGTCAGATACTGGTAAAAACAGTTTTCCTTTCCTTGATGGTAACGCTGTCGTAATAAAAGTCGGTTGCCTAAATTTATGGAATTCTGTGAGATGATCCAAAAAGTCAGTTTCAGAAGTAAAAATAGAATGTTTACGATTGCGAGGACATTACAGCATTGGTTCTGTGATGAGGAGAATTACCGCTTGATCTCCATGATAACACATCGGCATTAACTGAGAGCCACAGCTGATGGATTTGTGCTTCGCTTACTACAGATTGTTTATTCTTGCATGCTGAATTGCGAGTTTGAAAATTAAGGTGTCTGTCCTAGGCTAGGTTTGCTACTGTAATTGCTGTGTTTAATTGTTGAGATATCCACGTTTACACAGCTTTTGCGAAAGGATTATTTTCAACTGTTAAGTATCTTTAATCATAGGAATTTTACACAGTGAGACCCAACTTGATTGTTGTCACCCATTAACAAGTCATTCTTACTGAAAGTTAGGTGTGGGAGTCAGAGAAAACAAAACAAGCTGAAATTGTTAGTGTAGACAATATGCTGTTTTGTTCATTACTTTGTATTTGATCCACATTTTTGACACAGGATAATATGGTTGAAATGCATAATGTAGAAGTACTATCCAGTCAACATTTGAATTTTTTCGTTTATAAATTGTTTTTCCATCTGGCATCAATATCATAGTATAGAGAAACATTTTTGGTTTGCTTGAACTGATTTTGAATATGCCTGTGGTTCTATGATGACTCGAATTACCGTTTGATTTTATGAAAATAAATCGGCACTAACTGAGAACCACTAGTTGCAAAAAAGTCCAGTTAATGGCTAGTTTCTTTTTTCTATTACGTAAGGTATACTATTGGCTTATTCTTTAAGCAAATATTTATAATTATTTATTTAAGAATAGAAAATAATAATAAGAATGATACACACAGTTTGGGTGCAATTTCTGTTGGCAGATTGCAGATGAGGATCAAGTCTGATATCTTGATATATCGTCACATTACAGAGCCACAGCTCTTCTATTTGGAGGTAAGAACTCACCTAACCTAATTCAACCTAGCTTTACAAACGTTTGTAAAAAAAAATTCTAAGAATGAACTCTTATGATTTTATTACTATTGTCATATATGGCCAAGAATGAAAACTGATCTCAGGTAGTGTGGTTCAGGGATGGTCACAATTACTGGTTGATCATGAAATTACATCAGTACTGACTGAGGACTAGTAACGCAAATAATGTGTTGTAAAACTACAATTTTTACGTAACATTACAAAGTAGTAATAAATTTGAAGTCGGTTGCTTATGCAAGATTAGTAAATAGTGTACTTTCCCCAATTTAGAAACAAGTGTAATGCTGGCATAATTAAACTTGCATGCCAAATGTATGATTCAATTCAAATGATCTTAAAAGTTACTGCATTATAAAGTAAAGGGTTTTTACTATCGTGTGAATACCATAGGTTAGTTCTATGATTAGGAGAATTGCTTGATCTCCATGATACAAAATCATATAATAATCTAGAAATTATAGGTAAAATTGCAAACTACATGAGTAATGTAAATAATGACATTTATTAATAATTTTTTTTTAAAGATCGGCTGATGCTAGGCTGGTAATGCTAATTTTCCACAATTTAGAAACAAGTGTTTTGCTGCCATAAATTAAACTTGCATGCCAGATTTACAGAATTCTGTCAAATGATCTTTAGATTAAGTCACTGTTTTGTAAAAGAAAAGTAAAATGTACGTACAATTGTGGAGACATCACAGCATAAGTAATTAAGTTGGTTCTATGATGAGGAGAATTACCGCTTGATCTCCATGATACGAAATCGGCATTAACTGAGAACCATTGACATATAATAATCTAGAAATTATAGGTAAAATTGCAAACTACATGAATAATGTAAATAATGACATTTATTAATAATTTTTTTAAAAGATCGGCTGATGCTAGGCTGGTAATGCTAATTTTCCAAAATTTAGAAACAAGTGTTTTGCTGCCATAAATTAAACTTGCATGCCAGATTTACAGAATTCTGTCAAATGATCTTTAGATTAAGTCACTGTTTTGTAAAAGAAAAGTAAAATGTACGTACTATTGTGGAGACATCACAGCATAAGTAATTAAGTTGGTTCTATGATGAGGAGAATTACCGCTTGATCTCCATGATACGAAATTGGCATTAACTGAGAACCATTGACATATAATAATCTAGAAATTATAGGTAAAATTGCAAATTACATGAGTAATGTAAATAATGACATTTATTAATAATTTTTTTAAAAGATCGGCTGATGCTAGGCTGGTAATGCTAATTTTCCACAATTTAGAAACAAGTGTTTTGCTGCCATAAATTAAACTTGCATGCCAGATTTACAGAATTCTGTTAAATGATCTTTCTTTAGTTTAAGTCACTGTTTACAAGAAAAGTAAAATGTACGTACAATTGTGGAGACATCACAGCATAAGTAATTAAGTTGGTTCTATGATGAGGAGAATTACCGCTTGATCTCCATGATACGAAATCGGCATTAACTGAGAACCATTGACATATAATAATCTAGAAATTATAGGTAAAATTGCAAACTACATGAGTAATGTAAATAATGACATTTATTAATAATTTTTTTAAAAGATCGGCTGATGCTAGGCTGGTAATGCTAATTTTCCACAATTTAGAAACAAGTGTTTTGCTGCCATAAATTAAACTTACATGCCAGATTTACAGAATTCTGTCAAATGATCTTTAGATCAAGTCACTGTTTTGTAAAAGAAAAGTAAAATGTACGTACTATTGTGGAGACATCACAGCATAAGTAATTAAGTTGGTTCTATGACGAGGAGAATTACCGCTTGATCTCCATGATACGAAATCGGCATTAACTGAGAACCATTGACATATAATAATCTAGAAATTATAGGTAAAATTGCAAACTACATGAATAATGTAAATGACATTTATTAATAATTTTTTTAAAAGATCGGCTGATGCTAGGCTGGTAATGCTAATTTTCCACAATTTAGAAACAAGTGTTTTGCTGCCATAAATTAAACTTGCATGCCAGATTTACAGAATTCTGTCAAATGATCTTTAGATTAAGTCACTGTTTTGTAAAAGAAAAGTAAATTGTACGTACAATTGTGGAGACATCACAGCATAAGTAATTAAGTTGGTTCTATGATGAGGAGAATTACCGCTTGATCTCCATGATACGAAATCGGCATTAACTGAGAACCATTGACATATAATAATCTAGAAATTATAGGTAAAATTGCAAATTACATGAGTAATGTAAATAATGACATTTATTAATAATTTTTTTAAAAGATCGGCTGATGCTAGGCTGGTAATGCTAATTTTCCAAAATTTAGAAACAAGTGTTTTGCTGCCATAAATTAAACTTGCATGCCAGATTTACAGAATTCTGTCAAATGATCTTTAGATTAAGTCACTGTTTTGTAAAAGAAAAGTAAAATGTACGTACTATTGTGGAGACATCACAGCATAAGTAATTAAGTTGGTTCTATGATGAGGAGAATTACCGCTTGATCTCCATGATACGAAATTGGCATTAACTGAGAACCATTGACATATAATAATCTAGAAATTATAGGTAAAATTGCAAATTACATGAGTAATGTAAATAATGACATTTATTAATAATTTTTTTAAAAGATCGGCTGATGCTAGGCTGGTAATGCTAATTTTCCACAATTTAGAAACAAGTGTTTTGCTGCCATAAATTAAACTTACATGCCAGATTTACAGAATTCTGTCAAATGATCTTTAGATTAAGTCACTGTTTTGTAAAAGAAAAGTAAAATGTACGTACTATTGTGGAGACATCACAGCATAAGTAATTAAGTTGGTTCTATGATGAGGAGAATTACCGCTTGATCTCCATGATACGAAATCGGCATTAACTGATAACCATCGACATATAATAATCTAGAAATTATAGGTAAAATTACAAACTTCATGAGTATATGAGTAATGTAAATAATGACTAATCATTTTTATAAAAGATAGGCTGAAGCTAGGCTGGTAATGCTAATTTTCCCCAATTTAGAAACGAATGTTTTGCTGCCATAAATAAAACTTGTATGCCAGATTTACAGAATTCTGTTAAATGATCTTTCTTTAGTTTAAGTCACTGTTTACAAGAAAAGTAAAATGTACGTACAATTGTGGAGACATCACAGCATAAGTAATTAAGTTGGTTCTATGATGAGGAGAATTACCGCTTGATCTCCATGATACGAAATCGGCATTAACTGAGAACCATTGACATATAATAATCTAGAAATTATAGGTAAAATTGCAAATTACATGAGTAATGTAAATAATGACATTTATTAATAATTTTTTTAAAAGATCGGCTGATGCTAGGCTGGTAATGCTAATTTTCCACAATTTAGAAACAAGTGTTTTGCTGCCATAAATTAAACTTGCATGCCAGATTTACAGAATTCTGTTAAATGATCTTTCTTTAGTTTAAGTCACTGTTTACAAGAAAAGTAAAATGTACGTACAATTGTGGAGACATCACAGCATAAGTAATTAAGTTGGTTCTATGATGAGGAGAATTACCGCTTGATCTCCATGATACGAAATCGGCATTAACTGAGAACCATTGACATATAATAATCTAGAAATTATAGGTAAAATTGCAAATTACATGAGTAATGTAAATAATGACATTTATTAATAATTTTTTTAAAAGATCGGCTGATGCTAGGCTGGTAATGCTAATTTTCCACAATTTAGAAACAAGTGTTTTGCTGCCATAAATTAAACTTACATGCCAGATTTACAGAATTCTGTCAAATGATCTTTAGATTAAGTCACTGTTTTGTAAAAGAAAAGTAAAATGTACGTACTATTGTGGAGACATCACAGCATAAGTAATTAAGTTGGTTCTATGATGAGGAGAATTACCGCTTGATCTCCATGATACGAAATCGGCATTAACTGAGAACCATTCATATAAAATAATCTATTGTAAAACTACATGTTGCTTGTTCGCTCTTGTTGATGTTAATTCTAAAACATCTACCAATGTCAATTAAGGTGAAAAGAAAAATATTAGATAAATATTCTATCAATTCTGGTGATTATTTAATAAATTCTCTTCAATTCTCCACCATTTGGTAAAATGCCCAATGTTAACCATAACATGTGTAACAAAGCCAGGTGGAGACAGGTTAATCCATTTGTGGGTTGAATTCTGTTGGCAGATTGTCCGTGTCTGGAGAGGATCAAGTCTGACATCAGAGGGATCAGTGCTTTTGTCTGCAGGTAAATACTATACAAAACCAATTCAATGCAACTATAGGCAGATTAAAATATTTTTTTGGGATAATGGACCGTATTTCGATGTAAAGGAATGAGAATTGCGAGGTTATTAAAATATCTAATGAATGATGTGGATGCTGGGATGACCAGAATTACCTGTTGATTGTCATGAAATTATATTGACACTGACTGAGGACCACTAATCTAGAATAACCTGCTGCAGCATGTACAACTGTTGCCACTGAAAATGAAACAACTGGACATCATATCATAAGTTGTTCATGTGATAAATAACATTAGATCTCCAGTCTCACTTGATACTCCATGCAAATTGTTTCTCCTGATGTGTTGAGATGTTGATTTGTAAAATATTTGTGTTTGATGACTTGGCATGGCTCCGCATGATTTTAATACTGGAAAACATGTGAATTAGTTTATGAAAAACTGCTCCGAAATAGGGTAACATTGTTGAAATTTTTAGTTGAACGTTTTAGTGTAGTTGCTTTTCAAACAAGCATCAAGGTCGAGATGCATTTTGACACGTTGGTTTCTAGTCGTTAGTGGAGAATAAATCTGAACTGATTTGAGTATTTTGCTACATGCCTCTGGTTTTATGATGATTAGAATTACCGTTTGATCTTATGAAAACAAATCGGCACTAATTGAGAACCACAGCAAACAGTTCTGTTATATGTTGAACTTTATTGGTTTGAAAAGATCTTGCATTTCCGAGATAACTCAGATAAATTGTTCAATCGACAAAGAAGAGATGGCTAGGTTTTATATTAAATCCACATTTTTGGATGAAAATTACTTCATATGTATCTTCATGCATTTAGCATGTCAGTAAGTGTAGTGCTTTGTTTTGCAGAACATCCTGCAGATACTCAACTGGAACAAACTTTCAGACGTTGTGCTGGCAGCTACCCTGAACATCTTCAAGAAGAAACAAGTCTTTCCACTGGCTTAAAGAGACTATACAACAAAATATACGTATGGCTAGGTGACAAAGGATTTGTTATAAACACAACGTGAATGAAGGTCTATCAACACAGTGAAATAACACGCCACTACTAGTGAACAGGGTGTTATATATGATAGAACATAAGTGAAGTGCAAGCTGACACACAGTTGTGAATTCAGTTGTTGAATAATCCGATTGCGGAAATAAAGCTTTGTGCAAATTGTTACTTGTTGTGCTGTGCATAAACTTTCGCTTGTATTGTAGTAGTGATTTGATAGCCAGGGTTGATTATGGTCTTGACTGCATACAACTCTGCCGTCCAATAGAATAATGTAGGAAGTCACAAGTTCTGAGAAAATTGTGAAAAACCAGAAGAATGATAAACTTGATATCATATTACACCAAATTGCTATTACTCTACCATGATGGCAAATAAACATATTTCATTAATTTATAATTTTACGGAGGTCAAAATAGTTTTTGATCGACTTGCTAGGTATTTTGAATTCGCACTTGCTAGGTTGACATTGCAATAGCATGCAAATTTGCAGCAATTTGACAACATTAAAACTACAGAGCAAGACCTAATACGTCCAAAACTATTTATATTTTAAAAGCTGTAATCACCATAGTACCCTGCTTCCAAAGAAGCCACTGCACTGACATAATAATGTTGTTGCTACCATGTTAGTATATAACGTATGGCAACATTGATTACATTAAAACTGCACATATATCACTGAGCCTCGATATGAATAGTGGAACATGTCGGGACTTTGCCAAACAGTTCCATATATCTATGTTCAAGGTGTATACAAGGGTGGGTGACCAACAGTGGACAGGAATATCAAAGTTGTTCCTTTTACGAGATTCCTTGCACCAGGAGTCCATTATTTTAGTGAGAATATACATTATTGGTTTTTCATTAGTAGTAAAGCAAGCCTTTTTTGGAGACATCCAGTTGCAGCCAACAGCTGATGACAGAAAGGTAATTAGACGACATTCATTTCAAGTGATTGTACATGGAAATGAAGCAGTATAACCAATAAGAGACTGTCCAAACACAATTGTAACACTTTATTTCCAAGACAAATCCACAGTTCCAACAAGGTAAAATTATCATCGACTAGAATTCAAGACATCGTTGGTATCTAACATCACAAAATGTTTTCTGTAGGCAGTAATTCAGGAATCCATAATGTAGAAATGACATTTAAGTATGGTTATAGGAAAACATGGTGCATCATCGTTCAAATAATTTGTCATAATAAACAGAGGTGTGGTCAATATCTAATGTTAGCGTTATGGCAATGCAGAAATAGAAGGGCATACCCAAGCTTTTATTCAATCTTTTTGATAAAATTATTATTAAAACTGCAAAAAAAAGAGCTTGCTGATGTTGGCAGGACAAAACCTTAAATAAATGGAGGTGTGGTCAATATCTAATGTTAGCGTTATGGCAATGCAGAAATAGAAGGGCATACCCAAGCTTTTATTCAATCTTTTTGATAAAATTATTATTAAAACTGCAAAAAAAAGAGCTTGCTGATGTTGGCAGGACAAAACCTTAAATAAATGTATTGTAACAAATATTCAGGGTGGGAAAAATCATAGTTTGATCTTCCCAGGTCAACCTGGTTCAACAGTTTGGTTGTTATGACAAGGTTTTTGTTTTCCATTATTTATATCGGAACACAGCATTGTATTTAAATGGTGCCTTAAAAAAGGCCACACAGCAATACTGTTAGTACTATGAAACTTTGTTCATCGAATTATATATAATTATGAAAGTTCAAACAAATATATATAATTATATGGAAAAATTCCAGATAAATGTTAAATCTAACAATTGTTTCACTCATCGGGTCAATTCAGAGTTGATGTATCCTATGAATAATGTCCACTGAGGGCAAGTCCAACTCCTGAATGCACGGCTTTATATGTACAAAGTGATCAGATTTTTGTAAAATAGTTTAAACCATATAACCAGTATCTGTTCTAGCATCTCGACTGCCCAAATAAAAAATTAATGGCAAGGTTGATCTTCATAAACACAACAGATGAACTGTATTAAACAAATTATGGTTAATTAAAATACATTTGGACAGTCCAGGTTTTAGAATAGATATACTTTATACTATATACCATGATTTTACGATAAAAAAAATCGGACTTTCTACCTTTAATGCTAATCTGCTCACTCATAACTATTGAGAATCATAAATGCAATAGTCATTCCATAACTAAATAAACTGCTATGAACCTTAGCATCAGACTTGCACAGTGCATTACAAGACTGGCAAAGGGATTTTCCCACCCTGAAATAATGAATTACTGTGTAATGTAACAAGTGAAAAGCTAACACTAATTTATGTACACAAACATTATTACAAGCTGACATAGTATGTCACATATTACGGTTCTAGCTGCAAATACCAACATGGACTAATATCTTAAACTTCCTTACCTAACAGTATGAGCACCCACAAAATAACTTAACCACTAAAAACTTGTATTCGACCTGCATGATTTGCATCCAAAGAAATGTTCAACAACCCTTTTAATTATTTATTTCATAAATGAAAGCAAACGTAAGTTTTCTCAAATTAGAATGACGGAAACGCAGAAAACCCACAAAAGACGTCCTTTATATCCGACATATTTGCAAGGAACCAGCATACTCCACCTGGGGCCAGTGAACTCTACCTGGAGCCAGTGTACTCCACCACAGCGAAGTAATAACACAACTTCATAACCCCTTTCCTAGTCGCCAACCACAGTGCATGATTTATGACATATGCTTTAATTTGAACCGAACAGAGCCTGCACGGTCGCGCTTGTGTAGTTGTATGTTCTTTGCGAAGGCCCTGCACCATATTTCAATCTCTTTATTAATTGGAAGCCCAGAGAACTGGGCCATCACCAGCGGCGACGCATACTTATCTTTATCACAGAATGGAAAACAGTCGTAGGGGAAACCATCTGGAGGGTGAAGCTGCACGGTCCATGAAGTATTAGCAGCTTTCCCACCATCTCCCCACACCTGAATCAGATGGAAGTAGGACATTTGCACTGCACGGTCATTGTTCTTGAAATTAGGGTACTACTGGTCTGAGTTGATCTGTTCACATTCTAGTGAAGATGAAATGTATCGGAAAAGATTTGTTAGTTGGAATATAAAAATGTTACAATTTCCTGAATCTGGCACAAATTGATAGGAATTTACATCACAAAAAAAAAATAAAAAATCTAACTATACTAGAGCTAGCGTATGTTTGTAAGTGGTTTTGTTAACGATTTCCTCCTAGACGGCTTGCACCTCGGGGGCCAAACTTTCAGGGATTAATCTACGACCACACGAATGAAACGTAAAGCCTTTATTTTTACAAAATACCCCATATATCAAGGGTCATTAGTGGTTTTTATGGTAAATCACATGTTCACTACATAAAACGTTAATTTCCAACAATCGCAGAAACCACGCACACCGAATACTTCGGTACGTAAATCTTTTGAGAGTACGTAGCGCCATCTGATTGGTTTACATTAATTATTGTAGAAAGCATGCATCCACGTATTGGCCCGAGGGTGCAGACCAATACACAAAAAGATATTCTACTATTCTACAACCAACACAAGTATCCAGGGGTCTAAATTCACGCGACCTTTAAACAATCTCGAGCGTATTGATGGCATGTTGGCCTTATGCTGCTTGCCCTATCACTTATAAGTGACACTAAATAATTAAAGTGTGTATTCTACAATTCAGTTGAGTATATTTGAGAAAAAAGAAAAAGAAATTTACACAAAAAATTCTACTGCAATACAATTAATTTGGTCATCCTAATCGAATGAATTAATGAGCTATAAAGGGAATTCCATAACTTTACACCATTAATCGATATACATGTACACACTGTCTTTAGTTAGATTAGTGTGTGCATACTTTTGTTTAAATAAACAAAATAATGTCATATATTAAAATCTTCACAAATAAATTGCGTAGGTATTGATAATTCGTTAGTACCACAGAAGAAAACCCGTCCATCCAGTATATCGTGGGGCGTGCGTGCATACTTTTGTTTAAATAAAAAAAATTTTCCGTTCATATAGTCATACAAAACTAAAAGAATTTGTATGTTGTTTAACAAGATTTGCCATCCAAGCCAAAGGCCCAGATGGCAAGTGGACAAGGAAGCCATTGGCTTATCGAGAGTCCAACAATGTTCATCTACTTATAGCCCACCCTCCTGAGATATGTGTCAACCTTGTTTTTAAACATATTCACGCTGCTAGCAGTTACACAATCTGTAGACAATTTGTTCCATTCATTTATTGTCCTCTGTAAGAACGAGTGCTTCCTGATGTCCAATCTACATTGATCCTTTACTAATTTTACCTCATGTCCTCTAGTTCTGCTATCCTTCTTGAGTGAGAAAAACATATTTCTATCAATATTTTCATACCCATTCAATATCTTAAAAACTTCAATCTGATCTCCTCTTAACCTCCTTGTCTCTAGAGTTGTTAAACCACATTCTTTCAGGCGTTCTTCATAACTAAGGTCTCTCAGTTCTGGAATCATTTTAGTTGCTCTCCTTTGTATGCGTTCAAGCGTATCTATATCCTTCTTACGATATGGTCTCCATGCTTGTATACAGTATTCTAAATGAGGTCTAACTATTGCTTTATAAAGAGGTATAATTAACTTTTTTCCCTTGTATGTTATGTTTCTTCTAATCAATCCAAGAATTTGATTACCCTTTGAAGCTGCAATACCACACTGCTCTGAAACTTTCATATCAGCGCTTATTGTAACTCCTAAGTCCTTTTCTTTTACAGTAGTACCCAGAACAGTATCTCCCATTTTATAGTTTACATTCAAGTTCCTATGTCCTGTATGTAGGCATTTACATTTCCCAAAATTGAACAACATCTGCCATTTCTCAGACCATTTCACTAATCTGTCTAGATCGTTTTGTAAATGTTGTTTATCACCATCAGTATTAACCTTTCTAAACAGTTTTGTGTCATCCGCAAATTTCAGTACGTTACTTGTTATACTGTCGTCCAAGTCATTGATATAAATTAAGAATAATATAGGTCCTAATACTGATCCTTGAGGTACCCCACTCAAAACCAATTTCCAATTTGAAACTTCTCCATCTACTACAACTCGTTGTCTTCTGTCAGTCAGCCATTGTTCTATCCAGTCAGTTATGCTATCCCCGATACCATGGGCTTTTAATTTAAGTAGTAATCTTTGATGTGGCACTTTGTCAAAAGCTTTCTGAAAATCTAAGTAGATAATATCTACTGGCGATCCCACGTCTATCCACTTAGTGATTTCTTCCAAAAAACATAACATATTTGTTAAGCATGACCTCGCTTTAAGGAATCCATGTTGAGATGAATTTAATAATTTATGCTTAACGAGGAATTCCACCATATGGTCTTTAATTAACCTTTCTAATAATTTACAAATCACTGACGTTAAACTCACTGGTCTGTTATTCTCTGACTTATTTCTCGAACCCTTTTTAAATAATGGTATGATGTTTGCTTCTTTCCATTCAAACGGAACAACTCCCTCTTTTAATGACAAGTTGAATACTCTTGCAAGTGGTATACTGATTTGTTCTACTGTTTCCATTAGTAATTTTGGAGGAATCCCATCCACTCCCGGTGATTTGTTATCCTTCATTGCCTTTATTTTCTTAGCTACCAATTCTGGAGTTACAACTAACGGACCTAAATAGTCAGATTTAGCCCCCTGAAATTTAGCATCAGCAACTGGTAATGAACTAATATCTTCTTTGGTAAACACTGAACTGAAGTAACCATTTAGGTCTTCCGCCATTAAAAACCCCTGTGATATTATATTTCCAGCACTGTCTTCTAGAGGTCCAACCTTGTCTTGTACGTTTTGTTTACTCCTGACATATGCATAAAAACTCTTACTGTCATTTTTTATGTTACATGCTAGTTTTTGCTCATAGCTTCTTTTAGATTGTCTGATTTCAGTTGTAGCTGCATTAAGTGCCTCTTTGTATTTTGCATAGTCTTCGTCCTTTCTGGTACGCCTATAAACCCTCCACATAGTTTGTTTTAGCATTATTTTTCTAATAGCCTCTTTTGACAAGTGTTTCTTTCTACACCGTTTTCCTTGTTTTTGGAAGGGAACAAATTTATCGATGATACTCTCAATTTCATATTTTAGAATATTCCAACATTCAATTGTGGACTTATTCATCAGCATGTTATTCCAATCTAGCTTTGCTAAGTATTTTCTCATATCTTTGTAGCTACCTTTGTGGAAGTTTCTCTTGTACGTTTTCTTATTTTTACTTTTTGATTTTACATTGATGTCAAAATGTATTTGATTATGGTCACTATTACCCAATGGTTAAAATATTTTTACATTGTCCACTAATTCTTTTTGTGATGACAAAACTATATCTAATACATTTTCTCCCCTGGTTGGTTCTAGTACGTGCTGAGTAAGAAAGCTATCCTGGATTAAAAATAGAAATTGTTGGTCCTCAATCCCTGTGCTCTCTAGAGAATTCCATTGTATGTGTCCATGGTTAAAATCTCCCATTATGATACATTCCCCTTTACTAACTTCCTTTATAGCGTTTTTTATTTTTGTGTTGTCCTCTTCGTTTATGTTTGGACTTCGGTAAACTAATCCAATAGTTAATTTTGAATTTCCTGAAACAATTTTGCACCAAACAGCTTCATCGCAATCTGCTTCCCTTTCTAGTTTTATTTCATAAGCCTGAATAGATTCTTTAACATATAAAATAACTCCCCCGCCCCTTCTTCCTATTCGATCTTTCCTAAACATTACATATCCTGTCAGTCCTAATTCAGCATCTGTTATATCTATGTTGGCCCATGATTCAGTTATACCAATTATGTGAGGGTCAATATCTTCTACCATAATGTTTAATTCGTTTTTCTTATTTACTATGCTCCTTGCATTTAAACACACGCATCTATAACCTTTTTCAGAGATGTTTTTCGGATGATTTGATATTGGTTTATCTGTGCTAGTGGCCTCTTGTTCTGCTTGAGACACCTCTAGGTAACCCCCCTGCACTTCTAGTTTAAAGAATTTTACTTCCAAAAATATTTGTCATTGTACCCAAGTCACTATCTACTGCTGCTGAAAGTTTGTCCGCGAATACTGCCGCCCCCTTTCCACTTAAATGAAGCCCATCCTTCATGTACATATCAGCCCTCCCAACAAAACTTCCCCATAAATCCACCTTCCTCTTCCCTACATAACTTCTGGACTAACATGTTAATTGCCATCCCCCGACAATTTCGATATTTGTGACCCCTCCTGCCCATTACAGGTAAAATCCCTGACAGTATTACCTGCTCAACCCGCGTCTGTTTTAGTGTTCTGACCAACTGCCTATATTTCCTAACTATGGCAGTTGTATCCTCCCTCTCTACGTTATTTGTCCCTACGTGTACTAAAACAGATCCACCCTTACCCGAGCCTACGATGTTTTTTACCCTCTTAGTTATCGCCTCTATTTTGGCTCCAGGCAAGCAGACCACCACATCATCTCCCTTGTTTAAGACTCTGTCGGTCTTCCTAACTATCGAATCCCCCACAAACACCCTCGCTCTCTTCCTCACCCCCTCTATCACTGCTGCAGAATAACTCTTCCGTTCGATCCCCTCCATCACATTCTGTCCTGACCCCTTCCCTCCTGTCTCCTTCGCTCCTGTCTCCCCCACTTCCCACTCCTTTGCTCTTGTCTCTCCCACTTCCCTCTCCTTCACTCCGGTTGTTTTCCCTCCCGTCTCCCCCACTCCCTTCTCCTTCCCTCCTGTCTCCCCCACTCCCTTCTCCTTCCCTCCTGTCTCCCCTACTCCCCTCTCCTTCGCTCCGGTTGTCTTCCCTCCCGTTCCTTTCCTTCCCGTCTCCTTACGACCTGTCACCTTCCCTCCTCTCAGCTTCCTCCCAGGCTGCGGTGAGCTCTCCCTAGCATCTCTTGTGTCTTTCCCCACTTTATCATCTACTGTTCCCCCACCGGAACTACTGGCACAACCCCCCTGTTCCCTTCCCACCATTGCCACAACGAGCAGCCTCAGCTCTTCCAACTCCCCTACACTCAAAACTAAAACTATCTGCCTGGACCTCAGCCCAGGACTTCTCGCACCCAGACTTGACGAAGTCCACCTAGTTACTGCAACTGCCACAAATTAAGTGCCTTGTGGCCTTTAACTGCCGTTTGCATGGCGCCATCATACAATTTAGTTTTAATTAGTTTGCAACGTTAGCCTTGAATAAGGCTGTTTTTGTGATCAAAAGAACACTTTAGTCTAATATACTTGCTAACTGTGTCTTCTATTAACCTCGCATGAGAAAAAAAAACCTGCCACCTAGCGAATACGGAGAACACTGTGTAACAAAACAACGAATTCAGTGTGTACTAATTTACGCTAAAATCCTGCTGTTAATTCCTTTTTACCGAAAACGTTTACTACCACTATGTCAGATATTACCTTATGTATGTAATTTAAGTAAATAGATCACTTTATCTTATATATACATTAGCCAATGTAAACTATTCACTATGCTATCTCAATTTTCTAATAGTAAACAACCCTATTATAACTCGCTGAATTCCCTGACAGAATCCGAAACTAACTTACTCTAAAATACTCCCTCTGACTAATAATTAACAAAACCCGTTTCCTAATATATGTCTACAATACGTTTGTGTATAATATATATTCAATAGTAATACTTATTCTATTTGATATACCGCGTTTTTCTGTAAATGATCTACACCAAATTCAAGTCGCTGCACCAAGTCCAAGTAGCCGGAAGTCTTATTTTTAGCAATGAACAGTTAAATGCCTTGTTAATAATTTTAGCAGTCTTTAGTTTCACCATATCTGGCAATTTTAGAATGCGGAGATCATAAAATAGACTAGATGGGTGGTCCAACCTTTGAGCAGCACAGATTAATCTCACAACCTTTTTCTCTAACAAGACTAAGCGTATTAAGTTTGCTGTATATGTATTTCCCCATATTTTAAGTTTGCTGTATATGTATTTCCACATATTACAGCACAATATATAATGTAAGGTGAAAAGAGAATACTATAAGTTATTCCACTTCTGTCAGTTAAGAAACTAGTTTTGTACATAACCGCACAACACTGAAAGTTTAGATTTCAAGAGACAAATGTGATGTTTCCATGTTAATTTGTAATCAATCAATACACCTAAAAATGTGGTTGCTTCAACTCTATTAATTGTGACTTCTTATAGACTTACGTTTTCAATGCACGGTTTCCAAAAATAATTTCATTTGTTTTTGTTACGTTTAATGATAATCTATTCACTGAAAACCACACACTGAGCTTATCCAGCTCACCATTTGTCTACTGGATAAGTTCACTGTCATTATTACAATAGAACATGTTTATATCGTCTGCAAATAAAATAAACTGAAACAGTTTTGAAGCATTGAAAATGTCATTGATAAACATTATAAATAATTTTGGTCCTAAGATGGAACCTTGTGATACACCACAACACATCCTAACTTACAATGTGATTTGACAACACTAGAGACCAGGAGACTAAGAGGAGACCAAATAGAAGTGTTTAAAATAGTGAACGGTTATGAGGATGTTGATAGGAATATGTTCTTCAAACTTAAAGAAGGCAATAGAACCAGAGGACACAAAGCAGCATTAGTTAAGGAGCAGTGTAGGTTGGACATGAGAAAGTACTCTTTCTCACTGAGGGTGATAAATGAATGGAACAAACTGAATAATGAATGGAACAAACTGAATGGAACTGAATAATGAATGGAACAAACTGAATGGAACAAATGATTGTGTTAATGCTAGTAGTGTGAATATGTTTAAAAATAGAATTGACAGATATTTGATAAGGGCGGGCTACACATAGATGAGAACATTTTTGGACTCTCGATAAGCCATCTGGAACTTGTTGTTTGGGATGGCAATCTTGTTAAATCTTCAGAATTAAAATTTTTAGGCTAAACAAAGTGATCTATTTTCTAAATAACTCGCAATCCACGTATGTGCTATATCACGAACACCATAGAAAAAAAATATTGCCAATACATCATGATCAACTGTGTCAAATGCTTTCTTGAGATCTATAAATACACCAATAAAATATTTATTATTGTCTAGAGAATTAGTAATTTCTTCGATTAATTCTAAAATAGCATGAAAAGTTGACATCTAAACCCATACTGGCATGGGCAAGTAAATCAAACGTTTTTAGAAAATTGTCCAATCTAGCATTATATAGTTTCTCCGGAATTTTTTTTAATTGCAGTAGTAAAGAGATAGGTCTATAATTTGTGAATACACACTTATCCCCAGCCCTAAGGTAGATGGGGGGCTATTATATGTTTTTGTCTAGTTTCAGTAGAAGTGTTTAAAGATAAATTAACCATTTCTTCACAGATTGTAATTGAAATACTATATAGTATTCCAGATTAATAAAATTTAAAATAAATTTTTCTTTTTTTCTTTTATTTGATTATGTTACAAGATAAAAAAAAACTGTAAATGTAAAAAATAGCCACAAAATTATACAATTTTGAGAAAATCCACAAAGAAATAAATGACATAAATATAAGTATGACAGTGTCTCTGATAACTTTAAGGTTGATTTTGGTTAATATAAATGAATTATGTCTGTTACACCAGCAAAAATGAATTAAGCAAAAGTTGAATGACAACCTGAAGTGGCAGTGTATTTTTGACACAAACCCTTCACCAACTGTAATTCCAACCATTTATAGTTGCCTACATGCAAGACGTGTTCATATGCCAAATTACAGCATCGTAAGTGTTGTAGTTTTTATAAACAACTGAATTAGGTAACATTTCCTAATTGTTAGTGATAACAGAAATGTCGACAGATACGTGTATCATGCTTGAAATGTGACGACTTTCACTGGCGTTTTACGTATTGTTGACAAAACATAATGGTCATTTGTAACATTGACATGTCCCCTTAATTTGCTGCCACAATGGGCCTTGAATCTGTATTTGTGACATGTTGTCGTCTACGATATCAGGTTACGCCAGCCATCTGACGTACACGTGGCATGGCATTTACGATCATTTTGATAGGCCCGTTATCCAGTGCTCTCACCAAGTCGGGGCCACAGGCCATTTCCGTTTTTATAACTTATAGGTTCAAAGATACAATAAACTACGTTAGTGCTGATATTTGCTGGTTTAAGGACATGATTTTGTTAGGTAGATATAATACTGATGTGTATAGAATCACACTAATCAGATGATATGTTCCACTTTCACGGCGAATGAATATAGCTGGTTCAAACATCGTAGAACTTGTGGTCATTACTATGGAAACATCATCAGCGTTTCTAAGAAATCAGGGGGATTTCCAAAAGGACTGTTTTTTAAAGGATGGATTGGCGAAATACGACGTTAGTACCGGGTGATTATTTGTGGTGTCAACGTTCAGTTCAATATTTCTTAGCATGTTATGAAGAAAAAATCAACTGACACGCTAGCTGCCCCAACTACCTTAATTTACCTAATAACTACCTAATTTCTTGCTCATCAACCGGACTTAGAAACATACATCCTTCCCCCAAATAATCATAGACACATCAGGTGAAGAAATATTCTTTGGTAAGTTAAAGCCAACATTTGTAAAATAATTGTTGAATCCATTTGCAATAACCTTATTTTCTTATATTTGTTTGTTGTTATTCACAAAATAAGTAGGGTATTCTGGTGCGTTGAATTGTTTGTTTATGAGTGTTTAGTATTTTTCAGGTTCCCTTTACATTATTTTTCTGCTTCTCTAGCAACTCACAGTAGTAAGTTTTTCAGAGCATCTTAATACAGATGTCAGTTTGTTTTTATATGTTTTGTACTTTAGTTCTGCTTCAGAAGAATGAGATATAATACGTGCTTTGTACAGTCTTTTGCTTTGCACAAACACATTTGAAGCCATTGGTAAACCATGGATTTTTTTTAATGCAACTTTTCTTCAGTACTGTTTTCACTGGGCAATGTTTATTAACCCATTAGACCCCGCACAATGAATTACGTGTGTGCTGCTTTTCCCCAGGAAACTGAGGCAGATTTTGAAAATTATGGGTGCTTCTAGTTTTTAAGCTGTAGTTTCAAAAGTATTGATATCTTATAATTGCAAGTTAAGTTTATTTTGAAGCAAATGGAATTATCTATGCAATGGTGTAACTGTGGTGTATATAAGCCTGTTATATGTTGTCATTCTGAGGTGTGGAACTTCGGAAATAATTTTTTTTAACAAATATTGAGTGAAGTTTGACATGATAGTCATATTTTATTACAATAACATCACCAACTGTTGGCTCCACACAAGGAAATGTTCTTCCTATGCATGGTACTGCACAAAGAATCCAATTTTGCACATTGCATGTCAGACATCCAAAGCATGTCTCAATTGCACGTCCAGATGGCCGTTTCACTCCGTTTTTGCGACACAACTGATAAGCATATTTTGATGAAAATGAGTTGTTGGAGTTCTCATCAGGGATGTCATCACTACTATTACTTGCCACCTGAAACAAACAAACAGCTACAGTAATGAAAACAGAATAAGAATAAAATGTTGTATGCATTTGTCACATGTCATATCCATCACAACAATGTAAAATTATAATTTTTACAAGCAGCCAATAATTACATTACTTTTTTTTAAAGTTGACCAATATCTGAAATATAGATAAATATAATTAATTACAAAGACCACTGACACCGTCAATATAATAAAATTGTCAACAATGTCCAAAGGCAAAGCAACAACACCACCCATCCAGGGCTTGACTGTTTACATGCTCGTCGGGCCAGATTTTTCTGTTTTATTTACTCATTTGCTTTATAATCCATTATATAACAACATGCACAACTAACCACATAATCTAAGCCGAGTAAATGGCACAAAACACACAATGTCAGTGTTGAAACAGTCGACAAGTTGAATAAGACAGTGACCAGGCTACTCTTGGACGAAGAAAACCAACCGACGCCATCTTCAATTTATCGCTCACTCAGTCAAAGATCGAGCCACATATAAATCTTACCTCCACATCCATCTCAAAAGCACTTTCATCCGAAGATTCATCTCTAAAATCGCGCAAACTTCATCTGCAATGAACGTATCTGTTCTACGAGAAACGGCCATTTTTAAAGCCCACCAGTGCTCGACTTAAAATGCGATTATCTTCGAAACTTTCAATACAACCATATGTTAATTTTACCCACAATTCATAGCTAAGATATGTAGAATTCCGCTAGTTTTATATCAATCCACCCGATGACGCCACCTCCACAGCCTTTTTCCCCAGCAGACGCTTCCGGGTGCCGTGGGGAAAACAAGGTCGGACGCTTTCGGACGCGTGGGGTCTAATGGGTTAAACAAAAGTATAAATATGTCCAGGAACATATCATAAGCATGATTTACATCATTTGTGTTTAGAACATCATCCCAGGATTGAAAATTTAGCTCTTTTCTAAATGTAGCTAATCTATCTTCATTTATTATTCTAACATGATTAACATCTTTTTTTATTTTTTTTATTTATTTTATATTCACATATTGCAAAGATTGGTAAGTGATCACTAATGTCATTAATTAGTAATTCTGAAGAAGTACCCTGGGTAAGGTGATGTCAGGGTTCGTTAGTAAAAATATTATCGATTAGCATAGCCGAGATATCTGTGAATCTGATGGGCTTATCAATTAAAGGGTAAAGACCCAAACTGTATCAAGGAAATGCTTAGTATTGCTGTGATTTTCATGCTTTAAAAAATTTATGTTGAAATCACCACATTCAAATATTGTTTTGGCCGATCTGCTGCCCCATAAAGTACTTTCTATTTTCTTACAAAATGTATACACAGTTGATAACAACATTCGAGTAATTCCTTACAGATAATTCCACTGAAACACATTCAAAGACATGTTCTACTGTCATCGATTTGGTTTCAAGTAATTTGCAAGACAGCTCTTTACTTGTGTATATTGCAACACCACCACCTCTTCGATCACCCCTAGTAAACAAAACAACTTGCCTGATATTTCTGACAGTGGATGCCTATTCTGTCCTTTGACCAGTTTGAGCCGAGAAATTTGAATGGTGACTTCTTGTGAGGCTCTGGCTTCCATCCATATATCTGACAATAAGCAAACAAATAATCAACACTAATAGAGCTATTCCATTTCTAACTACCACTGTAAAGAAACTTAGGAAGACATGAAGTACATATAGCTACCTACATTACACCATATAGCTACCTACATTGCACCATAAATAGATCTATACTCCATTATGGAAACATAAAAATGATTTGGTACAAAATTACACTGACGTTTCATGGAGCTAAGACATTCACACTTGCAGTGTACCTGATATAGGTTATATGTACTGGATTCGTATTTCACCATATGCGCAATAGAGTCGATCTAACAAATGAACTTGTAGTTTTCATAGATTTCATCAAGAAATGTGTCAATTATAATAATTATGCTCATAATAACACAGGACAGGTACCAGTGTACGCCATCAGAACCATCCTCGTCGCCAGGGGCTTTTGACTACATCAATATCCCTGGCAGATCAACCTGTTGAAACGTGGCTTTTTCAGCTGCTGTGTTAACCAATAATATTGCTCGCTCAGATTTACAGGGCTTAACTTTGATTGGTAGTGGACCCATTGTAGCTGGTCTGATAGGTAATGATGGGCATTTCATGGGAACGGTCGTTGAAGTTTGGATGCGGGCACGTCTAGTTCCCAGAAACACGTCAACCAAGACAGGAAGTAGAACTAAGTACAAATGATAGTGTACATCCGCATATGTCATGGGAAAAAACTGACAAATCGACGTTTGAACAGGTCAATCTGCCAGGGGTAGTGTAGTACTACTACCACCCCTGGCTAGTGAGGATGATCAGAACTGGCCATTGGCTAATTTACAACGGACATGAGCAGCATCCGATCTTCATCTACCTTTCTTACATCACCATGAGAAATGGTAGGTCCTCTTGTTGTGCAACGTTTCTTTGCGTATCTGGCTTAAGCATAAGACTTACTTTGTTGAGCTTCAACAGCACACATGGCTTCCCCAGGCTGTAGCCAAATGTCTTGTCATTGATGCCGCTACATGGCCCCAGTCTGGTCAGATTGACTGGACATTCTGTCTCTACATCCTTGTGGCAGTCCTTAATCTTGTACTTGTCACGACCATCATAGACTGTGACAACAAAACATTTACTGTGAATTATGCAATGCCGACACTACACTGCAGAACTGGCATAGATTACATTTAATTAAGTAGACGAACCATGTTAATTGATCTATGCAAATACCACTGATACAATTCATCTGCCAAATAATCCCTAGTAAACTGTGGATTTCATGTTTGAATTTGTTATATAGTACTTCCTCTTTCAAGTGACTGCTGACCAATCAGGTGAACACAGTGAATATTAGGCCGAATGCACAGATGTTAAAAAAATCACCCACCAGGCTAGGTTTAAATTGAGGGGTTCAGGTTTGGCAGTGTTTTTAATGAATTTTTTTGCACAAGTTGACAAATTTTCCAAGGGCCATAGAAACACTGTTATAGCAACCAGTGGCAAAGTTGATTGTGGTCTTCCACTACGTCCAGGGACTGCAGTTTTGTAGTGTTGGGAATGGTAAACTTTTCATGATCGATCTTTGGTTTATATCTAACTGATCGATGATCATAGATACAAATCAATATGTTTGATACATGACTGCTTCTATTTAAAATTCTATAATATTTTAAATAGCTACCAATGAAAGAGAAACAAAACAGTTTTTTGTTTTATTCATCAAAATGTATGCATAGATATGCATGGCATGCTCGCTCGCTGGATCCAGCCAATTCAATGGCAGTGGTGCTGTGTCGGGCAGAGTCCAATTCTTTCATTATTTCAATCTTTCCCTCCCACCTCGCCAACGGGAATTCAGACAGTTAATACAAAGAGTTTCATTGGCTGTTATATGGCGGAAGAGGGCAGAATAGCCAATCAGCAGTCTTCTCTCTTCCTGTCACGGTTATACTCGTCATGTCATGATATCAGTCAAATAAGTTATGGAATAACATTTAAGGAAATTCAGAATGAATATAATCGAAAATGATCAATGCCACAGGATAGTGAATGATTCTTTGATCGGAAGCACGATTCAATCGTCGACCTAATCGATTAATCGGAACAGCACTACTGTTTTGTATGAAAAACATATATTTAAATTAAACTTGTACTATAATTAGTTGTTTCTATAGATAAGCATTAGGCACTCACATAATACAGGTAACAGCATGCATGAACACGCACGCACACTTAGTGGTCGTAACGCTATTCAAAAACAGATAAAGAAATAAATATTTGCAGTTAACCTACTTTCTTTAAACTTACAAGAAGTCAAGACTAATGCAAACATCAAACACAGAACAACTGCCCGAGTAGCACAAAATAACAGATATTTATTTTACCTCAACATGAAATTATTATCTTGACAAATATGTTTCTCTTTTAAAGTGTATCAGCTTAGATAAGAAAAACACTTACACTTCAGGTATTTCGCTATGCTTTCTTTATGCTCTTTGTAGCTGCTCTTGTCATTAGGTTTAAACTCGATCAATGGACTCCGCTCATTGTGGTATTTTATGTTGTCAGGGTATGGCCTTATTCCAAGCCCTGTGACAACAAGGGGAATAGTCATGGCAACACACAACTAATGAAACTCCACAACGCTGTTTACAGCTACTTCCACAATTTAATTTTTTTCACTCACCTTGCTTTAGAATAATTTCACAAAACCAAACTTATCCAGTCTGCACTATGACATGTATGCTAGCTCATTTGTGCAAATTTGTTATTTAGCTTCAATGAAAACATCGAACAAACCATTAAACTATGCTTGACTGGGCAAAGTTGAAATTCTGTGGGAAAACAGCTATATGTAAGCTCGAGTCTATTCACTTTTGCAGAATACCTGATCTAACGGTCGATGCCAATTCTTTCGATTATTTCAACACTCTTGGTAACCTGACTGCGCATGTTACTATTTACACATTGCAGATATGAAAATCAAAGAACTCGATTCACGATGTGCTAAATGAAAAATACTGATATATTGCTCTGCTTATAATGAACAGCCGACACAAAAATGTAGACTACTGGTAAACTAGCGTTAAAAAATTGTGCACACTACGAACCAACAGCGCATCGACAACTAACCTGGGCTGTACAAGATTGGTTGCACAGTATCTATTGTCATCGTTGGTTTGTCCGATTCTTGTGCTAGCACGACGTATATCAGCATGACATAGCATGATCCAAACAGGACCGTGTAAAACAGGATGTAGAATATCAGCAGAGTGACTGAAACATATCAGTAGGCTCATCCCTGTGAATTCATGCAGTGTTTAGTGGCGTTCACATGCTTCAGATTTTGTTGAAAAAAATTTATATGTTAATAGGCTTGACAAAAAAGTAGTCCATATTTATGGGAAGAGGGCATAATACTCCTGGTATAATGGGTTTAACAGAATAAAACTCCCTGTTTATCAATATAATCCACGTAAAGATTTTATTACCAAAAGGCAAAACTAATTCAAATTATTGGTTGTATGTTACAGAGGAACCAAGGTGTGTTACCAACAGCCAGAGATTTTATCTACTGTGTTTGGAGCAGCTGGTGCTACTGAACGTTCTGGTTGCTATGATCCAAATACCCGTTTTGACAGTTGGCAACTAGATCCTCCGACAAACAAGTCAGTATCAGTTATGACAAAAGTGAAATGTGTTTCTAATATCTTTATATACAAATATCAACAACGGAGATACTGCTCAGTCAAACAAAGTAATGACAAGTTGATATCAGCATAAAGTTTCATGACTCACCGATGGCATAATGAAAATATAATATAATAACCCACCTCAAACCCATTTTCTGAGATGCCATTTATTTTAAATGAATGTATATTTGGGCCTTATTTATTTCAGATCTCTGGGGGAGGGCAGCATTAAGGCAGTTCTCCTGGTGGGTCCACAGCAAGCTAGGCCCAAGAGTACACATGGTCACACCAGCATGTGCCAGCCACGTCATCCGGTCAAGTTTCCATGCATTTGATGGAGAAGAACATGAAGGTATCATTAAGGATTAGAAGACTGAGCTGTTTATTGACCTTCCAAAAGTCACAGATTCACTCAAAGTAGCACCAGGATTCATAAATGAGGCGAGTCATATTATACATGTTCAAGCATTGGTTATTTTATACACAATTTTCTTGTTACATAAAAGCCAAACTGAACACTCGTTTTAATTTTTTTAACTTGTTTTCATACATGTGATCATATAGATATATTTAAGATACAACTTGCTAGATAATTACTTAGGGCTGTTCCAGGAAACAATAGCTACTGGCAGCATTGTAATTATTATTGTATTGGTAATGTGGGGTCAGGACAATTAAACAAAATATCTATTGCATGGTTGGTATGGAAACAAATCTGCCACAACCCATCATTTCCTAGAACAGCCTTAATTTTCATCCAGGAGTATGAAGGGTATTTCTCCCCTTCCGGATACAAACTGTCCCTAATATCATGCAAGTCTTACAATTAGTGCTACATGCATGCTTTATACGTTTGTACATCCCCACAAATTGTACTTAGAAAAACTACCACTATGTGGTTTATATGGTGATTCGTGTAAGTCAGTGCAGGAGGTGGTGCTTCTGTGTCGGTCTGGGTTGCAACGTCTTTAGCCCATGTTCCTACATAACCATGGTTCAGTCTGGTGCACTTCGTGTACCGTACAGCTTCTGTATCCTTGACAGGGAAGGCTGAAAAGCAGATACTGGATATATAATAGAGAAGTCCCAAAAGTAGACGCCAAAGCTGCAGCAATAGAGATAGTGAATAGTATTCCATATATATGTATATATTAAACAGTAACTACCAGAGATGGAGTAATCGTACTCAGTAATCCTGCATAATCTGCAACAATTTAGGAGTAACTGTACTCGTACTCAATTACATTGGTCAAAAAATAAATAAATAAATGTAATCATAATCATACTTACATTGCCAAAATAATTGTTATCATGATTACAATAAAACATTTCTTGTGCATATTTCTGTTGCTCGGGTCCCAAGTACAATGGAAGCAAGAAAACATCTGTTTTACATCTATTCCATCTACTAGTATGTTACCCTATATTCAGTAACATACAGGAAGATTGCTAAGTCATGTTTGAAAGAATGTGAAAAGAGCAGCAGGGTCTCAAGCATGATACATGTATCTATTGACATTTCTGTTATCACTAACCACCAGGAAATGATGCTTAATTTACTATTTAAAAAACTACAACATTTACACACTGCAATTTGGCATACGAATTTGTCTTAGTGTACCCAACATTACATGAATTAGAATTACGATTGGTGATGGGTTTGTGTCAAAAATATACTGCCACATTAAGCTGTCATTCAACTTTTTGTGAACTTATTCATGGTGGCGTTAACACATGTAATTCATTCATGTTAACACAAATTTTCCGTAAAGTTATCAGTGACACTGCCATACTTATATGTATGTCATTTATTTCTTTGGGAATTTTCTCAAAATTATATAATTTAGCATTTTGTGGCTTTTTTTCACATTTACAAAAATGTTTTAAAAATCTTGTAACCATAACCAAATAGATGAAAAACTAAAAATTAATTAAATATTAATCTGAAATATTATATAGTATTTCAACTACAATCTGTGAAGAATTATTTATCTTTAAAACCTCAGATACTGAAACTACTCAATTCAAGACAAGCATATAATAGCCACCCTGGCTACCTTCATATAATAGCCACCCGGCTACCTTCATATAATAGTCGCCCTGGCTACCTTAATATGTATTTTGTTTTAACAGACTTCACATTTATATACTGAATGGTTCTTCTCATTAATCCATACCGACTTCAAGTGAGGTACAGTAGACTTGCTTGTTGCAGTACAGGCTCCGGTAATAACAGTTTTGCAATGGTCTGCAATAGATCAAGGGCAGACATTGAACAGACTGGTTAAACAGCCTGTGATGAGCTGTCTTGGGCTAATACAGATTTCATTTTGTTGGCCGGTCAAATATCATATCTGCAATTTGGTCATCTCCAACATGTATACAAGTCATGTACTATTTATGATACAGGAATGGGGGATCAAACAAATGGATAAGTTTCTCTTCGTCAGATTACGTGCTGATATGCAGTGCTGAAATTTACATATACACTGATATTATTGGTGAGGGGGAAAAGTCCATTACTCAATTGCCTCCATGGAAACAGCGAAGTGAGACTAAAGGTCAAGGGAGCGACCAGTAGTTTGCTGATTTCGGCCCACTTTATCATTGATAGTTTAAGACAGACATTTCACCACATATTCAACTCAGACACTACACTGATAAGTAAAGCAAATAATCAACTAAAGCACGAGACAAATTAAAACTGTATTAACAATATGTTGAGGCTGGAAATCACCAAAGTCAAAGAGTATGAGCTAAATTCATCCGTATCTGTTTCTCGAGTTCAGTTTTTGGATGTACTTCACTTGTGGAACTGATATGGGATCAATTTGACACCAGTTGATCTGGACGGGGGAAATAAAACATTGAGTCTCAGAAGAGCTCCCACACAATACCCCATGCTCCACGTTAACCTGTCTATTATCGCTCACCTGGAATTTCCCTCGCCTGCCTTTGCTTCCAGTCCCGGAAGACGCGAAATGAAAACCTATTTCAGTATATCTGTAAACATTCTAGTCATATACTTGCCAATAAATTTGGCTGTGCTGTTTTCGTCTCTCAAATTAAAAAGTGAGTAGATTTCCGTGACACCTGGTGCATAAGTACTAACCTCGTGTTCCAATTTCACTGCGCTTGATCGACACTGACACTGTCACACTGACACTATCACACTAACTGTTCGGCTCATGTTGCTGAAATAGTGTCGGCTTCAGGCTTTAAAGTTTGCCGTCGCCGATGTTTTGGTGGGTCTTTCGCCATTAACTCACAGAAAATCCAATTCGAGCATGTTTCTTCGAAGTCTGACAAATCGCGAGTGTTTGCCTGGCCGCAACTGTGCCATTTGTGGATGTATTACTTCAATTCTGGTTTGTCCCGAGGAAAATAGAAAAATGACAGTTCATCGTTGTCTCTCGCTGTACAACTGGTGCATCTGTATGCCGCGCAGTATGGCACATTGCAAGTACAGCTTTTAAAATTCAATGGAAACTTACACAGTTATGCATTCTTTCTAGAACCTATGATGCAGTATGACGCGACGGACATTTGGCAGGATGAAAAATTTATTAGTTATTTATGGGCCATACCCCCACGTCATGATAAATGTCTGCCACCGGGAGATCTGAAATCTGACCAGAATCACTCACATTGAGAACAAATTCTGAGTAAGCCAATGGTATGAAAATATTTAGTGTAGTTGGAAATGGTTAGTTTTTAGTAAATCTTTTAGGTGTATAGCATCCAAAACATGCCTATTGTTTCCCTTTAAAAGTAAACATGTATGTATTTGTTTTTGTATATAATATTCAAACACAATGGGGATAAAAAGTGTACAACAATCTGTTAAAAGTTATCTTTATGACATCATCATGAAAGTAGTAAGAAAGTTGATTTTATGATGATGATAATTTTATATGGCTTATGTACACATAGAACATCCTTTCAATGTAATGTAGATAAATCCATCCCCAAAATACCATGTCATATACAATAATGTTATATGGCTTATGTGCACATAGAACATCCTTCCAATGTAATGTAGCTAAATCCATCCCCAAAATACCATGTCATATACAATAATGTTATATGGCTTATGTGCACATAGAACATCCTTCCAATGTAATGTAGCTAAATCCATCCCCAAAATACCATGTCATATACAATAATGTTATATGGCTTATGTGCACATAGAACATCCTTCCAATGTAATGTAGCTAAATCCATCCCCAAAATACCGTGTCATATACAATAATGTTATATGGCTTATGTGCACATAGAACATCCTTCCAATGTAATGTAGCTAAATCCATCCCCAAAATACCATGTCATATACAATAATGTTATATGGCTTATGTGCACATAGAACATCCTTCCAATGTAATGTAGCTAAATCCATCCCCAAAATACCGTGTCATATACAATAATGTTATATGGCTTATGTGCACATAGAACATCCTTCCAATGTAATGTAGCTAAATCCATCCCCAAAATACCATGTCATATACAATAATGTTATATGGCTTATGTGCACATAGAACATCCTTCCAATGTAATGTAGCTAAATCCATCCCCAAAATACCGTGTCATATACAATAATGTTATATGGCTTATGTGCACATAGAACATCCTTCCAATGTAATGTAGCTAAATCTATCCCCAAAATACCATGTCATATACAATTTGTAATGTGCAACAGTATATACTTAGTTTACTTACTCCATTGACCGCAAGTCCTGCCAAGGAAGCAGCCCACCTTCGCGCGAGTCCTTTGTTTGATCATTTCTTTTCAACTGCAGTTATGCTTCTGGGATCTTGCACAACAATACAATACAATACAATACAATACATTTTATTTCACTGTCACAAAACTAGGTAAGTAGCAGAATAATCAAAAAGTTTTCATGTTCTCAAATCTCTGTTAAACTTTAATCCGATAAAATACAGTCTAAACATTTAAATTCTGAAGTTTGTTTGTTTAAATCCGAAAACTCACTAAGTGGCAGGTGGCGCATGTCAGGAATGTTACCCTCTACTGTTATGCCCAGTACCAAGGTGCCGAGTTTGTTTTTAACACCCTAAAGAAATATAAATAAATGCTGGAATTGAATTATAATAGTGGTATTCAATAGTTATTGTGGTCTTCTTCGTGTTTTACTAAACACAGTGTGGGGAACATCTATAAATTCATAAATATGAGACCGTTCCGGGAATGTGATTTGAAATTGCTCACGCATGCACAGTACTGTTGCATATACAGAATGGTAATTATAATAAACACAATTTAAAAATAACCCTTTCCAATAGAGTACTTCTGATGGATGTTTTACACAAAATATAATCCAGAGATAGTGATTTGGACACATTGCTTTTAGCTATACAACATTAAAGCTTGGTACCGGGCGTAACAATAAACATCGTAGCTTGGTACCGGTGTGAGATAGTAAAGTGACCCTGATAGAAAAGTCCCGGGTCACTTTTCTATAATAGAAAGTGACCCCGTCTATAGAATTGTGACCCCTGTTGCTAATTATTTGTTGTTCAGATTGCAATGTAAAAATAACATGGGCATGCATATATGTATGTTTTATATACAATCTCTTTATATTTTTGGTTTGTATGTATTATGTTAAAATAAAAAATTTGCATTTAGTGCAGTAGATAGCTGAAGTATCATGCACTTCTTGACGAAAGCACGAAACTTGGCATGTATTTAGAAATCATCAATGCGAACAAATTCAGACCTTGGGCCATCTCAGATTTTGTCCTGGTCTGCGTTGGCAGCCATTTTTTAAATGGCTGCAAAAAATACTTTTCCTCATATCTTAAGATCTGCATCACATAGAGCTGTAATTTTGGTGCCAAATTCACATCAGCCATTTTAAAGATGGCCCCTGTCAAAGGCAATTGTTTCCTTAACTTCAGAACTATGTCACATAGCTCTATAATTTTTGTGTCAAAATATAGGTTTTTTTGTGGCAGCGATTACATTTACAAATAATAATTTTTTTTACCTTTGCCGATATGGTAAGATGGCTGAAAAATATCAGAATATCACATTTGTGCTATGGATATATTGACTCTAGAAAAAATCTAAGCTTACCTACCCCTACTAAATCGACCACAATGATTCCAATGGTACCATCCAGTTATTGATTGGTTGCCTAGCAACAGTCATAGCTTGTCCTACTACATAGCAATTAATTAACATAATATATATAAATATACTTTGTATTTCTATAAGTGATCAAGTCCCTCCATTTGTATACATTGTTACAAGTGCAGATTAAAAAAATTCTTGCTACTGCAGGCATAGTTCACTTGAACATTCAGGTATATCTCAGGATTTGTAATAAAATAATTATCATTATTTATGTATTATGTAGTTACGCATATGCTACTAATCAAACATAAATATGTCATGAAACTCCTAACCACTTACCTACACATAATTTTCTAATTGATTCCGATTTATATTTATGCCATAACTGACATGTATATAATGAAGTACAGTATGATTTAAACAGAGTACATGTTACATTTTCAGTACATATACAGAATTTTCGAATTAAGGCATTACCCTGAGCATTAATTCTCTTATACTGCCTAGCCATATCATCATCTCTTATACTTCCTAGCCATATCATCATCTCTTATACTTCCTAGCCATATCATCATCTCTTATACTTCCTAGCCATATCATCATCTCTTATACTTCCTAGCCATATCATCATCTCTTATACTTCCTAGCCATATCATCATCTCTTATACTGCCTAGCCATATCATCATCTCTTATACTTCTTAGCCATATCATCATCACTGAGATCTTCAGTGAGAACATGTCCAAGATATTTACATTTATTAACTCTTATCAATATGTCATCATTTAACACCAAGTTTGGTATATGTATATCTTTGAACTTTTTGCAGCAAAATATCATAACATTAGTTTTGGTTCTGTTGTATTTGATATCATGTTCTAGACCATAATCTGAACAGACAGACAGCAAAGTTGTTTTCCATATAATATTCCAATTCTGGGGTTTACGCTGCTTCTAAATGTAGGAGCAATATAAAAAATATATATTTCTAATGGCCCTTAGTTAAAACATTTTGGTGACAGGTAATGAGCTTGGTACAGGGAGTAACAGTTCTGGTGAAATGCTGAACATTTGTCTAAATAGGTTTCTCTTGATATTGATAGCATCCCATGAGAAAGCATTCACATATAGAACAATTATTGTTATTTACATATTTGTAAATTTTTATGTAATTATTTTCATTAATTATGTCTCAATCCATAATAAACTTGGGCGTAACCAGTTCAAGTTTGACAATTTGTTGGAAAGCACAAAGATCAAAAGTAAAGGCACTTACCGGTACTTATTCAAATAACTACTGTGAAATAATACATTCATCATAAATTTTATTATACTCTGCTTTCTAAACAAAGTTAATTTTGGAAAATCATTAATTTGTAATATTGAAATATTGCTGCTGGAGCTTGGTTATGAACCTAGTGGTTATTGAATAATTTTTTTTTTTTTGTAAAACAGCGCCCCTAATGCTTAGTAACCGAAGTACTTTGCGTTTTAAAAAAACGTCTGTTATTGTTGAAATGCCTACTTCATGGCCAGAAATAGACAACGCATTAGCATGAATTGCCAACGCAGCTGAATAGCGAGAAGCCAAACTAGTGAACGAACTGCGGAGTTCGGTAAACGTTATTCTCAGTGTCCGCAGTGATAAAAAAAGATAGTACACATGACCGCTCCGACGATAATTTTATCAGACAAATGACCTGATCAAGGCCACACCAATAGGAAATTTTCAAGTTTAATCAGTCTATGTCCGATGTCCGAGCCCAATGTGCATTACTGTAGCCTATTGCAAATAGCAAGCCGAATACACATATCTATATACAATAATTCACGGAAAGTTTTATATGTATTTTTAGTGCATGTTTTATTAGCAACATATGGATGGAAAAATCTGCTAACAAATAAATAAGTAAACCTAAGTATAACATTGACGTCTTCTACTGCACTCGCTCGCTATGAACCACAGCGATCAACGATTATCGCTGCTGATGCATCCGGCCAGGGTCTCGAGGCTGTACTCATGCAAGTCCAAGACAATGGCGATCAAAGGCCAGTGTGCTTTGCTTCAAGAGCACTGACTGCAGTAGAACAGCGATATGCTGTCATCGAGAAAGAAGCACCAGCTGCAACGTGGGCGTGTGATAAGTTTGCAGACTATGTTCTGGGCATGACATTCACACTAGAAACCGACCACAAACCGCTGGTCCCACTCTTGAGCTCTACTGACCTCGCCAAGATGCCTCCACGAATTCAGAGGTTCCGTATGTGCATGATGCGATACAATCTGGAGGTCCAGTACGTTCAAGGCCATCTACACGTCTCTGCAGACGCATTGTCTCGTGCACCAGTTGGAAGCCCATCTACTGCAACTCATCGAGGAAGTGGACACATTTGCAGACATGTCAAGCAATGCTCTGCCCACATCTGCAGTCAAACTTCAACAGATCAAGATGGCACAGAAAGAAGACGAAGACGAAGAGGTTCGTTGGTATTGTCATGAAGGCTGACCTGCTTTCATGCCACACACTCCTCTACTGAGACCCTACTGGGAGAGTAGGAGCCATCTCGCAACGAATGGTGACTCAGTGCTATACGATGAGCTCATAGTCATCCCTCGTTGTATGCGATTAGAAATGCTCAAAATCATACACGAAGGACAGGAGCAGTGTCAAGCGCGCGCAAACACAGCTGTCTGGTGGCCTGGTCTATCTAAAGAGATATACGAAATGGTCTCAACATGCCACACCTGTGCAAATGTCCATCTGGAGCCCAAGGAGACTCTGATGTCAGCCTCCTTCCCCTCTCGTCCATGGGAGAGAGTTGGAATGGGTATGTTCGAGCTCAACGGAAAGCTCTACCTAATCATTGTTGACTACTACTCCAGATAGGTTGAGTTCAGAAAGCTGACCAGTCTCACATCCGAGCACACCATTGAGGTAATGAAAGAAGTCTTCGCCATACATGGCATCCCGGACGTCATTATGTCTGATAACGGACCGCAGTTTAGTGCTGAAGCATTTGCTCAGTTTGCAAAGTCTTACGGCTTTATGCACACAACAAGTTCGCCAAGATATCCGCAGGCCAACGGCGAAGCGGAACGAGCAATCAGGACTCTGAAGGAGATCCTGAAGAAGAATGACAATCCTTACCTCGCTGTCTTGACACAGCGCACAACACCGTTACTGAGCCTGATGCCACCTGAGAACTCGGGTACTCATTATTCCAAGCACTCTTCGGCCAGGAGTACAGGACAGAGATATACAGAAGGCAAAGGAGAGAGAAGATGCTCATAGAGATAGTCAACAGCGACAGTTCAACAACCGCAACAGAGCAAGAGATCTACCTCTACTATTGCCAGGTGACAACGTTTGGGTCCACGACCAAGATCACTACGGTACAATTGTACAACGAGCTCTGCAAGCACGCTCGTATCTGGTAGACACTTAAAGGTACCATAAGACGCAGTAGGACTGCTCTAGACCCAGCGGAGAATCATCAACATGACAACCCGTCTCCCATGCTTATCGTACCAGTGGAGCCAGGAAATCCTCCTGCAACTCCTAGCCGGAGTACCGACACGACAATGCCGTCGACAATGCAAGAGTCTCCAGGCGTGACGAGAACAAGATCGGGACGATTGGTCAATCTGCCTAGTCTTTTAAGCTATGATTTGTGTAATGACACTGTCATCGTACAAGGCTACGTACAGTAGCCATTTAGGGAAGTACTGTGGTAAAGACAGTATTCTGGGGTCACATACTTGTAACTTCTGCCCCATAGTTAGATTATAATTTAGTAGACATCTCATCGACCAAGAAAAGGGAGATGTAGTATTATCACTAACTGCCAGCAAGGCATTACTGCACTTGGAACACTGCTGTAAAGTACCACGACTTCCTGTTGTTGTTTACGATGACCATATATGGGGGTCGAATAAATACAGGTCTAAACGCCATGTTGGTATTTCTGGTTCTTCTATAAAAGTGTTATCTTACGACACACACACGCAACATAAAAGAGTATTGTTGCAAGTGTCTATTGTCAAGATGGGCCAAGTAAAAATGCATTAGATGTTGACAGACTTTTGACAACTTGCTCGTCTGAGACTAGGAAAACAGACTGAAAAATGAAATACGCTACTTGAAATCTGTCTTGGGTATTAAAGATCCAAGATTAGTGTTTGGTAAGAAACCTTCTAGTGAATTGTCTTGTGATCTGAAGTATTCTAGCTGGCATTAGTGCAGCAGAGATAGAAGTTGATGTCAATGTGATAAGATTTGGGGTGAAATGAAAACGTAATGATGACAACAAGTCCGTGTCAAATGTAAGCAAAAAACAGAAACTGTGCCATTAATTTTCTTATGAGAGACAAGGTATTTGGGTGTGTGTGGGGGGCCTATGAGGCAATGTATTTTTTAGGTAGTCATAGATGTTATTTCTACAGAAGTAGCAGATGCAGTTTCTGCAGAAAGGAGCTAATGGTATCTTTCGGTGGCCTACGGTTGACGATGTTGCAGGAGTAGACTGCAGATTTGTAATTTCACTAGACTTTGAAGTTCTAACCACAAACTGTAGAACCTGGGTGGTCCCCAAGTTGGACTTATTTTTCAAGTGGAGATACTGATGATGACATCTGAATATTGTTAATTTCTTACTTGTGATATAAATGCTGAACTGGTTTTCACCATCACATTGGCAACACCTTCACTCTTATCTTTGTTCACATATGCAATTTTAATAGTTTGTTATGTTTACTGGATTGTTTACAAAAAGTAAATATTTTTTTATATATATAAAAAAAAGACGGACAAACTGCATTTTATTTTTTTGTCTCGTTTCCAGCATTACATATAACACTGAACCAATTTCAGCGACTAGTTTTTGAGATATACGGTCTCAAAATAGTCGTGGAAGTTGTGAAACATGATTTTTGTAACTTTTTTGTGAAAAATTTTTTATTTCAGAGAATAGTATGTTGTCTTTGATGTTAATGTTCACATTAACATTCACAAAGTTTTTTTTATTGTTTTTTAAGCTCTTCACATTGTGATAAGTAATGATTATAATTTTTTTTTTAAAAACCTTGTCATACTTACTATTAGTATATCTGCTGAGTGCCTTTTATGAATCTGTGCGATCTGCAGAATGTGCTACGCAATTTGGCTTGATGGCACACCCACCCGTAGATAGCACAGTGTGATTGGCTGCATGATCTACAGGTGGTGCAGTATCATCGGTTGTGTCTTGTGCATAATTTACTGTTCTGCGTTCTTTAGTGGATTGTCATTTAATTTGTACATCTTGCTTCGAATGCAAATTTAGTGTTCTGTAGCAGCAATGGACCCACATTTCAGAAAACAATGCAAGGTTTCGGTGACAGCCAAGCTGCTGTAACAAAGAGCCTTCAAATCAAACCAGCAACAGAACGCATGTTTTTATTTCAGGGTCAATATGTCTAAATTGTTAACAATTACATATCAGACTGCAATAAAAATTTTGCTTTGGTCCATGCAGTTTTGACTGTATTTCTTTCAACACAATACCACCAACAAAATATCTGGTTTTTACTAGCAGTTTGTTTTACCTACTGATAAAGGAAACAGTCAATATAAAAAATTAGTTTAAATGTGTTTTAGCCATTACATAATGTTGGGTAATGTAACTGAAATAATTTGATATGGTGCTGCCATCTAGTGAATGTACAGTCATGTAACTACTGCTACTGTAGCCATGGTTTCCAATAAATAAGACTATCCAGAATAGAAGGCACAGGCTCTGTGACATGGACAAATGGTGGGTCTGGTTGTGCATACATGCTAGTCATGTTATAGTGACAACATACATGCTAATCATGTTATAGTGAGAACATTACAGTGCCAATGACAATGTCGTTGCAGAAAATCCATCGATCGCTCAGTGTCATCAATCGACGCGCAACCAACAGATGGCTGCACCAGCAAGCAATTCATTCTGCAGAGACAGAGTGTGCAGATCCGTAAAACACTCCCAACAAACTAGTAATGTATTGGTATGTAAAAACATACCAAACTAATAATGTATTGGTATGTAAAAACATACCAAACTAATAATGTATTGGTATGTAAAAACATACCAAACTAATAATGTATTGGTATGTAAAAACATACCAAACTAATAATGTATTGGTATGTAAAAACATACCAAACTAATAATGTATTGGTATGTAAAAACATACCAAACTAATAATGTATTGGTATGTAAAAACATACCAAACTAATAATGTATTGGTATGTAAGAAGTGAACTATCAGTAAACCAGATCATCACACTGTTAGAAATCTTTCTGACCACACCACATATTTAATTTATGATGGAGTGTTCTACAAACAGAAGGGAGCAGCCATGGGTTCACCGGTCTCTCCGATAGTGGCAAACCCATACATGGAACATTTTGAAGAAAGAACCATCAGAGAAGCACCTCATCCTCCAGACATCTGGTTGAGGTATGTAGATGACACATTCACAGTGTTACAAGAGAACATTGCACACACCATCTGAATTCAATGGACGAGAACATTAAGTTCACGGTAGAACCAGAACAGGACAATACGTTAGCCTTTCTAGACACGTGTATGCCTGAAAGATGATGGATCAACCAAGGTCAAGATATATCGGAAAGCAACCCACACGGACCAATATTTGAACTGAGATTCTAATCACCACCTAGAACAAATGACCAGTGGTCAGGACACTCCTCCAAAGGGCAGAAAACCTGATAACAGAAGAGGAGGACAAGAACATAGAGGTAGACCACATCAAGAAAGTGCTGAAAGCAAACGGTTACAAAACTTGGATGTTTAACACCACGCAACCAATAAGGAAGGAGAACACCACCACAGAAACCAGCAGAAGACAACATGCCATAGGTCTGCCCTACATCAGTAAACTATCAGAACAAGTAGCAAGGATTTTCAAGTACTATAACATCCCGGTTTACCACAAACCTATCAACACCCGGAGGTCACTGTTGATACACCCAAAAGACAGAACAGCAAAGGCAGCAAAGTGTGGGATAGTATATGACATACAATGCCCAGAATGTGACCAACACTATATAGGAGAAACAGCCAGAACACTTGGCACAAGAATCAGAACATCTATCTTGTCGCCAACCCCTATCAGCTATAAGTGAACACAAACTGAACACAGGCCATCAGTGCTCTATGAAGGACGTTAATATTCTAGACCACGATGAGAACTGGCACAGGAGGAAAATAAAGGAGGCGATTAACATCCACAGAGAGAAACCTACAATGAACCGAGATGTTGTCCAGGAGCTCCCACCAGTCCTACTCCATGGTCATGTGACACATAAGTCTGCTGAAGAAGACTGCGAGATGCAGTTGAAATATACAGAACGAACACTAAGTTTCTTGAGAGGTAATTATGCTTAATATTAACAACCAAGAAACCGGATCAACTATCCATTCAAAGTATTTTCGTGTTCTTTGGCAGGGAAAGAAAGCCCAGGCTCTGCCAAAATTACACAAATATCTTCATAATCATGGAAGTTGTGGCTTTTTATTGAAATGTATTGGCCTGTTGAGATAACATGTTGATCAACCATTGTTGATTTATTGAGTTACTATTAATGATAAATTACTAATGTATATTTATGACCCTACTTAATGTGTTTTGAAATTATACAAATATCTTCATAATGATGGAAGTTTGGCATAAAAAGGTGTTGACCTGTTGCATTTGCACATTAATTAGCCAATATTTACTTATATTATGTTCCTATTTAATTAGCATCAATAGGGTTATAAAATGACTGTGTGATGTATATTTTATGACCCTGTTTAATGAATTTGTAAACCCTGAACAAATTATACAGATGTCTTCATAATCATGGAAGTTATGGCCTTTTTATCAAAAGATATCGGCCTGTTGAGTTTACGCATTAATTAACCAATACTGACTTATTAATTGCATCAATTGAGTTATGAAATGAGTGTATGATGTATATTTATGACCCTGGTTAATGGGTTTGCAAACTCTGAACAAATTATACAAATATCTTCATAATCATGTAAGTTATGGACAGGGTTGTTTGATTTAAATCATTTGATTTAAATCATTGATTTAAATCATGATCATAAAACATTAAAAATTTTTTTTTGAATCATTGATTTATGATTTTTCTTTACTTCCGATTTTTTGAATCGCTGATTTATATGAATTTAACACAAATAATTGTTTACAAGAATCGAGATAACAAATTTGTTGTATGTTTTTTTAATACAAAAGCACAAAGTGCGCACACTTGTGTAGCTGTACTGACACCAGATAGCCTGACAGTCAAATATTTTATGACATTGTGTATGTTTGAGCTATTCCCTTTCTGAATGCAGTGAAGCCACACAAACTTGTCTTCCAGAGGAAGTATCTTTTCAACTCAGAAGCCCTGAGTTAAAGTCCACTTAGAGCCAGTGCTAGTTGTTACTAATTCAGTATGCTGACTCAAGTGAGACAGTCTGGGCTACAAATGTTTAATACTGTACCAGTTTGCAGTCTGGTTTGAGACCCTTAGAGTACACAGAGCCCTGGACAGGTGCTAATCCACCCTCATTATGCAACTACAGGGGGTGAGGCCTTGTGGACATTGTCTAATGTCTTTATATAAGCAAAAATCATGTACCCTCTGTTAAGACAAGTACCAGAATCGATTTGAATAGAACACGTTTGAAAGAGTTTATAAATATAAACATCTATATAAATGTCTATATACCAGATTAAAAAAAAAAAAAATCTGATTTAAATAAAAAATCCGATTTTTTTAAATCATGATTTTTTTCAACCCTGGTTATGGACATGTGGCGGTCAGTTGACTTCACACACTAAATAGCCAATATTGACTTATGAATTGCATTAACTGAGATACTCTTAATGATACGACTGGATTATGCATATTTATGACCCTACTTAATGTGCTTGCAACTCTTGAATAAAATTATTAAAATATATAAAAAAATTAAAAAGTATATTAAAATTGCAATATCTTCGGATCTAGATTTAACAATTTAACAAGATTTAATAAGATTGCCATCCCAAACAACAATTCCAGGTGGCAAGTGGACAAGGAAGCCATTGGCTTATCGAGAGTCCAACAATTTTCTCATCTATGTGTAGCCCGTCCTTATCAAATATCTGTCAATTCTATTTTTAAGCATATTCACACTACTAGCATTAACACAATCATTTGGCAGTTTGTTCCATTCATTTATCACCCTCTGTGAGAAAGAGTACTTTCTCATGTCCAACCTACACTGCTCCTTAACTAATGCTGCTTTGTGTCCTCTGGTTCTACTGCCTTCTTTAAGTTTGAAGAACATATTCCTGTCAACATCCTCATAACCATTCACTATTTTAAACACTTCTATTTGGTCTCCTCTTAGTCTCCTGGTCTCTAGTGTTGTCAAACCACATTGTAATAAGTGGCTTTCGTAACTAAGGTCTCTCAATTCTAGAATCATTTTAGTTGCTCTTCTTTGTATTCTTTCTAGCTTGTCTATGTCCTTTTTACGATATGGCCTCCATGCTTGAATACAATATTCCAAATGTGGTCTAACTATTGCTTTGTACAGGGGTAGAATTAGCTGTTTCTCCTTATACATGATAGTTCTCCTAATTAGACCTAGAATTTGATTTCCTTTCGAAGCAGCAATCCCACATTGCTCTGACTTTCATGTCAACACTAAATGTTACTCCTAAGTCCTTTTCTTGTGTGGTTCTACCTAGTTCAGCATCCCCCAATTTATATTCTTTGTCCATGTTTCCATGTCCTATGTGTATACATTTACATTTCCCAAAATTGAATAACATTTGCCATTTTTCTGACCATTTAACTAATGTATCTAGATCATCCTGTAAACTTTGTTTATCTGTATCATTAGTAACCTTTCCGAATACTTTTGTGTCATCTGCAAATTTTAGTACTTTGCTAGATATGTCATCTTCCAAATCATTTATATATATTAACAGTATAGGGCCTAATACTGATCCCTGTGGTACCCCACTCAAAACAGATTTGAAAATCTAAGTAGACAACATCCACTGGTGACTTTGTAATTTCTTCAAAAAAAAAACATAAGAGATTAGTTAGACATGACCTTGCTTTTAGGAACCCATGTTGAGATGTATTTATTAATTTATGTTTTACAAGGAATTCTACCATGTGGTCTCTAATTAATGTTTCAAGTAATTTACATACAACTGATGTTAAACTCACTGGTCTGTAATTTTCTGGCTTGTTCCTCGATCCCTTCTAATAAAGATATATTAATGAAATAAGCAGTTTTTTGTTCCTTTACATTTCACCTTTCATTTAAATCAATTGCCAATGTTCTATCATATCTAATTTTTCTTTGAAGTGCCTAGCCCAAGTTTAGTATTAAACTTCTGCTTTCTCGATTTCCCTCAAGAAATTGTGACTGAATTTGTAATAATAGTACTGGCGATCTTTTACTTTCTGACCTAACCATGAAAATGACCACCTAGAGCACCCAAACTTCTCATATATCTACTATATATATACACGTCACAAAAAACATTTGCTTTCTCAAAACGATAAAAATTTACAAAAGAATTAAACCAAAATATCGCCCTCTCCTACAGCACCTACGCGTAGCGCCAAGACTACCATAAAATCGATGCATATGACAAATCGTTCAGTTTCACCAAAACTCTGTGCGGGGGCACTGCTGAATGAAATCAAATGTAGTACAATTATGTAGTTCTGTTTTAATTGTGTGTGCGTGGGTGCATGCATGCGTGCGTGCGTGCGTGCGTGCGTGCGTGCGTGCGTGCGTGCGTGCGTGCGTGCTTCATTGGGTGTAATTATGTATGTCTCAATATTATTTATATTTTTGCTATATTTGACATGTCATTAGATAATTAGTTTTATTCATATTATCATCAGATTGTGTTATATTTTTTATATGTATTTTAAGTATCTCTGAATGGACTTTGTCCAGATTTACGGCGTTATTTTAATACCAGTTGCGTTTTTAAATACAGTAATTACGTTGGCACCAGTATTAACGCATAATTTAAAGCGTACTGTCGAATCTAATGAAAATGATCTCAATAAAAAATATTCAGGAAAAATAGCGTTTTTATTTAGCATTATTTAGTAGTAGCATACATCAAAAAATAGATTATTAAAACAGCATCACACCCAGACATCACTCAATATTAATACACGTAATCATCACCATTTATTTAATTTACAATAACTTCAACTTGTAACATTTTACTAGTTGCAGAACACACGCACGCACGCACACAGATATAATAATAATAAGTACACTTATATAGCGCATATGCTTAAAATACAGTTTATGAAATTAATGAGTTAAATAAATTAGGTAAAAATGATGCACGTGTGCATATATATATGTATGTAATGCATGTGTGTATCTATAATTTTATGTATATATATATATATATATTATGTGTATATATATATATATATATATATATATATATATATATATATATATATATATATATATATATATATATATATATATATATATATAACACAAGTAATACTGAAACATATGCATAATTACACGCAATGAGGCATGCACGCACAATTAAAACACAGAAATACATAATTGTAATAGCAGCGCTGCCGCACGGAGTTTCGGTGAAACCGAACGACGCCTTGACCTTGTCATATGCATCGATTTGACGGTAGCCTTGGTGCTACGCGTAGGCGCCGTAGGAGATGGCGATGTTTTGGTTTAATTCTTTTATAAATTTTTATTGTTTCGAGATAAATGTACTTTTTTGGCCACGTGACATGTGTATGTATGTATATATATATATATATATATATATATATATAATAGATATATGAGAAGTTTGGGTGCTCTAGAAGTAGAATCTAGGACTAGGTGGTCGTTTTCATGGTTAGGTCAGAAAGTAAAAGACCAGTACCACTTAGTAAACAGTTTAAATGTAATTTTAACGAATTTCGCACAACTTCCTGACGACTCATGTACAGTTTATTCCTCGATACGCGGGGCATCTACAGCAACATAAAGAAACACTCAGCCTCTGCGACGGTGGCAAGTCGGCGATTATAAATACGTGACTAGTGTAAAACGATCGTGATCTACGAATCCGCGAAAAGCATGCACGCCATCCTGATCCTAAGTAATGTGAAGATATATTTTACTGACATATACTGCAACGTGATTATTCTTGTATTACTTACATACTCTGTAGTAATTATTTACAATAATCACCGTTAATTAGATTCGCACACGTGTCCACCAAAACAGCATTCAACGACGCCACGATGAAGACGCGCGCCAAGCCTCTCTTTAGTAAATACTATCAAAACGCTAATCTGGCTTTTGCTAAACGGAGCCTGGTTCCAGTAACTACCATTAAAGCGGGTTTTCTTCAGTCCAGTGACGTTTTCGGAAATTTGTGCTCTGCTCGTTTTTTACCAAAGACTTAATAAGATTGCCATCAAAAACAAAAAACCCTGATGACAAATGGACAAGGAAGCCATTGGCATACTGAGAGTAAATTCAATAGAAATATACAGAGTATAGTATAACACTACCGTACATATTCCATACAAATAGTTTATGTTTACTTCAATTTTCTTTAGATTTGTATAATTTTTTTTATTTTATAGAAGTTTACAGAGCATAAAAATAGTAGAATATTGTAGAGAAAACTATAGAAACAACAAATTATATAACTATATTAAAAAAAAATCCAATAGAATATTCTATAAAAAAAAGTCCAGAATATTCTAGATAACAATTCTATAGAATATTTTTTTAATTCTACAGTTGTGTCCCCAATAGCATATTCTATTCAAATTCTATAGATTTGTTTTGCTAAGAGCCACCCTTCTTAGATATATGTTAATTTTGTTTTAAAAAAGTCACGCTCAATTTACACAATCAGTAGATAATTTGTTCCATTCATTTATTATTTTTTGTGAGAAAGAGTGCTTTCTGACATCTGGGTCATTTTCCAACTAGCTATCGTAGTTTTTATATCTTCATTGTTTTTTCATTAGATAATGTATCTATATATTTTTTTCTGGTATGATGCTTCACATTAAGTCCAGTTCATACAAGCTAACATAATTTTAGCAATACACAAGCGCTATCTTTTCATCAGCTTGGACCAAAACCATCAAAATGTCACTGTGTTACTTAAATAGGTACATACCTGTCTACGGATCCACTTGTAATTTTAAACCACAAAAGCAAATTTATCTTGATCCTCCTCTTCTACATAGTTAATGCAGTCTATTAGCATCAAGAAACAGAAGAAATATGTTTATCGTGACTAGTGGGCAATATTTTCCAAAATCAACTTGCTTGAACAAGATGTTCACCTACACAAAGTGGAAGAATAGGTGGACTTGTTTGTCTGACTTGTAAAATCCTTACCATATGGTAAGGATATGGTATACTTCAAGTATTTGTCAATATATCCCTTCAATTGGTTGATATTCGTTGACATAGGCATAACCGCTGCTACTGGAAGTCTATTCCAGTTGTTTACAAGTGCTTCCATATGTCCAATCTTGAGTGCACTTTGATGATCTTGAATGGGTGCCCTCTTGTTGGAGACCAGGCATTCTCCATGACGAAGAAGTCAGAAGGAAGTATACTTCCTATCCCACTGAATATTTTGAACATCTCTAGTAGGTTAGCTCTCAGTCATCTAGTCTCAAGAGTAGTGACGTTTAATGACTCAAATCCGGTATCATCCTGGTCGCTCAACGTTGTCACAATTTCTAATAAGTTATGTATTTTTGCTTCAGTGAGCCCCATACCTGAATGCATTAGTCATAAAAGAATTTGTATAATTGTACCACTGCCTATTTGGTCGTATATTTGATGGCTTTGTTCATCATGCCTATGGTAGCATTTGCCTTCTTGGATGCATTAGCACATTGTTCCATTACATCAAGTCTGTCTGTCATTATCACACCTAAGTGTTTTTCTTTCTGTGGGGTCATCACCTATTGAGTAGTCACACTGCCCAGGCCCTTAGCCAGCATTGTAAAAATGTCCAATTTACCCATTATATTTTTTATTTACCAGTTATACAAAACAAACAGTTATTAAACATATATTAATTAATTTATGATAACTATTAATTTATTATAATTATTAATTCAACAAATTCACACTTGATGGGTTTTGTTTTGTGGGCAATCCAGTGCCTTATGGAGTGAATTATTATGCCATTTCATTATCTGTTAGCAATTTTGATGCATTATTCGCTTTGGAAATATATATGCCTTGCAACAAAGTATGGCGATTCGTTGTCACTGGTGTCACTCCACTTGTGTTATAGGTTATTCCTCATTCTGTTTGCCAGAGCCAATGAAAATCCCTGAATATTTTATTCATTTATTCATAAGCAGACATGCACGCACACACACATTTTAACATAAAGTTAATATTTCAATGGAATTTTGATGGTTTAATGTAGGTAAAGAAATTGGTCAACAAATTGCATCAGATAATTTCCAGTGACCCATTACCAGTGTCTCAAAAAAACCCCCATCTACTGGGGCAAGTGTGTGTCCGTCCGAGCGAGTGAGTGAGTGAGTGAATGAATGAGTGTGTGTACATACAAATGTACACATATATAGTACATTGAATAAACTTAATTTTCAGCCATGCCATAATGAATTCGTTTTCAGTACTTGTTTATGTATATCAAATTGGAACATTTTATTAATATTGCATTAATTTTTAATATGCACTAAAGTCAAGATAATATTGGCATAAATGAACACCAGACATCAAGATCATTGCACATAATAGTATAATTACCAGCTATTTACAGACCTCTATGTACAGACACACATGCAGATTTTGTAACAAAACAATAACAGTAACATTTCACTGCCACACACATTTCATTGAATACAATTATGACAAAACCAGTTTATACAATGTTGCAACATATGTAACCCGGTATTAATTAACAATCATTCACAAATCAATAATTTATTTCATCCTCCATTAATACATTGATGCAGAGGAGTGTGATGACAAGTTAAACAGTGCAGTGTAAACAGTGCAGTGTAAACAGTGCAGTGTAAACAGTGCAGTGTAAACAGTGCAGTGTAAACAGTGCAGTGTAAACAGTGCACGTACAGTATACAAGCTTTCTGAGGTTCATATATATAATCTAATAAAGTGCTCAGCTAATGTTGATTATTAATTGAACCAGCAAAAAACTGTGCATAAATTTATACTATGTAGCATTTTCCCCTCATAATTACACTACTTAAATCTGGCACATCCAAGTAGGCGCATCAGTTTAATATCCATGAATAATTGAATTAGGTTGGTAAACGTAAACATTCAAACAAAGCTCTTTTAACGTAGGCTTCCACACACTTCACATGTCAACCATTAGGTTCAGCAGCCTTCTTCAGAACGACTGTTTACTTGCTTGACTGCCAGATGGCAGTATCTGTCTTCATCAAACCATCATTCGCCCTATAGAATAAGTATGCCCCCTCGGCTTCCATTCATTGCAAGCGGCTCTTTTCATACACTTTTCACACACTTCATGCTTGTCTGGTCTAGTCTCTATTTATACCAATGGTGGGAATTTTCAGAATAATTTTGTTCATCCCAGAGAGTCGAATAAAATAAATAGAGGTAACAAGGAGCACTGTTTCTCGAGGATGCACAATCGTTTGCTGCAGAGTGCAATGCCATCTGGTGGCCCAGCAGGTGAATCACCCTTTGATGATGATCACAGAACCAGAGTGGTCAAAAATCATTAGCTGTGTTATAAGAACTATGTTCAAATACGTCTGATCACTATGAAACAAAGAGCAATCTTTAAGTCAAAGCAATCACTAAGTTTATCTCACAGTATAAATACAACTATTACAACAGTGATGGGTAACCTGCACAGTTTACATTTTTATTACAATACATAAACAGTTGGTTAGAGTTAACAGACAGAAACAGTTGGTTAGAGTTAACAGACAGAAACAGTTGTCAACGGCTCCTGACCACTGACGTTGCAATCAATACAAGACAACTCTTCTCAATGTTTATAACAGCCACTTGGAACCCTATATTGTCACGCATGCAGGTACTCGTGCTAGGATTCTTCCTGCTCATCAGGTATGTCCATGTCACCATTTGTTACGTCATTGTCTTTATTATCATTGTTCACGTCGTTGTCGTCCTCCAATTTTATGCAAGTGTCAGGCTCTGAAATGACAATCATAGCAACTGATAACCACTGGTTTAATACTTTAATACACAACTGCACATCCACAAATGAGACAATTGGTTAAAGAGGTGTATCAAAAACAGTCTCATAAATGCACAAATGTTACATTAGGACAGGATACAAACATCTAAGTTACGCAGCACGGTAAATAACAACCAACTGAGAATATTTCATGGGGAATTGTATATATCACTATACACGAGTAACATCACACATGCATGTGCACACACACATGCTTGCTTACACATATGCATGTACGTATGCATGCGCGCATGATAATGTGCTGACACAAGACCCAAATTAGGTAAAGTATAATATATGTGAATAAACGTTTTTAATATTTTATATTGTTAGGAAAATCCTTCCATCGCCAAGAAAATTAGAGTGCTATGCTGTATTAATGCATATTATATACCAAGTACCAAACATTTTTATCCTCGATTTAAGCTCAAACACTTCTACTTTTCATGTTTTTTATATACAAGATGGTACCCTAATTACTGGAAGTCATGGAATTACAAGTGAACTGGAGAAAAGCTATGACATTATTTGCTGATAGCATGACAGGTTCATGTAGATGACAGGTTCATGTCGATGATTTTGCTCAAACATTGGCTGAACATGACTAACAGAAAACAGTGCACATTACTGACACCTAGTTCATCTTTTATGCTACATACCTGACGAGAATTCAACGTTAATTGACGCACCATCTGCCTCCAACTGTTTCGACATCATGTCCCCGCCATCCACCATCTCATGTGGCTCTATCTGGTGGTGCTGGTATATAGCAGTCGTGACGTCACCGCAACACAAATCACTGTTCGGCTGTAATGAGTACGGCACCTGCATAATGACTTTGCCAAGTTCGTTGTGAACCACGGACTCCGTCATGCCAGCGTTGAGCACTATGCTCTGTGGTACGGCGATCATCTCATTCGATACTGTCGAGATTGTGAGTGGCTGGTCTCCTTCTGCGTCTATGTTGTCTTTGTTGTCAGCGAGATCACTCGGATCTATTTGCTGCAGAGTTGATGTGTCTAAAACTATGTTGCGACTGCTCACAGGGATCGGCTGTGTGGAACCATCCCGAAACTGAAAATGGTAGTGTTTCTCCATGTTAGCAGGTGATAAACTACTAACATCTACCCACAGATAATTAATATCATATCACTAAACAGATTTAATTATTTAAACAATTTTTATCAAATATATCAAGTGACTGATTTGGCTGTTTCACTCTGCACTCAATATGGACCACCACAAGAATTTAAGTATTAAAGATTGGGCTTGGTCGTACTTCATTCATGTAATGGTAAAATTTTCCATATAATTAAAATGATTTACACACTGAAAACCACTTCCCCCATGTATTCAACAGCCACTCCAAGAGTCACATATTTTAAAGGCAATGTCAACGTCATGCCCCAAAAATCATGTACTACTGCCAGTTTCATGAAGCGTTTGTACTGTATGATGGAATTTTTGTGGATGTAGATCACGTAATTCAGAGCAATCATACAAAACACGCAGAGCATTTCTAACAATTGTGCGTAACTACAAACTATTATTGTTCTGAATTATGTAATCTATATCAAACATCCACATAGGTTCCTTTGTAGTACCCCCCCACACATCAAATTGTTTCTTCCCCATGTCATGATGGCTCACTGGTTCACCTTGCAAAGTTTTGCCTCGCATCAGCCCACAAATGTGGTTGTGCCTAGGCAGCAACGTACAGACAGACAAACAGACACTTTGCTTTATTAGATAAATACATGACACAATAAAACATGGGCAAGACATGACTCACCTGTAAGAGACTACCGGTGGGAAAGATGTTGGGATGGAGTTTAGCAAGTAGGCGAACAGTCTCTGGCGTCAGAGATGTGCTCATTTGTGTAGAGCCATCACTTAAATGCGTCTCCACCCGAGATATTATATGCTGACCGTCTGTCAGGAGAGACAACAATTATATCATAGCCGACATTAATGCCACACAATATTTCTTCCAGGGAAACATTAACACAAAACTGTTGGAATTTGCATCAAAGTTAGACTTGTGACATAGCAGATCATATAAAACACATATTTTATCACAAATGTAAGATAGTCTCACAAACATTGTCTTGCTCAATTCTAAGATAAATAAATAATTTATTTAACTGCTGCTTTAAAACAAATATGTCATTACCATCCAGATGGCATAGACTGCTGTGTCTATTTCGCTTCAGCAGAGATGAATCAGATCCAATATGTGGCATTTATCAATTTGAGAAATATGCTATTTTAAAAATGTCAAGTACAAAAACAAGTACAACTGATCAAAAACAAATACACTATAAAAATGTCAAACACACAGGGTTAAATTAAAATATGCTATCTATATATATACATATACATATATACACATATATATATACATATATATATATACATACATATATATATATATATATATTATATATATATATATATTATATATATATATAAATATATATATATATATACATATATATCGGAAGGGCTTAATATGCAATGCAACGTGTCAATTACATGATTTTTATATTCTATTATTTTAAAGTGAAACCAAAGGCATTGACTATAAGAGTCCCTAAAGACTAACAATTTGTAACTGTTATGATACATTACGTTAAAGTGAAACCAAAGGCATTGTTTTGGGCCTTTGCCCCTATAAGAGTGCCTAAAAACTAACCATTTGCAACTATAATCAAGAATATCACGCAAGTGGTTTACTGGGAATCTGCTCTAAAAGTGCAAAATTCTGGTCTAATGTCAGTTTTCGTGGAGGCTGACATAATCATCAGCATTTGCAATTTTGACCAATCAGTGACGAGCAGCCTCTTAACCCCCGACGCGGCTGTGACATAGGCTGTGACATAGGCTGTGTGTATCGTGTGTGTTTTTAACATGGTTGAGATGTGCAGTTACATTTTTATTTACTTTATATCAGATTTACATGCAACAAAAACTCTTGCAACGCTGCACTGTGCAGCATTCAGATGTGAACATGATTCAGCGAGGTATAAAGAGTTGTCTTTTTTTCAATTTCCTCTGGAAAAACAGACAGTAGTGAAGCAATGGATTCATAATTGCTGGCGGGTGGGCTGGTTGGAAGCCCACACGATATGCCAGACTTTGTTCGGCCCATTATGAAGAGTCGAGTTTTGAAGTTGATATATTTTCATCAACAAATGGGTCAAGATGTTTCAAAACTTTGGGCAAAGGAGAACGTTGAAGCCTGAAGCGGTACCGACAATCTTCCAGCATGTACCTTAGCCGAAGGCATTGACACAACGCAAACACTCGATCAAGAGAACTGTTAAATCGGAATGGAGGTTAGTAAACAATGAATGAATTGACTATCTTGCCAAATAAGTTGATTTTCGATGCAAACAGCATGTCCAAACTTATTGGCAAGTATTTGACTAAAATCGCCTACATCTATGATCAGGCGTTTAAAGTTGGCGTTGTGGGAAACCTAGTGAGCACTCTCGACATAGAATTTTGAACAAATATGGCACTGCCCACGCAAAAAAGAGTTGCAAATGGTTAGTTTTCAAGTACTCATGGGTGCAAGGGCCCCAAAAATGCCTTTGGTTTCACTTTAATAATGTATTATTGGTGTATGTTAGAAGTGTTGCTTGCATTTCAGATGTATGAAATGTTGAGAATGAAGAGAAATTATTGGTGTAAATGATGAAGAAGTGGATTAGGCTAGTTTGGTTTGCATTTACCAATATTTAGGATCTAATGCAACAAATACAAGCTGCTGTACCAAGTATGAACATCAGACACAATTATAAATATGAGCTTCTGAAAAAAGTCAAATATAAATGCAATTACAAACATTAAAAATCAGTGTATTTAAATACAATCTTGACCCAGACTCTGGAAAGAATAGTGTCTACATATTGTGTCACCTTCGCCTGGACATTGGGTCAGTGTCACTGTCACTGTCTCGGCATGAGGCTGGTCATCTGACACGGATTGCCACAGACCCGGCGGAAGCTCCTGGGAGTCACCGCCGTCACTACTTGTGACTACTTCCATGTTCACCTGCAGCAAGACAGGCAATATGAGGTGACAGTGAAGGAAAGAAGGGAGAGGATCAAAGGAGAAAGGGAAATGGAGAGTGGGATGCAGAGGGAGGAGGTGATGGAGGGATAAGGGGAGAGAGATTAGTTCACAAGGAGTAACTGGAGGGGGAGAGGGGGACATGGAGGGAGTGAGGAGAGGGAAATTGGAGAGGGAGGGACAGAGGAGAAAGAGGGAGAGAGTGCGAGAGGGGGGGAGGGAGAGAGAGAAGAGGGAGGGAAATAGAGAGGAGAATTATAGAATGAGGAGAGAGGGCAGGGACGTTATGATGAGAGGAAGAGGAAACAGACAGTCAGAGAGGTACACGTGACCTACCATCTGAGCAGTAACAGGGAGAAGTCCACTCTCTATGTCTTGCAGTGCCTGGTGGATGTTGTTCTGAAGGTCATTCACAGTTGGGTAGTAGGAGAGGTTGTGTTTCTCTGGCATCTGGTCCATCGTGCCAAATAACTCCTTCTCCACAAACCTCCTGCCAGTCAAACACAACAGCATAAGCTAGTTTCAGCCAGTACTTTACTTTATCCAAAACATTCTGCATCTGATTTTTAGTTTATCTAATATATCTAATTATTAATATAATTATCTGGCAACATGTTAATACATTAGAATTGAAATATCACTACAATAATTAGAATGTAAATTCACTTCTGCTGTCTATTTGTCTTTGGGACAGAAACCACAAACCACACTGTAACTGGCCCAATCACTCGCAGCCAAAAATCACAAAAAATTTATCATCAGTAACTTAATGTCAGTCACTTAATGTTAACCGATCATCAAGCTTTTGGATTGCTTAAAAATCCTGACCAATATATAAATATCTAAAAATAATTTGTAACTGTATGTGATTACAAAAAAACCTGTAACAGTGGACAGCCTTACATATGTAACACTGGCATGTTTGTATGGTCTGGAGACGGTGGCACTGACAGAGAACAACAACAACAGAAGCTTCAAGGTTGCGAGAAGACCAGGACCCAGAGAATTACAGGAGCAAAGAGGATGGATGGGGGATGAACGACCTGAGGGAAGAACAGTAAGAATGGGAAGAACAGTAGGAAGCTGGATGATGTGGGCAGGTCACTTGGTGCAGATGGAGGAGCGCCGGCTACCAAAGAGGGCAGAGGTGATGAAACACACAGGCCGTAAAGAGGTCAGACCGCAATTGAAATGGGAGTAAAGAGGGATGTAAGTAAGGCAGAGGAGGCTGACAAGTGGAGGGAGAAGGCTGATAAGGAGACGTGTAAAGGGGTAACAGCTGGGGCGGTGCAGCAATACACAAACTAGCCTCACCCCTTTTTAAAGGGAGCAACGGAGAAGAAAATATAATCTAATGCAAGTAGAAACGCAAGTAGACGCTACCTGAGATTCTTCCTGATGACATACAGTCGTGTCTCCCCGGAGGCGACGAGGTCGCGGATCTTCTGTATGATGCGGGGGTGGAGACGGTCGGTGGGAGGTTGTGGAGGGTGACTGTTACTCGACTCACTGTGAAATTCGTGAGCCTTCTCAGTTGGCAGCTGAACGTAGAATCTGTTCACCAACATATCACACATGGTCATTAAATGTAGGAGGGATACAATAGGTTTAATTATACACTGGCAATGACCTGGTGACATCCACCCCCTCTAGCATGTACAGCTGATGACATTACACAGGCCTACAGCCACATTCACATGGGGTTATATTTAGAAAAACACGGATTTCTTTTATACCAAGAGGCCATGCCCACAGATCTAGTTTTGATGTGTGGCCCAATGGGGCTACAAGGAGGCTGGATGACACACCCACATGACCATAGTCCTGTAACTTTATGCAAATGCTCATGTTTCGAAGTCGTCCATGGGTGTCAGTTTCAAACCTCCAATTACTATGCACTGAATATTTTTCAACACAAAAAATTAACTACCGCTGACTTTGTGGAAAAATTGCAGCAAAAAGCCACACACAAAATTTACTGTTGTATTACTCAGATGTAGAATCAGTTCATGCATTAAAACTCTGTCAGACTGTTTATGCAACTAACTGAAAAAGTGTGTCTTGTCGTCTGTCGTCATGTGAGCCCCAGGCATCACGGTTTTAGACTGTTTCAGATGGCACTATTCCTCCACGTCACCCCTTACCGTTCCTGCCCCATACCCTCCAGATCACCCCTTACCGTTCCTGCCCCATGCCCTCCAGATCACCCCTTACCGTTCCTGCCCCATACCCTCCAGATCACCCCTTACCGTTCCTGCCCCATACCCTCCAGATCACCCCTTACCTTTCCTGCCCCATGCCCTCCAGATCACCCCTTACTGTTCCTGCCCCATGCCCTCCAGATCACCCCTTACCGTTCCTGCCCCATGCCCTCCAGATCATCCCTTACCGTTCCTCCCCCATGTGCTCTAGATCAGCCCTTACCGTTCCTGCCCCATGTCCTCCAGATCAGCCCTTACCGTTCCTCCCCCATGTGCTCTAGATCACCCCTTACCGTTCCTGCCCCATGCCCTCCAGATCAGCCCTTACCGTTCCTCCCCCATGTGCTCTAGATCAGCCCTTACCGTTCCTGCCCCATGTCCTCCAGATCAGCCCTTACCGTTCCTCCCCCATGTGCTCTAGATCACCCCTTACCGTTCCTGCCCCATGCCCTCCAGATCATCCCTTACCGTTCCTCCCCCATGTGCTCTAGATCAGCCCTTACCGTTCCTGCCCCATGTCCTCCAGATCAGCCCTTACCGTTCCTCCCCCATGTGCTCTAGATCACCCCTTACCGTTCCTGCCCCATGTCCTCCAGATCAGCCCTTACCGTTCCTCCCCCATGTGCTCTAGATCACCCCTTACCGTTCCTGCCCCATGTCCTCCAGATCAGCCCTTACCGTTCCTCCCCCATGTGCTCTAGATCACCCCTTACCGTTCCTGCCCCATGCCCTCCAGATCATCCCTTACCATTCCTCCCCCATGTGCTCTAGATCAGCCCTTACTGTTCCTGCCCCATGTCCTCCAGATCAGCCCTTACCGTTCCTCCCCATGTGCTCTAGATCACCCCTTACCATTCCTGCCCCATGTCCTCCAGATCACCCCTTACCGTTCCTCCCCCATGTGCTCTAGATTGCCCTTTGCCTTGAGCATATGGAATGACTTGTCCATGGCGAGCTTCAGAGACTTCTTGTCCATGTTGAGGTCAACAGCAAACTCTGGGAACTTCCGCACCTTCTTGATGTAGATCCTATAGGAAACAGTGCAACTTTACCATTTGCCGCCTTCTCTATAGCTGCACCCAAAATCTGGATTTAATTCCCCATCATTTCAAATTCATCTGAAACTAAGCTAAATTCCATAAAAAACTCAAGATATATTTTTTTATTGCTTTTCCACTTTAAAAAACAAACAAATGGGTCTTAATTTGTAATAAACATATTAAATAAATATTTTTTTGACATGCTAAAATTCTGACTAGGCAGCTGTTCAAGCAATATTTCTTAATTTGTATTGCTTTCCATATTGGAGAATCTCCTGTAAATATATTTGCAGAGAAGTGCATTTTACCAATGAATCTGCCCATTCCAATCTTAAGGGGATGCTATGAGGTATTGTTTTCCCAGTACATAATCAGTATTCTGTGAGCTTTGAATACAGATCACTTACAAACCTTATTTGTTTAATGGAATCACCGACCAAAACTTGTGGCTATCATTTACACAAATGAGACTAACACATATGCAATTTACTTCTTCATCAATTAAAACTGCTTCCTCAACTGATTTAGCCTATTGCAAATCCAGTTTAATGGTGTCCAAATATGTAGTGTGTGAATAGTTTATGTAACATCAGCAGTCGACTTAATAAAGAAATGCCTATTTTTTTTAAATCATCGAAAGAACTGAATTTAGTCATTAGATCTGGTAAGGATCAAAATAGTGGATATCCAAATTGGTAAGCACTATGTGGGTCAATGCTAATCATGGGCGTGACTTCCATCCTCTCACCAAGCACATGACAAAGTTACGAAATTTCACCAAGGAAGAAAATCATGATTTTTCAGCATTTTGAGTTTCACTTCAATTAATGCTTGAAAAAGCACTAACTAATTTAATAGTTTGACTGATGATTTCACAACAACTACATATAAAAGCATCCCAAAATAGCTAGCATGTTGCAGTGGATACTAGGTAGGTTCGGTTTTTCACAAAATTCATTTGAAATTTGAAATGAGACTAGCAAAAAATCAAATTGATTAAGCACCTTTAAATAAACTATGACTTCCCAACATATGTGTTGCAGTTTGAAATTTTTTTTTACGGTGTGATTAATATGATATTTTGTGCATCCACAATATGAAAGAAATTGAAGGAAGCTACATTTGCCAATCATGATTTCAGATATCCGAGGAATGCTTCTTAATGGTTGACACAACTGGGACAAAGTTCAGTTCCACGGTTGCTTCAAGTGAATAATGAAATACCTCCATTGGCTTGGCAAGGCTGACAATAATTAAAGGTCCCTCCTAAATTAGATTTTTCATGCATCTCATTTCAGACTCGTTTCGCCAAAAACTGAACCTATCTAGTATCGACTACAAAATGTTAGCTCGTTCATACAAATGTGTTATTTAGTTCTGGTGAAATCATTGGAGAACTATTAAATTCCTGGATCCAGTAAAAATTCAGCAGAAACATGGCAAATGTGGTCTGGCTTTAAATACACTACAACATTAGGCTACACACTTTCACACGATCTAATGATGAGCCAATTCTTCAGAAAATTTATGTAACAAAAGGGTGCACTCTCTATTAAATGAACTGCGCATATTACACTATTTACACGCTACAGATCTGACCATAAACGAACCTGATTCACAATGGACGAAATCAGTTGAGGAGGGAGGTGTAACTGACGACTGAGGGAGAATATGAAATGAGAGCATGTACCAACCGGGCGGGGCAGGTCTGGGTGAAGCAGTAGGATGGTTTCTGAGTGGCGATGGCCTGGCGTTTCAGGTGGCTCCCCTTGCGCCGTGGTCCGTACTGACATTCCATAACCACCGCCCTGCTGCCTGCAACAGCCGAACAAGGTAACGTATCGTACAGTGTTCCGCAAACTTGTGCAGCTATGACTACACTACCACTCCATTATTTCCAACAAAACGTAGAGGAATGTTGTACGGGTTCATGCTTACTGACAGTGGTTATTCGCATAAGGGTTAGTAGAGACAGACATAGTTCCTAACTCTGGTTGATCTGCGTCGAGGCACACAGGACTTTGTCAATGCGAGCCATTTATGGAGACACAATTATATGCCTAAATTTTTTAACGAAAGATCATAATCTAATACATAAATGTTACGTAACTTATTTGGCGAGATTTATTTTGTGATCACAGGTGTCCTATATGTTTGCAGTGTAGACAAGTTTAAAACCATGCTAGACCCATATCTGCGATGGTCAACAATACCTGCATACACACAGGGAAGACTGAAGACTGAGTGTATGCAAGCAGATGAAAGCAGTGTTTAAGTTACCTGCATTAATGAAAGGTATGCCGTCGAATGGGACATACTGAGACTTCCACATAAGACGAGTTGACTGTTTCGCTGGACTTGGCGACTGACGTGTGCCCCAGAAACTTTGTGTCTGTTGCTTGTGGAAGGTCAAAACAAGGTCAAGTTCAACCTCCGTCTCAACCCAGCCACGGAACGAATCTCCAATTTGCTGCAACGACAAGAATGCACATCAATCATGCAAATGAACAGTAGAACTTGTGTATGTAGAATGCGTGGTGTTTGTATGTGTGCGTTTTTATGTGTGTGCGTGTGTGTGTGTGTGTGTGTGTGTGTGTGTGTGTGTGTGTGTGTGTGTGTGTGTGTGTGTGTGTGTGAGTGTGTGTGTGTGTGTATAAAAAAGGTAGGTTCTCATATAGCGCGGTATCCAGTCCTTGGGACTGTTCTTATATAGCGTGGTATCCAGTCCTTGGGACTGTTCTTATATAGCGTGGTATCCAGTCCTTGGGACTGTTCTTATATAGCGAGGTATCCAGTCCTTGGGACTGTTCTTATATAGCGTGGTATCCAGTCCTTGGGACTGTTCTTATATAGCGTGGTATCCAGTCCTTGGGACTGCTCTTATATAGCGAGGTATCCAGTCCTTGGGACTGTTCTTATATAGCGAGGTATCCAGTCCTTGGGACTGTTCTTATATAGCGCGGTATCCAGTCCTTGGGACTGTTCTTATATAGCGAGGTATCCAGTCCTTGGGACTGTTCTTATATAGCGCGGTATCCAGTCCTTGGGACTGTTCTTATATAGCGAGGTATCCAGTCCTTGGGACTGTTCTTATATAGCGCGGTATCCAGTCCTTGGGACTGTTCTTATATAGCGAGGTATCCAGTCCTTGGGACTGTTCTTATATAGCGAGGTATCCAGTCCTTGGGACTGTTCCTATATAGCGCGGTATCCAGTCCTTGGGACTGTTCTTATATAGCGAGGTATCCAGTCCTTGGGACTGTTCTTATATAGCGCGGTATCCAGTCCTTGGGACTGTTCTTATATAGCGAGGTATCCAGTCCTTGGGATTGTTCTTATATAGCGTGGTATCCAGTCCTTGGGACTGTTCTTATATAGCGTGGTATCCAGTCCTTGGGACTGCTCAAAGCACTTTACACTTCACCATCTGGCAGATCTGCTCATTCCAATGCCATTGTGACTTCTTTTGGAAGAATTCAGTCATGCTGCAACTAACGCATGAAGACTACTATTCGTGTACATATCCACCTGTTTTTGTAGCGAAGTACTCATTTATACAGCCGAGTGAACTGAGGCAGTGTGGGGTGAACTAAATTGCCAAAGTTTTGAAACGGTAGCAAGAGGATTCAAAACCGGGTTCTCTCATTTGAGAGTCCGATGTTCTCACCACACCACCATGCACCACAGTGCATGGTGCACATGTAGTGGGTGTGCATGTTTGCGTATGCCATTTCTTTGGCCCGCGGACGGTTTTCAGTTGGCCCACGAGACCCTCTCCAAAGGAGGAAATATTGAAAAAACAAATTGGGAATACCAATTTTTATTTGTTGATTTCATGTCTACTGTAGAATCTAGAGTCTAGACAAAATGAAATTAATGTGGAGTTGCGTCATCAACCTATTTTATGCTGGGGCAGTTACTTTAAAAAAACACATGTTGTGCGCATTTAATTAATTCTGCACAATTGTCCGACTGTGCTGCGTAGATAGTTGGTTGTTATGCATTTTTACATTAGGTAGCAGGCCTTGACATTAACGCAGGCCTGCTGGCCCGGCGCCTTTTTTGGGGCTGTTGGGCCAGTTCGGGCCACAAGTTTAAATATTTTACATTGGACTAGGGTGTAATGAAATTTTGCCTGAAGACATCCCAATTGCAATTGTTTGTTGTTAGGAGCCTATAGTTTCACCCTCAACATGAGTTCATTTTGGCACCCACCTCACAGTCCTTCAGTCTGGCTGCCCAGGTGGGGCATCCAGGGGGCAGGTTTTGGGGAAGTTGGGGCGGAGGCATTAGAATCCCTGCTATCGAGTCATGCAGCACTGGACCGGACAAGTTGATGACGTCAACCACGCCACCACCGAGGCCATCTGTTGGCTCGGATCCATCCTGGTCTGTCAACATGTAAGGATAAATGCAAGTTGTTTTGTATAGTAGTTTGCAGAAAGAACTTACTACACTACAATTTAGTGATGTTTCTGTTTAGAAAACTGATTTATTATCTTGCACAAAGATTTTATGATATCTGTGTCAACTGTCATACTTTGATAGTGGAGTCACCCATCTCTCACATCCAGACCGTGGGTCCCCTTTATCTGTCACACCTGGATCATGTCTATCTGTCATACACAGATTGTGGATCAACTCTATCTATCACACCCGGATCATGGATCCACTCTATCTGTCCCCCCCTGATTGTGGATCCACTCCATCTGTTACACACAGATCATGGATCCACTCTCTCTGTAACACCTGGATTATGGATCCACCCTATTTGTCACACCCGGATCATGGATCCACTATCTGTCACACCCGGATCATGGATCCACTCTACCTGTCACACCTGGATCATGGCGCCACTCTATCTGTCACACCCGGATTATCGATCCACTGTATCTGCAATAGCTGGATCATGTGTTTACTCTATCTGCCACACCCGGATCATGGATCCACTCTACCTGTCACACCTGCATCGTGGATCCACTCTGTTATAAACACAGATCATAGATTCACTCTATCTGCCTTACCTGGATGGTTCACTGTGATAATCTGGATAGTCTCCCCGTTTGAACCGGTGAAAGTTGCTGAGCCATGCGTCGCTAACATGTTCTGAATCGCAGTGCCATCTGGTAGTGTCACTGGTAAACAAACATTTACATCACAGTGTTACCACTGAACACATCATGTAGTAATCGTGTTAAAATTATATTATGATATGCAAGCATCTGGGCTTGTGTTTATGTAGCACACTACAACACATTTAAGGAAGCTGGGGTGGCTATTATATGATTGTCTTGAATTGAGTAGTTTCAGTAGAAGTTTTTAAGATAAATTAACAATTTCTTCACAGATTGTAGTTGAAATACTATGTAATATTCCAGATTAATAAAATCTTGAGTTTTTTTATTTATTTGGTTATGTTACAAGATAAAAATTTTTTTTTGTAAATGTGAAAAAATAGCCACAAAATTATGTCATTTTGAGAAAATCCCCAAAGAAATAAATGACATACATATAAGTATGACACTGTTGCCGATAACTTTGCGGGAAATTTAGTACACATAAACGAATTATGTGTACTACACCACCATGAATAAGTTTGCAAAAAGTTGAATGACAGCCTGAAGTGGCAGTGTATTTTTGACACAAACCCTTCACCAATTATAATTCGAATTCGTGTAATGCTGCTTACAATTAAGACGCATCCATACGCCAAATTGCAGCTTAGTAAGTGTTGTAGCTTTTCTAAAAAAGTAAATTAAGCATGATTTCCTGGTTGTTAGTGATAACAGAAATGTCAATAGATATATGTATCATGCTTGAAATGTAAAATTTTTCACTGGCGTTTTATGAATTGTTGACAAAACATAACAGCTATTGCTAATATTAATATGTCCCCTTAATTTGCTGCCACAATGGCCCTTGAATCTGTATTTATAACGTGTTGTCATCTACGATATCAGGTTATGCCAGCCATCTGACAAACACGTAGCGGGCGTGTTTACAACCATTTTGATTGGCCTGTTATCCGTGGGGTCACCAGGTCACATTACGTGCCATTTCCATTATAGCATCAAAGGCACAATAAACTACATTAGCGCTGATATTTGCTGGTTTAAGGACATGATTTAGTTAGGTATATATAATACTGATGTGTACTGGAATCACAGTATCTAGATGATAATGTTCCACATTCAGGGCAAATGAATATAGCTGGTTATAAGATAGATGCACACGCTGTCATTACTATATACTATAAAATATATTAATGGGATCTCCGAACGAATGTGCAATATTTATAGAAGTTTCTAGTGTTGGGAATCGGTTTGAATTTCATAATCGATCATCAGTTATAATAGGATGGCACCAACCGATCAGCTTTCGATTATATAATCGGTTGGGCCTCGTTATTAATGAAAAGATGTGACTTTAATAACTAGACCCAAACGATTATATAATTATAATCGAAAGTTGATTGGTTGGTGCCATCCGATTATAACCAATGATCAATTATGAAATTTCAACCAATTGCCAACATTAGAATCTTCTATAATTTTGCATATTCGTTTGGAGATCCAATTATATATTATTATGTATATATATACATATATATATATATATTAGTGCCCCGCACAGGCCAGGCTTTGGGCCTCTACTAAATTTGTCGGACCAGACCTGTGCCTACATTCTGTGGGCCTGAAAAAATATGAAACACAAAATATGAAACACATTGGGCTTGGGCCGGGTCTAGTGTGAGCGGGCCAGGCCTGGACCTAATCAAAATATTAATACAAAATCCAGATTATTAATTTTAATATTAATAAAAACTGATATAAATTGCATTTCTGGTTAATGAATGTTTAAACTTATTTCTTTAGTATTACATAGTTGCAAGTTGCATGGAATTATGAATGACACCATTGCTTTATATATTGGAATGCAGTTTAACCTCTTTTCAACAATGTGCATTCTTTTAATAGAGACATTTCACATAAAATATACTAATAGTCTCACACCCATGTCTTTTAATTCTTGAAACATCTACTGGCATTTCCCAGACACTGTGACTGGAGTAGTGGCACTTGTTTCACTGGCTTCATCACAGCTAATGCATATAATCCTTTATTCTTCTTCAGCTCAAACTTAACCTGCTATCCCTTAATCTGTGATGTCTAGAGTCTAGACTCTGGAAACTGTTTACTGACTTACTGACACTAGCACTGGCTAGAGTGGGTCCCTGGCTGGAGTGGGTCCCTGGCTGTAGTAGTGGCTTCATCACAGTTGCTGTAGGCCCTAAAACTATAGGCCACTGCCCTCCCCATCTTTCTATGTATTAGCCTGAAACCTGGTGCCCCCTACTCATTCTCCCACCATCGCGGTGAAAGAACAAGGGGCATTTACAGCATGGATTGTCATATAAAATTGATGCTGAAAACGGGAGCAAACACATTGAAATCTCACTCTGGAAATTCAGGAGTATGGACGAAGTTCGGCATGGTAGTTGACAAAGAAGGGAAGGAATTACAATTTGCGGCTTGTATAAAATGTATGCAAGCTCTGACGTATTACTAGCTACTAGCTAGACACTAATAGACAACAACTGACTGTATTTCAGTAGACAGCAGACTAGTAGACATTATATAATCTTCAGATATTAAGGTGGTTGGGGCGGCTAGCGTGTCAGTTGATTTTTTCATCATAAACGTCGACCCTATAAAAATCACCCGGCACTAACATCATATTTCGCCAATCCATCCTTTAAAAATGCAGTCCTTTTGGAAATCCCCTTGAGTTCCCGGAAATGTGACAATGTTTCCATAGTAACGACCGCATTCGCTACGATGTTCGAACCAGCTATATTTGTTCACTGTGAAAGCAGACCACATTGTCTGGTTACTGTAATTTTAGTACACATCAGTATTATATCTATCTAACTAAATCATGTACTTAAACCAGCAAATATCAGCGTTCAGTGAGCGATAACTTAGTTTATCATGCCTTTGACATGAACGGAAATGCCAACACGTATATGACCTGGGGACCCCGCGGAATAACAGGCAAATCAAAATGACCATACACATACCCTGCCACGTGTTTGTTAGACGAATGGCATAACCTGATACCATAGACGACAACACATTACAAGTACAAATTCAATAGCTATTGTGGCGGCAAATTAAGGGGATATGTCAATATTACAAATGGCCATTATGTTTTGTCAACAATGCATAAAACGCCAGTGAAAAACCGTAAATTTCAACATAAAAACAAGCATTTGTTGAGATTATGTTTTCATTAACAACCAGGAAATAAAAATATTGTTTGAAAAAACTACAACACTCACGACGTTGCAATTTTGCGTATGAACGTGTCTTACATGCATGTAACGTAATACAGCAGTAAATTACGATTGGTGAAAGTTTGTGTAAAAAAACACTGCCACTTTAGACTGTCATTCAACTTTTGCTTAATTCATGCACAATGGTGTAGCAGACATAATTGCTTTATATTAACCAAAATCTGCCATAAAGTTATCAGTTACACTGTCATGCTTATATGTATGTCATTTATTTCTTTGGAGATTGTCTCAAAACGATTAAACTTCGTTTTTAGTGGCTATTTTTTCACATTTACAAACATTTTTAAAAACCTTGTAACATAACATAAATTAAAAACTCAATATTTTTTAATCTGGTATACTAGATAGTATTTCAACTACAATCTGTGAAGAAATTGTTAATTTATCTTTAAAACTTCTACTGAAACTAATCAATTCAAGACAAGCATATAATAGCTACCCCAGCTACATTAATGTTTTTTAATGTTATTTAATAAAACAATATGTATGTATTACAGTTTATTTGTGTTTTGTTTTTATTATAAGATAAGGTTTATCTTTTCTAAATTTAGCGGGCTGTGGGCTTGCGGGCTTACCTGTCTTTGGCCCGCGGGTATGGGCTATGCCTGGGCCTGAAATGTGTGGCCCGGGCATGGGCTAAACATAAACAGGATTGGGCCTAAATTCTAGTTTGCAGGCCAGGGCCGGGCGAATTTTTGCAGGCCTGGATTCTAACTGCTAATTGCAGGCCGGGCTTGGGCTCAAATTACAGGCTTGTTTAGGGCACTAATATATATATATATGTGTGTAAAATATATACTTCATATAAATTGTGATGTTAATTGATATAACTTTAATAACTAGGCCCAACTGATTATATAATCAAAACTTGATCGGTCGGTGCCATCCAATTATAACCGATGATCGATTATGAAATTCCAACCAATTCCCAACACTAGAATCTTCTACAATTTTGCACGTTCATTCAGAGATCCCATTAATATATTTTATTATAGATTATTACAATGTTACAAGCCTATGTTGAGCAATTTTCCATGCCTTTTAATTAGCTCAAAACCTTGCTCAGAATTTTTTTAATTACATTTTGGTAGAAAATTATTCTAGCAAATCTATGAATTCCCTCCCATTTTCTGACTGGTGAAAGAGAGTTCTAAGACCATTGAAAAATCATCATAATTATAAAGCATACATAGCATAACATACATACGCTAGCTACATCATAGTAACACTATAACTACCCAGAGACCCTGCTTTAACTGGAAAAGAACACATACCTATAAAATAATGCAGATCAGTCGAAGATATCTATGGCTGCCTTTTCTCCAAGTGCAATGCCAGGTAACTCAGCTAGCATTTTAAACAGCCCAACTGTGTAAGAAAAGCAACCAACGCAGCACCTACCCCCTGCAGCACTCAGCTGTTCTGCCATCAGTAGAAGGGGCGGGGCAACACCCCCGGATGCATTCACCAGGGCAATAGAGCCATCCTGCTGCCGTACCATCGACCCGCCCACACTGCCGCCAAGGTCAGATGCCGAGATCATCACCTGCTGTCCTGTCTCCATGGCGATGCCACCACTGCACATGTCTGTCACCAGTGTGACCTGTTGCGGTTCGTCCGCTGCCGACCCATCACAACTTGACTGACTCACGATAATCTGTCCGCTGTTCTCCATTGTGTCGCCATCAGCACCCTCTGGTGGCAGCATCAGTCCGTCAGCCGTCAGCGCCATGGAGTTCTCCAGACATGACATCTGGTCGACCGAACTGTCGTATTCCTTTGTGTCACTCTCCATCGACATGTCAGCATCATCCTCGTCTTCCTGCGGCGCCATACTGCCAACCACCTGCCACGGATGGGTTCAATTACAAGCTTACAACGATCGATTTCAATTACATGCAGCATCGTAAAAATGTCATTCCAATTACAACACTTTAAACAGATCAATTACAATGATTCATAAAGGGTTAAAACTCCATCCTCAACTGATATAGTCTATTGCGAATCTGGTGTCTGATATCCTAATATGTAGTGTGTGAATAGCTTAGGTAATATCTGCAGTCGGTTTAATGAAAAAAGTGCATATTTTTGTTCAAACCATCAAAAGAACTGACTTCAGTCATTAGATCTGGTAAGGTTCAAAATAACGGATATCCAAAATGGCAAACACTTTATGGGGTCAAGGCTGATCATGGGCGTGACTTCCATCCTCTCGCAGATCACGACAAAGTTATGAAATTTTACCAAGTGCGTTTCCATTTCACTTTTCACTAAATTCTGGATATAAAATTAAATAATTTTAATAGTTTATCTTGTGATTTCATAAAAACTACATACAAAAGTTGCACAAACGAGTTAGCATGTTGTAGTGGATACTATCTAGGTTAGCGGCTAGCGCTACCAGTGGCTATTTGGGCCATAGGCCACGTGGCATCAGATTTAGCTAAACAAAAGTTACCCAATGAGCCAATTTGGCCACCAGCATTTTCGTAGAAAAGCATGCAGAATATATGAGCATTTGTTGTTGTATTGCATTAAAAAAATTGGCTAAAGCAATTAGAATTTGGCTGAAAAAAAATTGGGGTGTTTAGCCAAATGGCTAAACAGAGAGCTAGTCCAACATCAGAGCTAGCGTAGACTATGTAGGTTTGAATTTTCACAAAATGAATTTGAAAAGAGACAACCTAAAAATCTAACTGAGGGACCTTTAACACCAATGGCGCGTAGGTTCATTATGCCTATTATCTATAATATAAAGGTTAATTATGCCTATTATCTATAATATAAAGTAGTTGGTGACTTTGTATGTTCCCTCATATCTCATTTTCACATGTATGGGACTGAAATTTTGTAGGCATGTCCGGGTGTCCATTGGGATGATTCGTACATTAAATATTCCCTGGGGGTGTGGATGTATGATATAGATTACGTAACTTCGAAGAATAGTATGTACAATTGTTAGATAACTAATGAATGTTTTCTACAATTGTTGCGAGTTGCATGTCAAATATCCACATACGAATGTATCATGAAACCGGCAGTTGTACATGATTTTTGGGGCCTGAAGTTGTCATTGGCTTTTTGTCATTGCCCTACTAAAATCTTACTGGTAGTGGAAAGAGTCATTAGCTCTTGCAGGTTTGCCTTTTTGTCCAGTGCAACACCGGGTAACTCGGCTAGATATTTTATAAAAAAATGACATGAACCATTACTGTTCTTTTTTAAACAAGGTTTTACTAATGTTTAGGTAAATTCACACATTCTTGCGACACAGGTTGTATTCGATTATAATTGTTGATTACAATGGTCAATAACAAAGCTACATAAGTTTAATTACAATTACTGTCTTCGAACTATTAAGCCTACATGCCCTAGTTAGCGTACACCACCTTTTTTAATCAGCAGGATCCATAATTATTAATTTAACTAGTGTGGAACAAATGAAGTGTCGCCATCTGGTGTTAAACAGTTGGCACCACTTTTCAGTTGTTCTACACTAGACACCAAATGACACCACTAGTGTTAAACAGTTACCTTACTGTCTAGAGAAACAACTGCCTTACTGTCTAGAGAAACAACTGCCTTACTGTCTAGAGAAACAACTGCCTTACTGTCTAGAGAAACAACTGCCTTACTGTCTAGAGAAACAACTGCCTTACTGTCTAGAGAAACAACTGCCTTACTGTCTAGAGAAACAACTGCCTTACTGTCTAGAGAAACAACTGCCTTACTGTCTAGAGAAACAACTGCCTTACTGTCTAGAGAAACAACTGCCTTACTGTCTAGAGAAACAACTGCCTTACTGTCTAGAGAAACACATTTTGGTGTACGCTTATAAGAACAGATTCCTCAACATTTTTGCATGGCCCATTTTTTCAAGCATAATGTATGCTTGTTAGGTCGAATACGGTACATTGTTCTATAGAAAAAATTATTACAAATTACACAATTACAAGCTTTAAACCCAATCCTGCTACCTGAATAATCGTTTCTGCATCGGACGCAAGCACAAGCTTGTCACTGACGCCGTCATCATTGGCGACCGTTGTCACTGGCAGGACGACAGTCGTGCAGGAGTTCTCATCTTCTGGCATCATCGACATTCACGTTCTAAGTACACTTGCACTGCAACGCATTATCATATTTAGCATCAACCTATTTCACACCAACAAATCCAGCATTCATATTTAGTATAACGGGATAAACTACTCTCCGAATTGTAATTGGCATGAGATGGGTTAAAGGGAATAACAACCACGATTGCCTGAAATCATATTATATTACAACTTGAAGTATATTTCCATTTCCACTACATCGAAAAATTAATAAGAATTCCAAATAATACTCTGTTCTACCGGCCTGCCTCGATTATGCATATTTTCACCTCGCTTATCGGCAAGCTTCGACGTCAATGATAGGGAAGTGCTACGAGACTGGGACTATCCATTCATTCACAGTACCATTGACAGTATAGCATTATTTTGTGACGCGAGCATCAAAATGGCTTACTGTGCTGTATTTTATTGTAATGCAAACAGTAGTAAGAATAAAGTAACATGTAGTTGGTTCCCTACAGAGCCAGCTTTGTTTAACAAAAAGTAAACATCACGCCAACGAAATATTGTCAGCTTTGCTTGCTTCGAGGAAACTTGTTTACATGCGATCTGGACCAGAGAAGGTGCAGCCCTGAGTTATCCGTGTGATAAAGTCTCTTTGAAAGAGGATACATCGCCCACATTATTTCCAGTAGTGCAAGCTATGTTGATGCCACCAGTCTGTAGAATGTCAATGACCATGGTCCATCTGGGATCAAAGCGAGCTGTCAGCGCAGATACGGGTGATGTCAGCTCACAGTGAATTCTGCCCCGTGAATTCGGAAAATTTGTGTAGAGTTTGGCCCACAGCTGTGGCAACTTTGGCCTCAGAGAACAATGGGCATAGTGATCTTGGCCCAAATGATTGTGTAGCGAGCACATAAAGTTTAATGTGTATCTTACTGTGAATAAAGCATCCTATTTATTCTCTCATTTGTTAATTGATTTTGTTCCACATTAACCCAAAATTGTTACTTTTCACTGTATTGACAACTGTACTGTTTAATCTGTGGGTCAAATAAACACTTCCGATTTTATAGCTTTCGCTTCCTTTCGCATAAAACATGGTGCCATATTTTTTCATTTTAACACACAGTCAACGAGACGATCAATAGAACTTATACAATTTGTTGTATCCTTAAAATTCATATCATATAATAATATTACACCAAAAACCATAATATTATATACAGTTGAATAATTTAAATAAATCCCCTCATCAGGGGAAATTCTCCCCAGATTTTTTTTTATTAAATAAATTTTTTTTTAATCAAATACAGAGCAATGACAGTGATAAGTGATTATTGTATTGTGAATACAACAGAGCCACCTTCATATGATCTTTGATCTATACAGTGTTTTTTGTCACATCATTTTGAATGTGAAGCATGGTCTTTTATTCACACCTGCTCCCTGTATGCAACAGACAAAGCATTATACTTCAACAGTATCTAGTTAAACGAAATGACATGGTAGTTGGGCCGAATTCTTCGAGGGCCAAAATCACGACCACCCCCATCAGCGCTACTCCTGCTACTGCGAGGTTTACTTTCTGACCTAACCGTGAAAATTACCACCTAGAGCCGCCAAACTTCTCCTCATATATTTACCATACATATACACGTCATGTGGTCAAACATTACTCTTACTTCCATGTAACGATAACAAATTACAAAAACAAGCTATATCTTCTACGCCTAGCTCCACGAATCTAGGCATAGATGACAATTTTTTATTTTGATCTTTATAAGGAAGTAAAAGCAATGTTTGACCACGTCACACGTGTATGTGTATGATAAATATATGAGAAGTTTGGCACTCTATGTGGTCGTATTCATGGTTCAGTCAGAAAGTAAATAAGTTTGAAGTCAAAGGCTATTTGCATCACTAAACTGCTCCGAAAGAGCCAAATTCGAAGATGTTCAAGCTTGCAGTTCGAAATCGTTCCATTATACTTTTTATTCTGGAAAATTTACATCGTCTAGTAACGCAAGAAAAACTGAACAGAAGTATTACATAGAAATCACTGGCCGAATGTAACTGTAAGCCCATATCATCATTGACGTCACAGAACCATGTGATCGGTCATCTCATTAACTTCAAATTTTACACGATTTGCGAGTTAGACGCATTAAACATCTAATTTTACTTATAAATTTTTTATTTTGGCATGTAAAGCTAGCCGCACACCGCCCGATTGTCTATGCTGTGACGCATCTCGACCACCGTAGTCCAATCGCATACAATCATAAGCTTACGACCGCTGCACACCGCTACGATTGTTCACAACTGTATATATTTATATATAATATTAAACATGGCATTATTCTTATAAAACACTGGCTGTCCCCTCTGTTGGAGGTTTTTTGGGAGCCTCAAGGGGGTGCTGTTGGAAGTCTCAGGGGGTGCACTTGGAGGTTTTATAGGAGCCTCAAGAGGGTGTACAGTTGGAGGACTCGAGAGGGGTTGCAGTTCGATGTTTTTGAAAAACGCACGCTCCCCAAATTAACGGGTCTGATAGTATGTGTGTCTTGTAAATATGTCGGATTATGGTACTGACTAATATAGTGACGCGGCTGTTAATTAGTTCATCTGGGAGTGGATGGGGCATACATTGTTTTTGTAATATAAAATAGTTTTTCATAGATTATTAGGCGCCGAGTGCAAATCTGACTAAATACCTTGACCAATTTTTTTTTGCTCCCTTTGAATATATTCCCTCCGAGACACAGACAAGCCGTCACGGCGTCAGATAACAAAATTACCCACATATTGGGTCCAGAGCCAGGTAAATTTTTCAGATGGGTGTCGGCTTTATGTTGGTGTTCACTGTTCATTATTTACAATTTGTTTATAGTTCTATGTTCTCTAAAGTAAATAGAGAAAAAAAGTTTCTGGAGAAATTAATTTGATCACCCACAATATTGTGCAGCTAGGACAAACTAATTGTGTTCCCATCAAAGCTATTTTTACTTCGACGTATTTTGGACTGTGCCACCGCCGAACTGTTGATCTCGACTTCGATGTTCGAGGTTATTTAAAACGCTTATTTTGCAAAATGCTAAACGTTTTGAGCCTAGCTGCACGTGAATTTCAGCAAATAAATACTCATAGAATCACAAAACAAGGTAAGACCAGTTTAATATAGCCCTCTCCAAGTCAGACTGTACTAAAACACCGTACTTAGGCCCACTTTGAAACATTATTTTTAATTCAGTCGATAAGTCATAAAATAGATCCCCGTGCCCCTGGCTCTGGGCCTCTGACCTAGGCTAGGGGCATAGGCATAGCCTAGGCCTATGCTACAGTGCTGTTTATGGTACCTAGCCCTAGTAGAATAGATTGTACATGATTTTACATTATAATAATATTAGCAGGAAAAAACAAGTCGTTAAGTAGGCAGTATTGGCTATTGCAGTAATACTAATAGTAATGAAGCGAATCATTTTATTACGCCAACAATGGCTACATACCGCCAGTCCCAAGGGCGGAGACGATCTCGTTCAAAGCGGCTCTGCTTTCACATGTCTGTTTGAATAACACATGATGAACAATCGAACAAACAATGCCGACTGTGCCACATATCAACAAGTGCGTCTTCCGTCATCTCTCACCAGAAATCGGCCATTTTCCCAAGAATCTAATTAGCACTTCTGTTCTGATTCATTAAGATTCGAAAATCAAAGTCAGGAAGTCATGCACACTGCCCGATTGTTCAAGATTGCCAGTCAGCGTCAGTCGTGCCAACTGACCATGTTGAATCGCCACAACTGTCGCCAACGCGACGTAAGACTGGGGAATCCTAGTTGTAGACACACGCACACCGCCCCAATTACGCCATAAAAATTATTATCTACGCTGCGATGGTCGAGATGCGTCGGATCGTAGACAATTGGGAGGTGTGCGGCGGGCTTTTTACATACCATATTAATTTTTTTACACACAGAAAAAACATTTTAGCTAGTGCCTTGTTGTTATTCCCCTTAAGGTAAAGTAAAATATATTTTTGATTCTGGTAATCCAAATTAAAAGCACTGTTTCTGATTTTATCGCTCTCACTGTTTATGACGGGAATTGCTAACCGATTAGAAACTGCCTATATACCCTTTTGTCATTGTACGCTGCTGAGCTGGGGTTTCCCAAGGATTTAGGTGCTTTGTATTACTTGTTAGATCAGCCGTGATTTGTTTACAACCAAAAAGAATTGCCTGTGTCATTGACTTGCTGCCTAAATTATTATGTCTTTGTTGATGGTTTTACCTGGATTTTTGTATCTCAGTGTGTTCATTACAACATTCTACATCTTCCATTACAAAAAGGGCATATATGATTTTTGTATCTCAGTGTGTTCATTACAACATTCTACATCTTCCATTACAAAAAGGGCATATATGATTTTTGTATCTCAGTGTGTTCATTACAACATTCTACATCTTCCATTACAAAAAAGGGCATATATGATTTTTGTATCTCAGTGTGTTCATTACAACATTCTACATCTTCCATTACAAAAAGGGCATATATGATTTTTGTATCTCAGTGTGTTCATTACAACATTCTACATCTTCCATTACAAAAAGGGCATATATGATTTTTGTATCTCAGTGTGTTTATTACAACATTCTACATCTTCCATTACAAAAAGGGCATATATGATTTTTGTATCTCAGTGTGTTCATTACAACATTCTACATCTTCCATTACAAAAAGGGCATATATGATTTTTGTATCTCAGTGTGTTCATTACAACATTCTACATCTTCCATTACAAAAAGGGCATATATGATGTTATAAAATATTGCTTTGTATGGCTGTTTTACCAATCAAAACATGCAACAATTGGTTTTTACGCAAAGCTTCGCATAAGTCCATGTGGAGTTGTTGCTAACATGCTTTAATGATAATAATGTTTTATTTCAGGCAAAAGTATATAAATATACACACATGTTGAGCATTAAAAGAACATGTAGTAAGAATAAAAAATATTATGTATATATATACACACACACACGTGTCGTGCAGTAAAAGTACATGCACATCAAGTTAGAATAATATATATATATATATATATAATTAAATGTACACACATCATATATTAAAAGTATACAATTGATCAATCCAATGTTTAATCATTGGATTTCGATAATAAATAAATGTGAAAATAATTCACAAAAAGTAGATTATCAGACTTTTCTAACCAACATAAAAGGCTAAATATTGACGAGCGAATGATTTTATGGTTTTAACTGGTAAAAACATTTCAGAAGACTTAAAATGAGCTTAATTATTACAGTATCGTCTTTGTTTGGAATCAAATCATTGGTTTTATACGTTAGAAGATGCATTTAGCAGTGACGCCTTACTTGCGTAGGAGCTAGAAAAGTAATCGTTGTGTGTCTTAATTGCAATGGTCGGTAAGAGCCATAAAAGCAACGTTTTATAATATTTTTGTACCGGAAGTGATGTGAAATGATGTAAGGAATGCTTCAAGATCCAAAAAGTGCAAATAATTTAAACCATTGTCACACGGTCGTAATAATTTAGGCAAGTTAAGTAAACGATTATAGTTGACCAAGACAGGGGCGGGGGTCCGAAGGCGAAGGTAAATGATATCACATTAAATACTGTAATTTCCAATCACTAGTCTAGCGGCATACATTGTCACTGACATTATCATGTGACATTGATGCTTTTGTCTTTTGAGATGGCCCCTCCCTAACTATTTTAGGTTTATAGGTTTATAAAACGTTAATAATTTAAGAAAAAATAATTTATTATAAGCTACAAAGTTGACTGGCATTTATATTTTATTTACTATTTAGTAATCAAAACCACTAAACGACTGATGTCTTAGCATAGCCATAGCATAGGTTATCGCCTAGCGGTTCGAATGTAATTCCCAAGGACCAAGGCAAGGTCCAAGCCCACGAAGAGTTTGTAGTTATTTCTGTCGGCGTCTGGGCAACACAGCACATAATACAAATAAAAATGGCAGCATCCGGCAACACAACAAAAACACGGATTGGGGATTTCGGTACTTTTACAACATCGATGGTTGAATTAACGTAGGTAGGGTAGTAACATTGTAGGTAACAACGAAGGACATGGTGCAGTGTTCACATCTTTTAAAAACTAGAGGGAAATGGTCAAAACGAGTCACAAACCTCGACATCAGCGAAACCTCGTCTTCGCACAATATGGCGACAACCTGTGTAATTTGTCGGTTTGCCGCCAGGGTGAAATGGCTAACATTTTGTGCTATTTTGTGGTGGTGACATATCGTAATAAGACATGTATGTATGTATAATTGGTATAACCATTAATGTTGTGAAAGTTGCGGATGCGAGTGCTAAAAACTGATAAAATACAGTAATATGCAAATGGTGAAATTTTAATATTGAACGCGTCGAACAAAATTCAGACCTCGGCTCAGCCAGGCTCAGTGCCAGTGCAGTGGCCAGTGCCTCGGCGTGGGGGAAAACGCACTAGCTAGTCCCGCATGTTTATATAGCAGTGTCCATTAACGGAATCTTTCAACAATTTTTTTCTCAATATTCTAAGGGATAGTCTTTTATGTAATTTACAATTTTATTTTATATGCAAATTAAGTATCACAGTTTTACATATTTTCCTCGATCGGTTTCATTGGACGGGGTACTCTAAAATAGGCTGTCCCCGTAGACCAGTCCAAAAAATCGAAGTTTCGTATAAATTATATATTTACATACACGCATGTGTATATGCATATGTATATAAACGAACGGACGAACCGTCGTTTATACGTCACGGCTTGTCTTCTACGTAACATTATGTCCTTTAATTACGTCACGGATTGTCCTCTGCGTCACATATGTCCTTTACGTCACGAATTATCATCACTTTCACAGCAAACACATTTAATTTGTAATTAACGATAGCCCAGACGATCCAAAAGAAATCCTTACATAGTTCAAGTTACGAAACTTCATCTCTATGATAACAAACGCGCCAACGTACTGACATTTGCGGATGACACAAAAGTGTTTAGAAGGGTTAACACTGATGGTGCTAAATAGCATTTACAAATCGATTTATACAAATTATTTAAATGGTCTACATACAGGACGTAAACTATAAAATGGGAGATACTATATTCTATAGGTACTGCTGTAAAAAAATTACTTTTAGGAGTTACAAAAAGTGCTGATATGAAAGTTTCAGATCAGTGTGGTATTGCAGATTCAAAGGGTAATCAAATCCTTGGGTTGATTGGGAGAAATATAACATACAAGGAAAAAAGCTAATTATACCTTTGTATAAAGCAAAAGTTAGGCTTCATTTAGAGTACTGTATATTAGCTTGGAGACCGTATCGTAAGAAGGATGTAGATACCCTTGAAATAATACAAAGGAGAGCAACTAAAATAATTCCAGAACTGAGAGACCTTATAGTTATGAAGAACGACTGAAAAATATGGTTTAACAACCTTAGAAACAAGGCGGTTAAGAGGAGATCAAATTAAAGTTTTTTTAAGATATTGAATGGGTATGGAAATATTGATAGAAATATTTTTCTCACTCAAGAAAAATAATAGAACTAGAGGAATGAGGTAACATTAGTAAAGGATCAGTGTAGATTGGATATCAAGAAGTACTCGTTCTCACAGAGGACAATCTATGAATGTAACAAATTATCTAAAGATTGTGTAACTGCTATAGCAGCGTGAATATGTTTTAAAACAGGAGGGGGGATTACACGTAGATTAAAAATGTTGGACTCTCGATAAACCAATGGCTTCATTGTCCACATGCCATCTGGGCCTTTGGCTTGGATGGCAATCTTGTTCAATCTTGTTAAATATCACACCCCCAATACACAAGAAAGACAGTCAACCCTGCGGAACTCGCAACACACAAGCGTGTTTCGTAACCGGTGTGACATATAGGCGTGTCGCACGCATGCCTATTTTATTCGATGCGAGCACACGACAGGGAGAGGAACACTGTTAGAGCACAGTTAGAGACGAAAAACACGACGCATGCGCATTTCACAATCGGAATGGCGTAGGGTAGAAGCACGACTGTACTCCATCGATCACTTAATGCCGATTAAATGTCTACCCGAGAGGGGTCGAAACCTTATATGCACGGTGATGTGTTTCTTTACGACTACCTTTAGTAGGAGATCATATCTTCGATTGGCCGCTCTGATTGAAACAGTGGCGTCTTTAGGTTCTCAGCTAAATAATAATAATAATACACTTCTATAGCGCCTATATATTTTGATGAATCTGAGCTCAACAAACTAGAATTATTAAGCATTATCATGAATTGTTACGCATAAGAATCATCATCAGAGCGAAGGACCACTGAAGATTGTGAAAGTGGAAATATAATTTTGTATAGATGTATCGAGCTTTCTCGGAAGATAGCTATCGTTTAAGATGAATTGATAGTGATGGGGAGTTCATTGCTGACCCTATGGGTAGCTACCGAGAAAGCAGGTTTACACAAGTTTAGCTTAATTAGTCTTTGGAACAATAAGTTGTTGTGAAATGGATGAGATGAGCTTCATAGGGGCATCCTAAAAGGCGGGCAAGTAAAAGGCGGGCAAGGCGGACAAAAATTACCAATGATGCGTAATAGTGCCGAGCATATGCACTAGTGCCCTGCGCGGGCCGGGCTTTTGGTCCAAGCCCGGCCCGGCCCGCAGCCCGCGGGCCGGGCCGGGCCGGGCCTCTACATAATCTCGCGGGCCGGGCCGGGCCTGGGCCTACATACTGCGGGCCCGGGCCGGGCCTGGGCTGAAAACAATTTAAACACATCGGGCTTGGGCCGGGCCTGGGCCTAGTGTGAGCGGGCCGGGCCGGGCCTGGGCTCTGCCTGGACATAATAACAATATTCATACAAAACACCGATTATTATTATTTTTTTTTAATAAAAACTTATTATAAATTGTAATTCCGTTTAATGAATGCTTAAAATTATTTCTTTAGTATTATATAGTTGCAAATTGAGACCTTGCATGGAATCTAATGACCCCATAAGTTCACTTGGCTGGAAGTAGCCAGCCCCAAATGTTTACTTTAGAAATATTTGCAGAGGCAATCAAGCCATGATTAACAATCAACTTATCACCCTTTGACCATACCAGTGGACATTCTATTGTCTAGGTCTTCCCTCCAAACATTGCCCACCTGAAAGACCTGCCCACTGCCAAGTGCACACTTGGCCACTAGCCCACTACCCAGTACCCAACCCAGTTGGTAATTGGTATTTTTCTCCAGTCCTAATTCATTCACACTTGTACTAATTCACACATGTCTGAACATGTCTGTCTCAGGCTAGTGACTGCAGGCCTGCTGGAAATGCCACTGGGTGTCAGTGCCAGTGGGTGACATTTAATTGAAATATCATATCAAATTATGTTAACTTAGTTAAGCTAATTCAATTATCAATATAAATTGGGATTATGGCTTGCATATGGGTTAAGTCAGGGTTAGATAAACAAATATCCTACCCTAACAATAAACCAATACATTAAAGCCAAATATAACAAATGTTACCATATTTAATAGTAATGACACTAAGAAGTTTTTCTTTATTTTTCTTCAGGATATTTGTAAGTTTGAAGAAGTTGGTGGTGCTGAATTTTTAGAACTCATCCAGTACACTATGGACCTTTTTTATTTAATAAAACAATAAGTATGTTTTACAGTTTATTTGTTTTTCGTCTTTGTTATAAGATTATAGGTTTATCTTCTCTAAACTTAGCGGGCCGCGGGCTTACCCATCTTTGGCCCGCGGGTATGGGCCGGGCCTGGGCCTGAAACTTGCGGGCCGGGCCGGGCCGGGCCTGGGCCAAACATTCGCGGTCTGGGTCGGGCCTGGGCCGGGCCTGGGCCTAAATTCTAGTTTGCGGGCCTGGGCCGGGCCGGGCTTGAAAAATTATTGCGGGCCTGGGCCGGGCCTGGAATCTAACTGCTAATTGCGGGCCGGGCTTGGGATCAAATTCTAGGCCCGCGCACGGCACTAATATGCACGCACGCACGCACGCACGCACGCACGCACGCACGCACACACACACACACACACACACATATATACATACATATATAAAATAGTAAAATTAAATTGTGAGACTATTGCTACCTAACGTGAATAACATTACAGAAAACGTTCATTATTTTATTTCAATGCGTAGAGCAACTATACAGTGTTTGTCTGTCTGCAAGATATTTACTAAAATGCGGTTCGAAAGAAATGAGTATTTAGTCTTTATCAATACAATTCAAATTTAACGCGTATATATATATATAATTATTTGCTTTTTATTATTCAAGTCTATTTATTTATTAATTATTATTTTTGCATTATTAATATAATTATCTTTCAATAATTATATATTTTTTTGGTAATTTTCTCAAAATTTTATTTTACTATTTTATATATGTATATGTATGTATATATATATATATATATTTTTTTATATGTGTGTGTGTGTGCGTGCGTGCGTGCGTGCGTGCGTGCGTGCGTGCGTGCGTGCGTGCGTGCGTGCGTGCATGCGTGCGTGCGTGCGTACGTGTGTGAACGTCCAGCTTGCGCGCGACGATCTCGGTCCGTTCAAGCGTCGATACGCCGAAGAGCATAGCATCATGGCGACACTGCGCCTCATGATCGTGGGGAGTTATTGAGGCTATAAGATCTTGCTCGCCACCCCCTCTTGTGATAGTACTTGGACCAACGACTCGAGGTGACGCGAGTCTTTCAGGTTATCGAGTACACTCCGATCCCGTGCTTCCGGCGGTCCGGCAATGCACTGTCCACGACCCGACGCGAGGGAAACGTCCACCCACACTAGGCCATCATCGCGGACACCACGAAGCTGCCGGGGAACTAGGGCTACGGGAAGACCATCACCAACGACAACGTGGACCGCCATCGTGACATGAAATACTACATGATCAGCGATCGACGGTTCCGACAACTTGACGTCGTCGTCGACAATGCGTACGAGATCGAGATGAACAAGAGAACCGTCACGTACGCCATACCCGTACATGTGGGATTCTTCGTTCTGCAGTACGCCAAGATGCGCATGTTGCAGTCCTACGACTTTATCAACAGGTACCTGGAGCGCCCCCTGTTCCAGTACTGCGAGACGGATACAGACAGTGCCTATTTGGCCTTGGCTGGTGAGTCTGTTCATTGAACTGCAAGGGGCAGGAAGGCCGACTCCCGCTAGTAGTATTATGGTTTTAGCAGCGCCCTCACCAGATTAAAGAAACGACAAGACGCTTGCTTGACAACGAAAGTGTCAATAATGGGTAAAGCCGGCGTAAACTGCTGCATGCTTGGTTGTCCAAATTATTTTGACAAAACAAAGGATATTGGTATTAGTTACTTATCATTTCCAAACAAAGGGTTCAGTTTTGAGCAAGATGAGTGGAGAAGGCAGCTGGTAATCAGCCTGAGCCGTGCTGGCAGCAGCTTCAACCCAGCTACCCAGAAGATATGCTCCGTTCACTTTGAACAGAGATGTCTACTTTTTCATGGTGAATTAATAATATCCAAACTAGACTTAACAATTCTAAACTCCGAAATACAAACTATTTCTTTAACACATTTTCTCTGGCATAGCCTGGCACTGGCACATAGGGTTTATGCCAGGCTCATACGGTGATAGACCACAGTGACAGGGCCACTTCGGTGGGGGTAATATTTAATATTGATAAAGTGGCGCTGTGTGATAGACATACGGAGTCTTGAGACTTGAGACAAACTGAAACTTGCAAATTCCCCATTGACTGTTTTTGACATTCTGATTGCCATATAAGTAGTATGTGGCTATTTTTTAACGATCACATGTGGTTGCATGTTTCGGGCACTTCCGGTTTCTGTGTAAGAGTATAAGGAAAGAGACGCTATTATCGCTCAAAAGGATCTCATGACGTCACCACTGTGTTAACGTATAGGAAAGTGTACAATTGACCGCGCACAGCCTTCTGGGTAGCCTTGTTTTGGGAGGCGACGGTTTTGATTGCACGTGCATGCACGTGATCTTCTGGGTAACACGAGCGCCCCTGGCGACTGTAGTACTACACTAGGGACATCATTATCGCTCCCTAGACTGGTCAAGGAGTCCTGTAATAGGGTCAGAGGTAATCGGACGTAAGGGAGCAGCAGCCCTAATCCGAACCCCAACCTGTTGTCGGCTGTATAACCCTAACGTAGTGAACCCTACTACCCCGACCCCCTAACCCAAACTCCCTGTGAGCTGTGGTCTGACCCTAAACGCGTGTGTTAGACTCGGTCTGCAGTGTGTGCTTCTATCCGGCTGTAAGCCTTGCTGCGAGATCAAAGGACGTTATCGTCAACAATGATGCACTCACCTACTCCGGACCTCAACATCGACGATTTGTATATAACCATGGCCAAATCGTTGCAACTTATGATGTTGTTTCAGTAAGTTCTACATATGTTTGCTTAGTTATATAAAAGGTGAACATATATTTTGCAGTTCCTGTGTACTAGAATTACGCCAATTTACGGGTAAATAGTTGTTCTAACGCGTGTTTAGGAGGACGTTACGGTTACATAAGTTTTATTTCTTTTCTCAATCCTTCTGTATGAAAATTAGCATTGTGACGTGCCTTGTCTATCCCGCTGTAAGCCGTGCTGCGAGATCAAAGGACATTATCGGTAACAATGTTGCAACCGCGCCAATGAATAACAATGTTGCAAGTGCGGTATTTATGCAGGACTGAGGCGGTATTGGCAGTATATAGGTATAGACATAAGACGACATACGACGAAAAGTTCTCGATATAATGTGATGATGCGATATGTGTTGTATAGCCTACATGTATGGCTGCGTTTTTCTCGCTGCATGCATGCTAGCATGGTGAAATGTGGTCATCTTTCTTTTGTTAGCGCGGTTAGAAATCGACACGACACCCTATTGAATAAGAATATGAACAAATGTTATTAAATATTTAAAAATAATGACATAGGATATAATAGTAAAGTATTGTAATATAATTAAATATTAGTACATTATTTTTAAATATTGACATATAACGAAAATAGAAAATAGTAGAATAAGTCAAGGAACAAAAATGTCATTGTTCGTTCGACGGTGGCGTGGAACTCCGGCAGCAGGCATCGCTTTAGACCCAGTGTACAGCGCGCTTTCTTTTTTTGTCCGTATTTGGTATTGTTCTATGTAGTGCGGCTTACGTCAGCTGCATGTTGCGTGTGCATGTCCTGACACGTTTATAGCATTCGTACGAAGTCACGCACTTCCATATTTGGTATTGTGCGGGCGGGAGCGATAAGCCGCATACAGAACAATACCAAAAATGGACATGCATGACACGTTTATAGCATTCGAACGAAGTCACGCACTTCCATATTTGATATTGCGGACGGGAGCGATAAGCCGCATACAGAACAATACCAAATAAGGCCATGCAGCTGACGTAAGCCGCACACAGAACAATGCCAGATATAGTCATGGAAGTGACCAGAAGAAAAACCAGAAAAAAACAGATCAAACCAGATCAAACGAGAAAAAACAGATCAAACCAGAAAAAAACAGAAAACAACAAACCAGACTCCTCACGAAACGTGCACAGACACGTCGCGGAATGTGCACCGTCAGCAGTAGCGACAGGCTATATAAACCGTGCCGTCACTGCAACAGCCATCACAACCGTTCTCCGATCTCTGCACAGCAGTTCACGCTACCGTCGCGTCACCAGCAGCGATGCCATCTAATGACCACGCAAAGAGCGCGACATACATGTGCGAGAAATGTGGTGCAACGTTCGGGAGACGGTACCATCTACAGCGTCACGTAAGGACGGTATGTACTAGTAGTAGTAGTTGTAGAGCAAACACCACCGTCTACACGTGTACGAAATGCGAGCGGAATTTCGATAGACGTTGGTTTCTGACCAGGCACGAACGAACCGCGTGTACCATCGTCAACGAGCCGTCATCACCAAATATATCGAAAAGAGAAGAAGATACTACACGCATCCACCCACTCGTTACCGAAGAAGATACCATCAATCCACCCGCTCGACTTCCCTTCCCAGACGCTCTGTCGACGGATTTGTTAGACGTCGTTCGTGAACACTGGTCCGCTATTAGGACACGTGTAGCAAAAGGTCCCCTCCAATGCAGGTTAAATTACAGATTGACTACTCTAGACACGACTGTTCTAGAGGAACCTTTGAAGATCATGTTCGAGGAACAGTCCACTGCATTCAAGATTAACCTCAGTTACGGATTCGTTCTGAGGAACAAGGACACGGGAATATACAGGTATTATCATTCCTCTTGTAACTGTTGCGGAAAAATCATTCGTATCATTGATGACCCAATAGGATGTGTACGTGCGACCCCCCTTCCGGTATACATCAAGAAAAACAAAGCCGTCATCGTTCTAGAAACGGAGCCCATCCACCACAAGTGGAACAATGACAACCTGTGTCTCTTTCGGTGTCTGCCCCTGCATCGAGGATGTGATCTATATCGATTGAAACCTGCGGTGAAGACGCTGTACGAGGTATACGACCAAGGCGATGTACCCATGGAAGAATTTGCCAGGGTCACGTTGGATGACCTATATCGCGTAGAGACTACGTTCCAAACGAACGTGTGCGTGTACAAGCTCGTCAAGTCGGATGCAGAGGATGGAAAGTCGACTGCCGAACTCGTCCGTCGTTCGTTATGCCATTACTCCGATACAATGTACCTCAACCTTCACGAGACGCATTTTTCCTTTATCCAAGATGTACGCATGTACTGTCACTCGTATCGATGTCGGAAATGCGGTGAATCGTTATGGAAAGACGCATACCGGCTGCGTAGTCACGAGCGCACGTGCACGGGGGTGTGCGTCAGTAGTAGAGAATTAGTTTTCACACCCCTCGAGCAGAGCACATATCTATTAATAGCACAATAGGAGATTTACATGAAGATCGCCCCATTATCGCCACGTGCGCAGCGTCCAATCGGAGTACAATATTGTTCCGATCTGCGGTCCTTCGTCCACGTACGCAGCGCCTCCTAGCGACCGTAGCGTGACCTAATCTCGGCGTTGTGTTGTAGGCTACAGTGGTCATTAACCTAGTAAGGAGACGAACAAAAGCGTACGGTGCACACGTATTTTATTGAATAAAACAAAGCGACAGCAGTACAAGCGAGGCGATCGTAATACAACAAAGAGTACAAGCGTGTTCGAATGAATACAACAAAGCAACGGGGTATGATGATGATGACGATGATGCGACTTGCGAATGTTGACCATCGCACCAGAGGTCGCGAACTTACGGGTGTCTCCACCGCGCCAGAGGTTCGAGGGCGAGCTTACGGGTGGTGCGACCACCTCGCCAGAGGCTCAGTTTATGTACGATATGGTATACCCTTTTTCAGTAGCTTAATCCAATCGAACACGCGACAATCAGTTTATGTACGATATGCGATAGTATGGTATACCCTTTTTCAGTAGGTTAATCCAATCGAACACGCGACAATCGTTAGCGACCAGATCGGTGTGGAAAGCGTTTACGAAAGTTCTCATAGGAGAACCTTTACAACGAAGCATTATATAAGCTACGCAATATTGTCCACAAACGTTAGACAGAGGACTCTGAAGTCTCTTGCTATTATGAGTCCACTCGGAACAGTGTTTGTTCAAGAAGGTGCGGAACGTCGCGTGACGAGGCGGCAGACCGTACGAACAGAAGTATTAGCCGCGCCCGTCGGAGGACAGGTACAGCGCTATCCAATGTTCGCCCGGTTCGTCGCCGTCGTCGAAGGCGATCGGCAAAGCGTCTATTTTTTTAGGCAGTCCGTCTTTGGGTACGACGCCGCCAAAGACGGACGCGGTGTTCGGATCCATCGCCAGTAGACGGGCGATCTGCAGGGTGTCCATCTCAGTAGTCGTAGATGACGTTGCGGTTCTTGTCGATTTCCAGCACGGATTCGAATTCGGCGTAGGCGACGACGTTCACGGTGATCCGTAGCGCTTCTCGGAAATGAAATTCTATTCGCAGGTTGCCATTTTGCACCAGATGGAAGCAGGGACCGTCGCACTGGTCGGGGGTCAGGTCGAAACAGAAGAAGGTGTAACCGTCTCGGTAGTCGTCGCGAGTCAGACCGTTCCCCTCGTCCTGCCAGATCTTGCCGGTCGAGGTGAACAGGCTCGCGTAGCTCCTGGCGAAGAGGTTTTCTGCGAAGTTGGGCTGGAAGGGTTTGGCGGGTATCTGACGTCCGTCCACGTACACCGAGTGGAAGCTTATGGCGTTGTTCTTGGCGTGAAACGGGTTTTTATCGTACGTGCCGTTGTAGGCGTCGTTGTCGATGCAGCACAGTACGAGACGTTTCGGCAGGGTACCGTGGAACAGGTTCTCGTGCGTGTGCGACAGAGCTCCCGCGGGAATGGAGTACACCTTGCAGTCGACGGGTCGTAACGGATACTTGACCGCGTTCTTCTCGAGAGCCTTGATGTGAGCCACCTGCACGGCGGGATTGAGGGTGGCCTTCTTGACGAACAAGGATGCGTTGACGATGGTTATCTTGTACTCGTTGGCTCCAGCAGCCATCAGCGCAAACGAGGGCTTGCTACGCACCAGTCGTAACTTGACGTCGACTCCGTTGATCAGGAATGTATCCTGCATAAACATATCCACGTGGAGACGACCCATCATGTCGACCACGCGACTGCCGGTTATGTACTCTCGTCGAGTCACGAACCCGTGGTTAGGATCGGGTCCGTTGGCTAGCTCGACGGCGTTCATGCGACTAGCCTTGTCCTTGTACCACAGCTGATTCGTCAGCTGCGTCGACTTGGCGTCGAATCCGTAACTCAGCAGCGCCTCTATGTAGGCTCGATACGCGTACGAGTTGGACGAAGCGGTCACGAGCGTGCCGTTCAGGGAGAGGTCGACCTGGCTGAACAGCGACAGCAGCCAGTTGTTCACCGGTCCCACGGGTTCGGCCGCGTCGATATCGTTTCCGTTGGCTCGCGTCACCTTCACCTGCACGTGTAGCATCGTGTTGGCGAGATCCAGGTAATCGTCTCCCGATCCGGGGATGAGGAATTCTATCGGTCCTCCAGAGTCCAGAGAGGCCATGGGTTGATGTTCCACCACGTGACCGTCGGTGATGCAGTTCTGAGTGGGGGGTACGGTAAAGAGATCCAGCTCGGTCTTGACTCCCTCGCACGACTGTCTATGCACGAAAGCCATTGTCGAATATGTCGGCCTCTCGTTTCTTGGACGTCTGTCTTTTGCGGCGTCTCTTTAATGCAGTGAATGTCGCCTTTGCTGACGGTCGTTTTATACGTTTACCGGGAGGGGCCCGAAGACCGCTCAGCACGGCGTCGGTGACGCGTCGTTTGGCAGCCGTTTTTATGTTCTGGCCTGATAAGACGTCGCCGGCTATGCGAACGCCGGTCTTCAACGCTCCCTTACCCAAAGCCACGGCACCTCTCTCGATGAGCGGCATGGCGCTGCGCAACAGACCGCTGAACAGACTGCCCAGTCCGTGACCTCGCTGGTATTGCGCACCGGCGAAGTAGGGCAGCGCACCGTCAGCCTGTCGCGCGTAATAATCGTTGTAATTCATCAGAACAGTCCGGTCTTGCGTCGACGAAAATGAAGCGTTACCGTCACTCGGCCGTATTCGAATGGCACGCATCGACCCATGTCGTTCCTTATATCCACCTCGATCAAGTTGAAGTTCGAGCACAACAGAGGCACGTAGTGAACGTTAGTGAAACGAGCGGACACCCTGTCACCGTGACGTCCGCTAATCGGAAGGGCTCGCAACAGAGGCGCGAGAGTGTCACCCACTATACGAGACTCCACGATGTCCGTGTAGACGTATAGGGTGTCGAACCCCTGCGTCAAGTTCACCACATCGTCGGCCTCGACGTGGAAGGGGTACGACGAGTCGGAGTCGATGTCGATGACGGGGGATGACGTAACCGCCTCCGGGTCGCTGGCTACGGGTCTACGGAATCCTAACATGGACGCCGTCGCGCTGTGGTACGGTATGGTGAACAGGGTGTTCGCTGTCATGTGTAACGTCATTTTTTGAGTGACGGAACTATAGCTCATTTGAGCCCGTGTCTCATCCGTCCGCAGACTGTACAGTCCCTTGTTGACGTGATACATCAATGTTAACGGATCGTCGTAATACCCACACGACAACTTCGTACGTCGGGACGTGTCCGAAGCATCGATCGTGTTGAGGAATAACCAGACATCGTTCTCTGTGACGTTGTACCAAGTGTGCGGATACTGGAACTCTGCCAACACACACTCCCACTCGCCGGTAAGATCGATGCGTTGAGGCAAGGCCGTGATGTAATGGGTCAAGGTGTTGTCGGGGTGCGTCTTCATAGAAGCGTTGCTAGGCAGCGTCATGTAAAAATCAGTCGCCATTGCGTCTCAACGTGGGATTGGGCAGCAGGTAACCCAACGAACTACTCAACAGAGCCGTCCACAGATTAGAATCGCCGTGACCTGCAGTCAGGTTGTAGATGCTTATCACGATGACCGTGTTCAAGATGACGACCTGACACAGAAACACTATCTCCTCTTTGGGACACTCGGTGCCGAACAGATGCCAAGGAGTACTGTCGTTCGACGCGTCGGTACAATCCTCCTCCTCCTCTATGACGGCGGTGGAGGTCTGCGGTGTCGTGTCTTGTGACATAATGACGACCCGCCGTACGTGCTGCTAGTCTTTATAGAGGAGTGAGTGCCTTGGCATCGATCCAGCTGTTGAATTTGGAAGGATATCCGAACCATTTCACCAAAGCCTCCGTTCGCCCGCCGACCTTACGACGCTGCAGTACCGATTCGACGCGGTACACTTTATCGTCCGGTACCGACACTTTCTGCAGCTCCGGTTCGTAGAAGGTGCCGTCCAGCACATCGCCGAGATCGTCCCGCAGGCGGTACACGGGCGGCTCGGAGGGATGAACTTCGTGTACGGTGAACACCTCTTCGCTCCAGTTCGTCTCGTAGCCCTTTTCGAACGTGCCTTTGTACTTGCTGATGCGCACGCGATCCGACACGTTCAACTTGGGCACGCCCTTACCGACGTGTCCGTACAGACGTTGCCACACCTTTTCTTGATTCTTTGCATTGACCTGCGACGGAGCCATACCGATGCTGTGGTGGCGGGTGTCGTTGTACGTTCGCACCAGGTCCGGAAGGACGTCGATGTAACGCCACGTCTGAACTTTCGTGAAGTAGCGCCACATGCGAGTCTTCAACGTTTTGTTGAACCGTTCCACGATGCTCGCCTTCGTCTCCGCGTTGTGCGTGGAGAAGTGATGGACGCCGCGTTTCCTCAAGAGAGCCTGAACGGATTTATTCAGAAATTCCATTCTTCGATCCGTCTGCAACATGTGCGGCCGGTCGTCTGCGAACGCGATTTGCAGCGCCGCGACCAATGACGCAGCGGACTTGCTCGGCATAGGAATGCATCTGGCTCGTTTCGAAAAGACGTCGATTATCGTGAGGAGAAAGGTCATACCGTCGTTGTCGTCTTTCAACGTCGTCAGGTCGACGAGATCGGCCTGCCACTATTGATTCATACCGCCCACGATGACGCATCGTCTCTTGAAATGCCGTCTCGCCGGCTTGTGTAAGCTGTAGGCGTCCTGTTCCGACAACCACTGCGCGACTATTTTCCGTGGCGCGTGCGTGACGCGTCGCAAGGCGTCGACTCCGCCATAACTGCCTACCCTATTCGGGTCGAAGTAGACCGCCTTTAGTCTTTTCGACGTCATTAAAACAGAAGGTCCGATGCGTTGACGGTGACGTTGACGACTCCTGAATACTGACGAACGACGAGGAGTGCGCTGGCGTATAGTAGGACGCACGTTATCGCTCACACAACGGTAGCGGTGGAGCAACAACGTAGCGAAACCATAGTCTGAATAACACCTGTTGTATAAGAATTGCGGCTGCAACGTCACCAAGCAAGGTAAGTCCGCTAAGCGATATCGAAGCGACAACGGAACGGTACTCGTCCTGCGGATCCGACAACATGAGTGCGTTACGACTACGATATAATCTCCTTATAAGGCGTCCCAACTCATCAATTCGGGAGGTGGCGTAGGTAGGGAATATTCCATTTGACGTTCGAGGGGTGACCAGCTTGACGATCGTCGTTATTGTCGTCGTCGCGGCGCAGCGGCGGGAGTCGCTGTCTGTTGTATGTAGGCTCTCCTGGCAGCGTTACCGACCAACTCCATGGGTATGTTGATGACGCGGAGTTGCCGTGCGAACGACTGCCAACCCGTTGGATCGTCGGTCTTTCTCTTGCGCAAGAGATCGTGAACGAGATCCACCGCGTTACTTCCGACAACCGGGACACCCTCGTGTATGAGTTCGCCACGATCGTTCCACGCGACGTTTCTTTTGAGATGTTCCATCAAATGTCTGGCTTTGGCCTGCAGACTCTTGGGAACGGTGTTCACTACGTCGGCTTCCATACTAGAGGCTTCTTCGGGTTCCGTCCCCGCCTCCTTCCCTACGGCGATCACGCGTACCGGTTCCTTGACGCGTTTATCGATCAGGACGTTGTACCGCTGCAACACCTGATTATACAGCGTGACCTTGGTCCCGTCGTCGAGGTCCTTTCTATCGAGGATGGTCTTCATCTCGTCATCGAGGGCTTGCACCTTCTTGCCTACGGTGTCCGTTGGCGTCGGTGGCGAACGCAACGTGTCCAACAGTCGCGGATCCACCAAGGCCATCTTGCATGCGTGTTCCATGCGTCTACTTCTTGAGCAGCACCTCGCAAAGCAAGGGTAGAAAGACCGAACTCGCCAACGGCGCTAGGAAGGCCGATAGGAAATCTCTGCTCTGTCCCTCGCCGACTTGCGGTTGCAACAAGAGGCGTCTTCTTTCGGCGGCCGACGTTCGTCTCTGAGACAACCGGCGTAAGTTCGTCCTGTATTTACTCAAATGACGCCTCTGTAGTTCGATCAACGGAATGGTCTTCTTTAGTATGTTGTAGGCACACTCGGCCAGCGCGCACAGCAGATCGGCGTCGGCGTTGGCGATGATGGCCCTTCTCAGTTTGGCACTCTTGTACCTGTTCAGAACCTGTATGCACAAAATGTGTCTCTTCACCAGAGCAGACATGGCGCGAATGAAGAGACGATTCACGCATTCGATCTTTTTATACCTTCGGTAAGTACACGTACTGCACGTCGTCGTCGGGAAAGATGCACGCGCGCAGACGCATGTCCTCAGGCGTGTCCTGTTTGAGATCGACCAATAGATAACCGTACGGCACCATCGTGGCGTCTTTGAAAGCGTCTAGCGCGAATTTCGTGTGTCTCGGATACATCTGACGAGCCAAGTGCGACATCTGCGTTGCGTCGCGTGGATTCTTGAACACCACCATGTAGTGAGTGTTAAGACTGATGGTGCGACTCTCTTTGTTTTTAGGGAAAAGGTTCTGTACGAGATACAGCACGGACGTGTTCCTGTGGTGACTTTTTTTAGTGAACAAGGTCGTGACCCGCTCGTCCGTTTCCGTCTATGACGATGAGGTTCCTCGTTGTCGCTTCGAACATATCCGCCGTCGGTAACCCTTCCTCGAATCGCACGTGAGTCAAGTCCGTCTTTGCGTAAGCCTCTTGCCATTCTCCGTAACACCACGTGATCTTTTTGGGAGGTGGATCAATCATCGCAGAGGCGTGACGCAACAGAGGCGTCACGAACGTGCTCTTGCCGCATCCCGTCGGTCCGGCGACGATGCACGTGAAGGGATGTTTCCATCGCGCGTCCATGATCGATTATGACAGACGACCGGACCGCGTCGCCTTATCTACACGTCCGTCGGACCCGTGCTCAGTCCGTCTTCGTGCACCACGCGTTTGGCGTAGAAGTAGGTGATAGCCGCTCGTTCCTGCACATACGTCAGCACGGTCGATTTATGCACCCGAAACCCGCGGTTTTTTCCACTTCCGCTCCGACGGTTGGTGAGCACCTCCAGAAACGCATCCTTGTCGATGGCGTTGTGACGTTTGCTCAGACCTTTGATGCTGTACTTGTCGGTGGCTCCGAAACAATAGTACGTCTTGCTGCACAACCCCACGAATCCGTCGCCTGACCAATCTACCTTGAACAGACCCGGTGTCCTCTTGTCGAACGCTCGTCGCGCCTTGCAGCACTCCTCGTCGCCGACCCACGGTCTATCGGCGAGTCGACAGCGCACGTACTCGTTCCGATACTCGTCGCAACATTCGGAAGGGAGCCATTCGGAAGCGATGTCGAAAATAATGATCTCGCAGTGTAGGGGTCACGAGGGCATCGACGGACTCGTCGGCCAAGGCCAAATAGGCGCTGTCCGTATCCATCTCGCAGTACTGGAACAGAGGACGCTCCACGTATCTGTCGATGAAGTCGTAATAGAACTGCAACATGCGCATCTTGGCGTACTGCATAACGAAGAATCCCACGTGTACGGGTAGTGTGTACGCGACGGTTCTCTTACTCATCTCTATCTCGTACGCGTCGTCGACGACGATGTCGAGTTGTCGGAACCGTTTATCGTTGATCAGACGCGATGCCGCCTTCTCCGTGCAGTATTTGACGTCACGATGTCGGTCCACGTTGGTGATGGTCTTTCCGTAGCCCGAGTTCCCCAGCAACTTCATGGTGTCCGCGATGATGGTCCTGTCTCGGTGGACGTCTCCCTCGCTTCGGGCCTTGGACACGGCATCGCCGAACAGCCGGAAACACGGAATCGGATCGTACTCAATGACCTGGTAAACGTGCAGCACATCGAGACCGTGGTCCAGATACCATCGCAACAGAGGCGTGGCGAGCAATATCTTATCGCCGTAATAACTGCCCACGAGCATGCGCCTCGGAGTCGTCATGATGTTGTGCGCTTCGGCGTATCGACGCATGAATGGACCGAGATCCTAGCGCATCAGACGGATGTTCTTGAACACGGGCTGCATCTCGGCAAAGTACTCTCGCAGTTCTTCCGGCACGCGAATGTCGCACTCGATCATGCCGAACACGGTTCCAGTGCGCACACCGCTCAGGATCTGTTGCGTCGTCATCGTCCACCGCACGTGTCGTCGACGTCGGGGAAATGCAGCGTCCAGACACCGTTTTACGACCGGATCTCGTCTCATCTCTTTCCACTCGCATTCCCACAGCTCGACGACCTTGACGAAGTGACGTAGGTAGACGGTGGTCTTTCGGGTCTCGTCGAGCAGTTGTGCCATGGGTTTCCCGTTGACGGAATTGACCTCTTCTCGAGTGCACGGGCAACCGTGGAAGAAGCACCAGTGGAACTGATAAGCCGTCTTTGTCTCGCTGCACCATCCATCCGCCCGATGTTTGCCTATCCGTTTCTCTCGTCCGTTGATCTGATGTCCAGTGCGTTCGGATTCCCACGTCAGCCATTCCGCAGCCGTCTGTCCGTACAGCTATGCCGATTCGGGACGGAAGTCCTTCTCAACCCGCCGTCGCGTGTACCATCCCATAGGCATGTCTTGCATGAGCGACCACAGATACAGCGCGTTCGCGTCGTATCCGACGATCGATCGACACGGACGAGCAGCCTCTCCGTACTCGTTCAGACGTAGCGTGATGATCCCTTTCTCGTGATAGCGGTGAAATATGATCGACGGACCACCGCAAATGTTATCTTTGACGAGGTCGTGCAGATCTTTGTTCTTCTCGTTGAAGATGGTAAAGTAGGTCTTCTCCGGAAGGTCGTTGAACAGGTACAACAGGGTCAGACCGGGTACACTGATGCCTTGCTTGAACATGTCTATCCCGCGCTGTTGATAGAAGTCTGTCGATGGCCTGCAGAAAGGGAACCACGTCCCTGTTGTTGTACCAGACGAGAACGTCTCGCAAGGTCGTCATGTCGTTGTCGCGCCAGTCCTCCTGACAACTGGCGTAATCCTCGTCGGAAATACCTTCGTTCTTCAGACGACTGAAGAAGGTCTCTTTCGGTGGTAGAACGAGTCGAGCTTCTCCAGTCGATCCATGTACTCGTACGGGAAATGACCTTTCGTCACCTCGCATCCGTACGCTTTCAGATACTTGTCGTAACTGAACCCGGGGGATATGTAGTTGGTCATGTCTAGGAATTTCAGCTGATCCGTCGAAAGACACATGAAAGTGTTGTTGCGCTTGATGACGAAAAACGATCCGACACCCTCGTTCTCGTCATCTTCCTCTTCTTCTTCTTCTTCTCGCTTCCTCTCTTCTTGTTCCTCTGTCTTTGCAGTGGACAGGAAGTAAGGTACGAGGAACTGTTTGACAGCATTGAGATCGTACTGACCCGAATTGAACCCGACGACGGGTAACTGATGCATCCATCCATACAGTTGTCCCATCAGCTTTTTGTACGGATTTTTTGTACGTCGAGATGTCTTGTCGTTGGCTGCTGACTGTGCAGTCTCCTCTTGTTCGTCCCATCGCGTCATTGCTTCTGCGAGTTGTTCCAACACGTTCTCGTACGAGTTTTTGATGCTGTCGTACGCGGCGTCACTCATCGATATCAGAATGGTCATCATGTCGATCACCAACTTGTTGGTGTCTCCGTTCGTGACGAGACATTTCACTCGTTCGTGTCCTGGTACGTTTGACGCCACGCTGACGCTCAGTGGAACGTGACGTGCAACCCAGTGAACCTGGTCGCTGTCAGACGGAAGTTGTTCGGTATCGAACCAACACTCGAAATCAAAAGTGGCTCGGTACGGGTAGTACCGCAACGATTCGTCCACTCGGATGTTCTCGTCGTCCAGTCGTTCGAATATCGTCGGAGTCGAATGGTACACGCCGCCGGGAAAGACTCGACGCACGCCTCCCGTACACGTGCTCTCGTGCTGACGTAACTTCCATGCGTGTGTCCACAACGAGTTGCATTTCCGACATCTGTACGAGTGACAATACATGCGCACATCCTGGATGAAGGAGAAATGCGTCTCGTGAAGGTTGAGGTAGAGCGTGGTAGGATATTTACAGACCGATCGACGGACGAGTTCAGCGGTTGGTCGTTCGTCCTCCTCGTCCGGTTTGACAAGACTGTACACGCACACGTTCGTCTGGAACGTCGTCTCTACTCAATAGAGGTCTTTCATCGTGACCCCAGCAAATTGTTCCATGGGTACACCGTCTTGGTTGTAAGCCTCGTACAGCGTCTTCACCGCTGGTTCCAATCGGCGTACGTCACATCCACGATGCAGGGCCAGACACCGGAAGAGACACAGGTTGTCAGTGTACCTCTTGCTATACTTGGGCTCCGTTTCCAGACCTATGACGGCTTTGTTCTTCTTGATGTAGACTGGAAGAGGGATCATGTTTACACATCCTATCGAATGATCGACGATGCGGTTGACGAAAAATGTGACATTGGTCACGAGTTCGCACACCCACGCAGAATCCGGTCTTTGATTGATGGCCCACTGCAAGACGTCGGTTTCTCGGATGCGTTCGAGAAAGTCGTCAAAATCCTCGCTGTTGGTGACGAGCCTGGGTTCGTTCAGGTATCGTCCACAGCAATAGCACGAGGAGTGATAGTACTTGTATCGTCCCGTGTTCTTGTTCCTCAGCACGAATCCGTAACTGAGGTTAATCTTGAAGGCGTTGGTCTGTTCCTGGTACATTTTCTTCAAAGGTATCTCTAGAACGGTCGTGTCTAGCGTGGTTAATCTGTACTCGTACCTGCACTGGAGAGATCCTCTCGACACGCGTGTCCGTATGGTTCGCCAGTGCGCTTGAACGACATCTAGCAGTTCCGTCGACAGGTTATCGGCGAAAGGAAGTCGAGCGGGTGTATCGAGAGGGTCTTCGTCGGTAACTAGCGGGTGATGGGGTGTGGTGTCTTCCGCGTTTGATCTCTTCGGTGGTGGTGGTGGTGGTGGTGGTTCGATATGTTTGGTCAGGTTGTGTCTGGTCAGGTTGTTGCGTCTATTGAAATTCTTTCCACATTTCGTACACGTGTATGTGGTGGTGGTGGTGGTGGTGGTAGTCTTTTTTTTAAGACGACATGCTGTTCTTACGTGATGCTGTAGATTGTCCCATCTTTCGAACGTCGCATCACATTTACACGAGTATTTCGTTTTCTTTGTGAGGTCGCTCGGTGGTAGCGATGGTGCTATCGAATAAGAATGTTCAGACGGTATCGAATGACTCTCTACATGACGTTTTAGCTCTGCATACGTATCGACTGCGAGACCGCAATGGCGACATAGATGACGTTTCATGTTGCTGCTGACATGTCTACAACTGACAAACATTAACTCTCGCTATAGCATATATACAATGGCGAATATTCAGGACCGTTCATTATTCGAAGGACCGTTCATTGTTTGATATACAGAGGGTGCCAATTCCTTCACCGTAGAGGGCGCCACTCTATCTATGCAGGACCATACGGTGGCGACATCGAACGGACTGCGAGTTTCACCGTAGAGGGCGCCACTCTATCTATGCAGGACCGTACGGTGGCGACATCGAACGGACTGCGAGTTCCTTCACCGTAGAGGGCGCTACTCTATCTATGCAGGACCGTAAGGTGGCGACATCGAACGGACTGCGAGTTCCTTCACCGCAGAGGGCGCCACTCTATCTATGCAGGGCCGTACGGTGGCGACATCGAACGGACTGCGAGTTCCTTCACCGCAGAGGACGCCACTCTATCTATGCAGGACCGTACCCATTCGTTAAACATATTTCGAAGGATTCTTTATGAAAGCACAATAAAGAAGGACCGTTCATTTCTACGATGACGACTACGGGAATGAAGGACTGACGCACCGCTCTATCTATGCAGGACCGTACCCATCCGTTAAACATAATTCGAAGGATTCTTTACGAAAGCACATTAAAGAAGGACCGTTCATTTCTACGATGACGACTACGGGATGAAGGACTGACAACACGCACCATACTTTTTTTTTTTTATTATGTTGTAATCATACATATACGAATCGACTTATACATAATGATAATAGCATGTTGGGTTTGTGAATCTTTACGATCTCGACAGTGACCCCTAGCTTACGATCGATTATCGATACGGCAGAGGCTAATAATGATGATAATGCATGTTGGGTTTGTGAATCTTTACAATCTCGACAGTGACCCCTAGCTTACGATCGATTGTTACATAGGTAATGTTGATGATGATGATTATTAGTCTTTTTCGCAGAGATGTATATAACAACATAAAAAAAAATGTAATCAGCTCATTTCTACAGTGGATATATTCAACTACGAAATGTTCCTTTCTACAGTGATTATATATTCAACTACGAAATGTTCATTTCAAATGCAGTTCAAGCTCATTTCTACAGTGGTTATATATTCAACTACGAAATATTCATTTCAAATGTGGTTCTGGTTATATTCAACTACGACATGTTCATTTCAAATGCGGCTCGATACGTTGAATGTCATGTCGAAGATCCTTCTGCCACTCCGACGACATTATAGTAATAGCAACGTTCTGACACACGTTATAAGTAATCGTCTCGAGAGACATATGACTGCTTTCACATTCGATTATGATCTTGCGAGTCATAACATCTTCCAAGTCGACGTCGCATTCATCCGATGTCATGACCATGTCTGGCGACTCGGGGCTGTCACCATCTTCTGACCAGGTCAGCGGACAACCCTCCGTGTAAGAAACGACTTCCGTCGACGCCGGTGATACCTGACCTGACGATTTTCGTTTCACCGTCATTAGCCATGTGATGTCATCGTCGTCGTTCGGTGCCGGTCTCTTACACGCCTTATTGAAAAAAAAGATTAGTTCATACGTTGCATATATCGTTCAATTAACACATCTCTCACCTTGTCTGTCACACGTTCTCGCCACTGCATGGTCCCACACGTTGTGATCACTTATCACTATACTTAACCACCGCAAGATATGCATGATCGTGTCGGATGAGGGTATGTAATCATCGTCTGAATTTAAATTCATTACACGACTTACCTCATCGCACGCGTACTGGACAGCAGCGCCCTCTACAGCTACGTTAAACTTCTGTTCGATAACCATAGATTCACCACGATCTACTATCCTATCTATTTGACGCATCGTCATCGTCATGTCCTCACCGCTGCTGCTGCTGCTGCTACTGCCGTTTATGATTATAACATCGGATTTATCCTTCTTCTCTTCCTCGTCGTCTGCAGCGCCCTCTACAGCTACGTTAAACTTCTGTTCGATAACCATAGATTCACCATGATCTACTATCCTATCTATTTGACGCAGCGTCATCGTCATGTCCTCACTGCTGCTGCTGCTGCTGCTGCTGCTGCTGCTGCTGCTGCTGCTGCTGCTGCTGCTGCTGCTGCTGCTGCTGCTGCTGCTACTGCTGTTTATTATTATAACATCGGATTTATCCTTCTTCTCTTCCTCGTCATCTGTTATCACAATCATTGAACAACTGTCTGTCGAGGAAGAAGAGGAGAATAAATCGTTGGTACTATTATCATTTAACCATTTCCTCACCTTCGCTTTTTCGTCGACAACTCCACTGGATGTAGCAGCAGCATCAGCAGAAGCAGCGTCGTCCTGTCAACAAAGTCACACGGTTACAACATCAATCTCTGCCACATTGTAGTTTACGTACTCTTTGGTCACGCGTTTCCTAATGGTGACCATGACCTGACTGCCTCGCAGCATCGAAATCGACTCGTAGCGTTCCTCGTCTGTCTTCAAAGCCACGTAGTCGTTTGCGGTAAACCCTAGAATTTTGACCACGTTTTCATCAAAACAAGTACACCAACATTCACTGCCATTACTGTCTATCAGGAGGAGACGCAGAACGAATCTGTACACGCATTCACGTTGATATCCGTGCACTGGGCAGATGTGATTGCGGAGTCCTTTAGGACATTTCGAACACGCTGCGTAAAAAACGTATTTATCTTGTACGCCGCATGCCGTTATGACTAACGGTTGTTTAAACACATAGCGACCAGCATTTACCTCGTGTTGGAGTTTCGTCAAATTCATCTCGGTATCGGTCTGTTGCGAGGCGTCCATCTTCGTGTTCGGATAGAGTCAATCAGAACCTTTATATAGTCCTCCTGTCGACTGTTATTGTTGCGTAGTTTTACTTGGCTCGCTGCCCACACAGCGCGTGATGTTTTCGCTGTGTTATTGCGCAGTTTTACTTGCCTCGTCGCCCACTGAACAGCGCGTGATGTTTTCGACCGGTGCTCTGTCTCCGGGTGCCTGGTTGCAATCTCGTACGTACGCCCTGTCTCCGGGTGTCTGGAGCGTTACATCAGACACACTTTTTACTGTTTGGTGCGTTCGTATGAACTCTCTTACTTGCATGAGTATCTGACCGAGCATATTCTGACCAGCTCGACCATCGTAGGTCAACGCACTCCAAAAACCCTCTTTACTTTTTACCCATTCCATTAATTCACAACTTCCTGTGTCTAAAAGTCGTTTCCGTAAGTACCGGTCACGGAATTTCACGGCTACTAGCGCGTACATCACGGAATATCTCTTTCTGTTCCATTCTTCTCGTAAATGATCCTTCTCTCGAATGCTCTTGCTCAGGTATTTAGCCTGCAGGCCGCTTCGTGTGGCTACCATTTTTTCCGCCGTTGTCCAGTCGTTATTATGCACACATTTCTTCCACTGATAAGCGCTTTCAATTGTGTGAAATTCTCTATTCCACACGCGTATTCTACACGCATAAAAATTAGACAGATAGTTATTACCGCCTCTAAAGTGAATCGGACGATTCATACTTGGGTTATGACGCTGAAATGTACATTTACTGCGTTATATGCGTTGTACTACGAGTACTGTTCACCTCGGTTTTTTGTCTGCTTGACGGATGACTGCTGCGTCTGTTATCTGACAGCTCTCCGATATGACGAGTTCTCCGTTGTTCTCGAGGTTGTCAACACTATTTCCTCTCTCCCTATATAAGACTTCTCGCATCGTGCTCTCGTCATCTTCATCAACAATGTCGTCGTCGTGTTGCTTCCTGTTGCTCACGCACATAGTGTGCACCATGGTAGCAGTCGTTATGGCCATCGGCAGACTGACGATGCACTACATCGTGCAGTATTTTCAAGATGTGTTCATCGTCTGCCAAGTACTGATGGCAGTATACTTGCGAGAATATCATCGACAGTAAGTTCTAGTTTGTTTCCTTGCTTGTCGAGTGCTGTGCGATAATGTATTTCCTTGTAATCGTCATTTCTAACTCACTTTTTTCTTCCTTGCAGTCATCACTCTCACAAATGGCACGATGTCATGACCGAGCTCGTCGATAAAATGTTACGTAAACACATGATGGAATTGATCGATATTCTCGACGGGAAATCGGCGCCATCTCAACCACCGTCACGCCCGTCGCCGATCCTGATTTGGCCTTTTGTTATGAAGGAACTGATACACAAAACATCCCTCGACGGGAAATCGGCGCCATCTCAACCACCTCCTCCATCACGCCCGTCGTCGATCCTGATTTGGCCTTTCGTTATGAAGGAACTGATATCCAAAACACCCCCGTACGGAATAACCCCCCCCCCACCATCACCGGAACCGGAGAATTGGGAATCCGAACTGCTCGACCTGCCTCCGCCGCCGCCGCCGCCGTCCGCCGCTCGTCCAACGACCTTGCCAACACGTATTAGACATCGAATCCGCAGACTCCGTTTTTTTCCTTAAGACGCCTCGCTCCACGCCACATGCTTTAAACGTATAAATAAAAAATGAACATTTGCTGCTTCTTTAAAATGAATCTGTAATCGAACATGATAATTATTTTTAAATCTATACTTCTTGATTTGTATCTTTTCTGTATTATAACATATTACTGATGATAATTATTTTTAAATCTACCTCGATCCATGCTTCAAACGTATTATTCGTTAAAATGAACATTTGCTGCTTCGTTATGTATCTTTTCTGTATTAAATTTGTTTTGCATCGTTAATACATGTCTGTTGTGTACTATCGTTCTCGGTAAATAACGCATTCCATTCGACAAATAGCAACAATATACTTTTTATTATACACGATCGTTCTTAATACACACAAAGTCCAACCGCTTGCAACACGAATAAACTCCAACCACAGTACGCCGCTGTTCCATTGCGATTATTTCGAAAGGCCACGGCTCGAATTCGTCGATAAACCAGCCACTTCAGTCTACAACAGAACGCAGCTGTTTACTTAAAAAACGAGTCCACTGTTTCGGTTAAGTATCGAGTTACATCGTCAACAACATGCATCGGTCTACGCTGTGATTTTAACGCTATATATATATATATATATATAGATTCCGCTGTTTCGGTTAGGTATCGAGTTACAACCTAACGCAATCGATTCAGTCCGTAATAGCCATTAAATATTGAGCAACAATTACACAACGCTATTTAAAAAAGAGAGAGAGAGAGAGAGAGAGAGAGAGAGAGAGAGAGAGAGAGATGGAACACGAACGCCAGATGGCCTTGGTGGACCCGTAACTGTTGGACACACTTCGCTCACCACCACCACCACCACCACCACCTCCACCGACGGACACCTTAGGTAAGAAAGTACACGCCCTCGACGACGACGAGATGATGACCATCCTCAATAGAAATGACCCCGACGACAGGACCAAGGTAACATTGTATAATCAGGTATTGCAGCGTTGCAACGTCTTGTCCGATAAACACGTCAAGGAACCGGTACGCATGGTCGGGGTGAACGAGTCGATGTCAGCAACAGCGCTGGGGGTGGGGTCGGGGCCGGTGGCAGAGGGAGCGGTAGGAGCTCATAGTAGCGGAATAGAGGCCGACGTCGTGGACACCTTTCCCTAGACCATGCAGGCCAAAGCCAGACGTTTGATGGACCATCTCAAACGAGATATTGCGTGGACCGCTCGTGGTGAACTTATCCACGAGGTGTGCCGGTTGCCGGAAGTAACGTGGTGGATCTCGTGAATGATCTGTTGCGTAAGAGAAAGGCCGATTCGACAGGATGGCAGCCATTCACACGATAACTCCGCACCATCGGAGTTGGTCGGTAATGTCGCCAGGAGAGCCTACATACGTCAGGCGACGACGACGGCCACTCCGTCTCGTCGAACGACCGCAGCAGCACCGGCAGCAGCTACTACTCCTCGAGCTGATGCTGGTAGTGCACGGAGATCACTCAGTTGGACACCTCTCGCTCGTCGACGCAGTCAGATGGAACATTCTATGCCCACCCCACCCCCGGAACGACGACGCAAGGCTTGTGCGCTGCGATCAGCGATCCACAGGACACTTACCGTTCCGTCGTCGTTGCGCTACTTTGCGGTGGACTTTACTTGATCGCCGACGCTATCGCCCGACGTCTGATACTAGTAGGGTCACTATTCTGGATATGGTTTCACTACTAGACTGTCGATTCATCACCATCGTTGTGGGCGTGGTAGTGTCTGTTCTGCTTTACGTCGGCGTACTACTCCTCGTCACTCGCCATGACCCGTGCTACGCAGTCACTTCCACCACCACCGCCAACCCATCGGATATATTGTAATGGCACCAAGGAATAAACAACTGAAGAGGGTCTACTTCGATTCGAAAAGGGTGTCAAGTTACGGCGGAGTCGACGCCTTGCGACGCGTCACGCGCGTGCCGAGGAAAATCGTCGAAGAATGGTTGTCGGAACAGGATGCCTATACCCTACACAAACCGGCGAGACGCCATTTCAGGAGACTACGCGTCGTCGTGGGCGGTCCGCGTCAGCAGTGGCAGGCCGATCTTGTCGACTTGTCGAATTTTAAAAATGACAATGACGGTATGACCTTTCTCCTCCACCGAAGGCTGGCCAAAGAAGTTGCAGACAGATCAAGGACTCGAAATTCTGAATCGATCCGTTCAGGTTCAGTTGAAGAAGTACGGCATCCATCACTTCTCCATTCACAACGCGGAAACGAAGGCGAGCATCGTCGAAAGATTCAATAGAACGTTGAAGACGCGCATGTGGCGATACTTCACGAAACACCAGACGTGGCGATACATCGACGTCCTTCAGGACTTTCTGCAGTCATACAACAACACCCACCACCGCAGTATCTGCATGGCTCCGTCACAGGTGAGTACAAAGAATCAAGAAGAGGTGTGGCAGCGCCTGTACGGTCACGGCGGTAAGGGCGTGCCCAAGTTCCGTATATTGGATAGTGTGCGTATCAGTAAGATCAAGATACTGTTCGAAAAAGGCTACATGGCGAATTGGAGCAAAGAAATGTTCACGATACACGAGGTTCATCCCTCCGATTCACCCGTGTACCGATTGATCGACGATCTCGGTGAAGTGCTGGACGGAACCTTATATGAACCGGAACTGCAGAAAGTGTCGGTGCCCGCCAATAAAGTGTACCGCGTGGAATCGGTACTGCAGCGCCGCAAGGTGGGCAGACGAACGGCGGCTTTGATGAAATGGTACGGCTACCCCTCCAAATTTAACAGTTGGATCGATGCCAAGGCCCTCGTCCACTATAAAGACTAGCCGCGCGTTTGTCGTCGCTTCATTAGAACGATGACAGACGAGTCGACAACAGAGGACTTCACCGCCGCCACCACCATCATAGAAGAAGAAGAAGAGGAGGACAGTAACGACGCACAGAGCGAGAAAGACAGTACTCCTTGGCATATGTTCGGTACCGTATGTCCTCGAGAAGAAATAGTGTTTCTGTGTCAGGTCGTCGTCTTGTACACGGTCATCCTGATAATATTTACAACCTGACGACAGGTCACGAGAATTCTAATCTGTGGACGGCTCTGTTGAGTAGTTCGTTGGGTAACCTGTTTCCCAATCCCACTTTGAGACGTCATGACGAATGATTTCTACCTGACGCTGCCTAGCAACGCTTCCATGAAGATGTATTCCGACAATACGTTGGCTCATTACATCACGGACTTTCCTCAACGTATCGATCTGACTGGCGAGTGGTAGTGCGGGTTGGCAGTACAATACCCACATACTTGGTACAACATCGGAGTGAACGACAGCACGAACCTATGGGTCAAATACCAAGTGCGAAGATAAGTGCTATTACAAAGGTCCTGTGACATTGATGAACCATGTCAACAAGGGACTGAAACGTTTGGGGACGGACAAGACACGGGCAAAATTGAGCTACAGTTCCATCACTCAAAAAAATGACGTTTCACATGACACCGAGCACCGAGTTCACTGTACCTCACCACAGTGCGCTGGTAAGAATGTTAGGATTCCAACCGTCGGGGTTAACAGTTCGCCAGCAGCAGCAGACATGACACGCACGTACGTTCATCCGAGTCTAATGGAACGGTTATCGGTCTCACGCTGTTGGCCAGCGTGGTTTTGCCACCCAAAGAGACTCCCGATGGTTCGTACACCTACCGTGAAGAGGCCGAAAACGTGGTGCACATGGATCAAGGGTTCGATACCATCTACGCCTATACGGACGTCGTGGAGTCTCGCATAGTTGGTGACAGTCTCGCACCTTTATTGCGAGCCCTCCCGGTTAGCGGCAGCCAAGGCGCCACGGTATCTGATCGGTTCTACGTGCCTGTGTTGTACTTCCACTTCATAGAGATGGATATAAGAAACGACACCGGACGGCGCGTACCATTCGAGTACGTTAGAGTGACGGTGACGCTTCATTTTCGACGGCGTATGACTGGATTGTTCTGAAGATGAATTACAACGACTATTACGCGCGTCAGGCGGGTGGTGCGCTGCCCTAATTCGCCGTTGCCCCATACCAACGGGGTCACGGACTAAGTAGTCTGTTCGGAGGTCTGCTGCGCAGCGCCATTCCACTCATCCAGACAGGTGCCGTGGCGTTAGGTAGAGCATTGCCGACGACGTCTTGCCCGGACAGAGCATAAAAAGGGCGGCCAAACGACACGTCACGGATGCCGGTAAGACTATGCTGCGTGATCTTTTGATACCTGTCGTGCGACCTCGTAAACGTATAAAACACACGTCTGCGAAAAAAGGAGGCACTACAGCGACGAGACAGCACAAGAGACAGACGTTCAAGAAACGTGAAGCCAACATATTCGACGACGACGATGGCTTTAGTATATAGACAGTCGTGCGAGGGGGTCAAGAGCGAGCTGGATCTCTTTACCGCACCCCCGACTCAGAACAGCATCGTCGACAGTCGTATAGTGGAATATCAGCCCATGGCCTCTCTGGATTCGGGTTGACCAATATAATTCCTAATACCCGGATCGGAAGACGATTACCTAGATCTCGCCAACACGATGCTACACGTTCAGGTGAAGGTGACGCGAGCCAATGGGGACGATCTCCTCTTGGCCCTTCCCGTGGGACCAGTGAATAACTGGCTGCATTCACTGTTCAGTCAAGTCAACGTCTACCTAAACGGTAGGCTCGTGACCCATTCGACCAACACGTACGCGTATCATGCCTACACAGAGACGCTGGCTGAGTTACGGCACCGATGCCAAGGTCACGCAGCTGACGGGTCAGCTGTGGCACAAGGACACGGCCACTCACATGGATTCCGTCGAGATAGTCGACGGACCCGCGGCTAACGAAGGGTTTGTGGCACGACGAGAGAACATCGTACGGAGTCGGGTCGTCGACACGATGGGTCGTCTACACGTGGATCTGTTTCTGCAAGATAAAGTCCTGATCAACGGCGTCGATACGCCTGGTGCGCAGTAAGTCTGCGTTTCCACTCATGGCTGGCGGGGTCAACCCCGATTACAAGATCAACATCGTCAATGCCACCTTGTTTGCAAAGAAGACCACCCTGAATCCGACCGTGCAGATGGCACACGTCAAGGCTCTCGAGAAGACCACGGTCAAGTATCCGATGCGATCCGTCGATTGCAAGGTGTACTCCATTCCCGCGGGCGCTCGGTCGCACACGCACGAGAACCTGTTCCTCGGCACCCTGTCGAAACGTCTGGTGCGGTGCTGCATCGATATCGATGCGTACAACGATGCGTACGACAAGAATCCCTTTCACGCCAAGAACAACGCCATCAGCTTCCTCGCAGTGTACGTGGACGGACGACAGATACCCTCCAAACCTTTCCAGCCCAATTTTGAAGAAGACCTCTTCGTCAGGAGCTACATGATCCTGTTCACCTCGACCGGCAAGATTTGGCAGGACGATGGGAACGGCCTGATTCGCAGCGATTTCCGACACCAGACCAGACCCCCGATGCGATGGCTCCTGCTTCCATCTGGTACAAAAGGGCAACCTGCGCATGGAGCTGCACTTCCGTAACGCCATGCCGACCACCGTGAACGTCATCGCCTACGCCGAATTCGAGTCCGTGCTGGAAATCGACAAGAACCGCAACGTCATCTATGACTACTGAGATGGACACCCTGTAGATCGCCAGACTGCTGGCGATGGACCCGCGGACCAGATCGATATTTCGCGGTGTCGTACCCAAAGACGGACTGCCTACGACGACGATAGACGGCGCTCTGCCTGCGGCCTTCGTGTGCTACACCGACGACGGTGACGAACCGGGCGAACATTGGATAGCGCTGTACCTGGACGCCGACGGACGCGACGATTACTTCTGCTCGTACGGCCTGCTGCCATGACACGCTGCGTTCCGCACCTTCTTGAACGAACATTGTTCCGAGTGAACTCATAATAGCAAAAGACTTCAGAGTCCTCTGTCTAAAGTTTGTGGACAATATTGCATAGCTTATGTATTGCTTCGTTGTAACGGCTTTCCCATGAGAACTTTTATCAACATATTCGGCACCGATTTAGTAGCTAACGATTGCTGCGTGTCTGATTGGCTTAAACAGCTGCGATAAGGTAGACTGCACTATCGCACATCGTACATCGATTGAGCCTCTGGCGAGATTGGCGCACCACCCCTAAGCTCACGACCTCTGGCGTGATGGTAAACATCCACAAGTCGTCTCATCATCATCATCATCACCCTCGAGCCTCTGGCGAGGTGGATACACTCCTAAGCTCGCGACCTCTGGCGTGATGGTAAACATCCTCAAGTCGCCTCATCATCATCATAATAGTTCTAGTCTTAGTGATATTACACGCTACCCTTGATCCCTGTTCACGAATGCCCCCGCCCGCAATACCAAATATGGAAGTGCGTGACTTCGTACGAATGCTATAAACGTGTCAGGACATGCACACGCAACAAGCAGCTGACGTAAGCCGCACTATACAGAACAATGCCAAATACGATCGAAATAAGAAAGCACGCTGCACACTGAGTCTAAAGCGATGCCTGCTGCTGGAGTTCAACGCCACCGTCGAAAGAACAATGACATTTTTGTTCCTTGACCTATTCTACTATTTTATATTTTTTTATTGTTAGAACAACTATTTACCCGTAAATTGGCGTAATTCTAGCGCACATGAATTGCAAAATATGTGTTCACCTGTTATATAAATAAGCAAACATGTGTAGAACTTATTGAAACCACATTATAAGCTGCAACGATTTGGCCATGGTTATATACAAATCGTCGATGTTGTACAGTTGTGAGGTCCGGAGTAGGTGAGTGCAACATTGTTACCGATAACGTCCTTTGATCTCGCAGCAAGGTTTACAGCCGGATAGAAGCACACACTGCAGACCGGGTCTAACACACGCGTTTAGGGTCAGACCACAGCTCACAGGGAGTTCGGGTTAGGGGGTCGGGGTAGTAGGGTTCACTACGTTAGGGTTATACAGCCGACAACAGGTTGGGGTTCGGATTAGGGCTGCTGCTCCCTTACGTCCGATTACCTCTGACCCTATTACAGGACTCCTTGACCACTCCTAGTCCAGTCCTTTAGTCGCTAGGGAGCGCTGATGATGTCCCTAGTGTAGTACTACAGTCGCCAGGGGTGCTCAGGCTACCCAGAAGGTCACGTGCATGCGTATAGCCAATCAGAACCGTTGCCCCCAAAAAGATGCTACCCAGAAAGTTGTGCGCGGTCAATCGTACACATGGCCCCACCTCTTTCCTATACTTTAACATAGTGGTGACGTAATGAGGTCCTTTTGAACGATAATGGCGTCTCTTTCCCTATACTCTCACATGACTTGAAAATCGACGTCGACAGAGCTCCTTGGCATCTCTTTGGCACCGTGTGTCCCAAAGAGGAAATTGTCTTTCTCTGCCAGGTCGTCGTCTTGTGCAAGATCATCTTGATTAGCATCTACAAACTGACGACCGGTCACGAGAATTCTAATCTGTGGACGTCTTTGTTGAGCAGTTCGTTGGGCTAATTGCTGGCCAATCCCACTTTGAAAAGTCATGGTGACTTATTTCTACCTGGCGCTACCTAGCAACGCTTCCATGAAGTTGCATCCTGATAACACGTTGGCTCATTATAGCACGGACTTGTCTGGCGAATGAGAGTGCGGGCTGGCAGAAATGCAGTACCCGTACACTTTTTACAACGTTCGAGAGGAGGATGCCTGGTTCTTCCTCATCGAGATCGACCCTACGGGACATACCCCAAGTACGGAGATCGACGCTGGGTGTTACCAGGGTCCTATGATATAGATGGATCATGTCAACAAGGCGCTGAAACGTATGTGTACGGACAGGGTACGGGCGAAAGTGAGCTACAGCACCATCACTCAAAAAATGATGTTGCACATGTCACCAAACACCGAGTTCACAATTCCTTACCAGAGTGAGTGCGATGAGAACCGTGTTAGGATTCCATTCATCGGTTGTCACCAGTTCGAAGAGAGGAACGGATACACGAGAGTACACCAACCCGATCCTAGGAAAGGATCTAGGTCTCATGCCGTCAGCCTCCGTGACATTGACATCCAAAAAGACTCGCGGTGGTCCGTACTTCTTCCGGAAAGAGGATGATGCCCTGGTGAACACGACCCAAGGGTTCGATACCATATACTTTCGCCAGACAAGTCCGTGATATAATACGTTTTGGAGTCTCGCATCGTCGGCGACAGTCTCGTAACGTTGTTGCGGACCCTCACGATTCGCAGAAATAACGGTACCACGATATCTGATCGTTTCACTATCACCCACTACGTGCCTCTGTTGTGCAGACGATCATGGTGGATATAAGAGACAACACCGGGCGATCCGTGCCATTCGAATACGGTAAGGTGACGGTGACGCTTCTTTTTCGACTGCGAAGGACGGGACTGTTCTGAAGATGAATTACAACGACTACTATGCGCGACAGGCAGGTGGTGCATTGCCCTACTTTGTCAGTGCCCGATACCAGCGGGGACACGGGTTGGGTAGCCTGTTCAGCGGTCTGGTGCGCAGCGCCATGCCACTCATCAAGAGAGGAGCCGTGGCGGTGAGAAAGGGAGCGTCGAAGACCGGCGGCGTATCGCCGACGACGTCGTGTCCGACCAGAGCCGGTAAGAACCTGTTGAGTGGCCTTTTGACCCCCAGCGTGCGACCTTGTAAACATATAAAACGCGCACCTGCGAAGAAACGAGTCACTACAGTACGGAGACAGCGTAAAAAACAGACGACGACAACGAAGAAAAGTGAGCTCGACATATTGGACGATAGCTTTCGTGCATACACAGCCGTGCGAGCTGGATCTCTTTGCCGTGCCCTTATCTATTTTGCTGTTTCGCTACTTTGCTACTTTGCTCTTTTGCTGCCTTGCCTCGTTTTTGTTGTTTCTTTGTTTCGCTGTTTTTCCTACTTTCGCTGCCTCGTAGCCTCGGTGTAATGTTATTTTGTTGCTTCACTGCTTTGCTGCTTCACTGCCTCACTACTTCGCTGTTCTGCTGCCTCTCTACTTTGCTGTCTCCCTACTTCGCTACTTTGCTGCTTCACTGTCTCGCTGCCTCGATATTTCGCTGCTTTGCTGCTTCGCTGCTTCGCTGCCTCATTGCTTTGATGCCACGTTACTTTACTACTTTGCAACTTCGCTTCTTTGCTGCTTGGTTGTATCGCTACTTTGCCAAAAATGTCACACTTTTAAAGAATATGACAGCAAGATGTCACAAAGTTAAAGAAAATAAAAGAAAAATGTCACGCAGTTAAAGAAAATATTACAAAAAATTTACACTGCTAAAGAAATTTTTACAAAAATGTCACGAAGTTACAAAGTTAAAGAAAATGTTAAAGAATTTTTTTTTAATGTCACACTGTTAAAGAAAATGTTACAACAAATTCACAAAGTAAAAAAAATTTACCAAAAAGTTACAAGCTAAAGAAAATGTTACAAAAATATCACTGTTAAAGAAAATTTTGTAAAGTTACACATTTAAATATAATGTCACAAGAATGGTATATTCATTCACTGCTTCGTTGCTTTGCTGCCTCACTATTTTGTTACATTGCTGTTTCTTTGCTTCACCACCTCGCTACTTTGCTGCTTCACTACTTTGCTGCCTCGCTACTTTGCCGCTTTGTAGCCTTGTAACCCCGGTGCCTTGTTATTTCGTTGCTTTGCTGCTTCATCGCTCCGCTGCCTCACTGACTCACTACTTTGCTGCCTCGCCGTTTCTTTCGTTGTTTAATTATGCTTCTTGGATAGAACATAGGGCATGTTAATACTTATATGGTCAGTAGGGGTACTTCTAGGAATTAATATAGGTAAAGTTAATACACAATTGATCACTAGAAGGCGCTTCTTATGAGAGTTATGTGTCACGCTAGTACATATACGGTCTGTAGGGGCAGTTCTTGGGTGGAATATGGGTCAAGTTATTGCATATGTGGTTGCTAGGGGCAGTTCTTATGAGAAATATTGGGCACGTTAATACATATACGGTCGCTAGGGGCACTTCTCTGTGAGAAATATGGATCACGTTAATACATATATGGTCGGTGGTGGCGCTTCTTGGAATGAATATAGGTCAAGTTAATACATATTTGGTCACTAAGAGGCGTTTTTTATGATAGGTATGGATCACGTTAACACATATACGATCGATAACGGCAGTTCTTGGGAGAATGTAGGTCAATTTATTACATATTTGGTCGGCAGGGGCACTTCTTTGATAGAATATAGGTCAAACTGTTTGCATGTTTGATTCGCGTCGTTGGCTCCGAGTCTCACATGCCACATGGAATGACGTCATTGGTTCCGGGTCCCGCTGGCATTCTCCGGGACTCACTGGGACACTCCGGGACCCTCATACATAGGTCTCGATAATTTAACATAAACACCAGCTAGATAACACCATAAGGTCTTGTTTCTACATAGATAAAAGCGGTACATACTTAGCAAAAAGCGGTACATATGTAGGTAGGTGCGATGAAATACATATAAAAGCGGTGCTTACATAGATGAAATAGTTAAAACTTGTACATACTCGGCTAAAATCCTAAATGCAACACAAGTTATGAAGGAAGGCGAAAAGTTAAAGAAAATGACACAAAAAAGTCACTGTTAAATAAAATGACAACAAAATCACGAAGTTAAAGAAAATGTTACAAAACTGCTACAAGTTTAAAGAAAATGACACTTTTAAAGAAAATGTCAAAGAAATGATACAAAATTGGTATACGCATACCTAAGAAACCGTTGCCACATGACAGAAGTGGTACGTTTTGTGAAGTCGTTCAACTAAGGGTAGCAATTTTGTGTAATGGCCAACTACCGGCACATTTTTGCTACGCTTTTGCTGAAATAGGCCACATACGTTTCCCCTAAATGGCGTTACTTTAGGAAGCGGGTGGTTGCACATTCGCAACAGGAAACATTAATTGGCTACGGACCCCTCATGCAATTCAATTCAATTATTTCAATTCAAACATGCCACCTAGAATGAGGTCATTGACCCCGGGCCCCACATAAAAGTTGTTTTTGAGTTAAATAGTTATACTAATAGAACTATAAAACACGTTTCGTTAACATATGCTACTGCACAAAAGTGCCATGCGTGGTAAGAATGAACCCCGCGTGAAAGGAATGAGGACAAATTATAAATGCTACAAATATACAATATTGTTTTGTCATGGAAAATAATTAATGGCTTCAACTTCACCAATGTACTTCACTAAGGGTATGTATGCATGTATGTATGTATGTATGTATGTATGCATGTATGTATTTTACTGGGAGAGTGTGAGAGTTAATGGAGCACACTAGTAAAGATATCCTGAGGCCAGCACTTTTTTGCTACGCTTTCACTGAAATTGGCTATATATTTTTACTAACATACACAACAGTAAAAAATCGTTAGGGAATATAAATAAGTTTAACAACTTTATTTCTCAAAAAAGTTCCATTCATTGATTCATGTTATACTCGCTAGAAGTATTTTTTATAATAATAGTAATGTTTAAGAATATATAACTCAATCATTCTTGGACATACAGTCTCATAAATTACCACTGGCTCTGCAATTATACTCATAAAATGGCGTATTGTATTAAGTAGAGCAAAAATGTTTTGTGTGATGTTGACCAGCGCTTTTTTTGGTATGCTTTTCACTGAAATAGGCCACACACATTTTCCCTAGATGTCGCCGCTTTAGAAAGCGGATGGTTGCGCACTGTCAACAGGAAATAAATACTGGGCGATAACATATGTTTTTAACACGCAAATTAGTTCGGTTACTAGGCATTAGTGGTGTTTTAGTTCGAAAATTAGTTTGTGCGCTATAACTAGATGTCGCCACTTTAAGAAGCGGATGGTTGCGTTTGCGAAACCGAAAACACGCTCTAGGCGACACTTGTAAAAAAAATTAGTTTGGTTACTAAGCGTTAGGGGCGTTGACAAGTCGACATGAGTACCACTAGTGTCAAACGTTTCCGTCAAGAGGCGCTCCAGTAGTGTAGTACGGTCACTATGCACCAGGTGACGCCCTCGTATTATTGCGGTTACTAGGCGCTAGGACATTGTTTTAAGAAAATTAGTTCATAAACTATCCACCAGTGTTGTCTTTAGTACCACAACTGTTCACAGGGTGGCGCTCGGTATTGTCATCACTATCCGGTAGGTGGCGCCATCTACTGGCCCCGAACCCCACAAGTTCAGCGTCGCAAACCTCCTACCTACTATATACTGCTGCCACTATCATTCGTGACTGTACTTGATCGATCAATTAATGCAGATTAAATATCTACATGAGAGGGGTCGAAACCTTACATGCATGGTGATGCGATTCTATACGACTACCTTTAGTAGGAGGTAAGATATTCGGTTCTCGGAAAGGGGGACAGAAGGAGCCAGTTTAATAATAAAACGAACTTCGACGACGCCTCGTGAACCTGAGCTCAGAGGCACAACAAACATGAATCATTAAACATCACCATGAACAGTGACACGCAAGAGTCCTCATCAGAGCAAAGGATCATCGAAGACTTAAGTTGGAAATGCAGTATGGAATAGATGTCTTGAGTTTTCTTGGAAGGCAGCTATAGTTTCATATGACTTCAAAGTGGGCCTAAGACTAAAAAAACTTTGGGTTTTCATATGTTGGTGGTGTCTGTGGGACATTGTATTACCAAGATTTACAATGACGAATTGTGCAACTATCATGCGTGAGTGTGCGTGACTGTACGTGACTGTACGTCATCGTTCACTTACTGCCGAGTAAATCTTTATCCGAAAGGGGTGGAAGCCTCATAGTCATGTATTTCTTTACGACTGCCCCTATTAGGAGATAAAGTCTACGATCGGTCCCTCTCATAGAAACAGTGGCGCATCAAGGGATCTCTGAAGGGGGCCAAAATGGGAATCAAGCTTAGTCACCCATTAGATTCCCATGGTACGATGTATTGGTGCAACGGGTTTACCCCCACCCCGTTATACACGAATTCATTCTTATCGAAACCAAAGGAGGGGACATGGCCCAACATCTCTCCCCCCCCCCAAATACACCAGAAAGACAGTCAACCCTGCGGAACTCGCAACACACAAGCGTGTTTTGCAATCGGTAGATGATGCAATGATGTAGGTGCGTCGCAGCATGCGTATTTCATTCGATGCGAAAACAGGATGGTGAGAAGGACGCTGCCACTATCAATCGTGACTGTACATGATCGGTCACTTAATGCCGATTAAATCTCTACCCGAGAGTGGTCAAAACTATACATGCATGGTGATGCTTTTCTATACGACTACCTTTAGTAGGATATAAGGGGCCGTATGGATAGAGAGCGGATAATTCCCTTATCTTTGTTGTTATTTTTCTAGACGTCACTTTTCACTTTGTTTGTAACTGCATGACTGTTCACCATGACTGTTCACCATGACTGTTCACCATAAACAGTAATTTATGTTCGACGCTCACCTCTTCCAAAAAAAACTCTAATGTCAGTGTTAGTGAAATTGGCCTTTCGCGGCCTTTTTGTCGTCTGCTTTTCCATTTTACGGAATTAAGATCGGCAGTTCCAGAATGCCATGCGCGGCCTGGAATTCCCCATTCTAAAATAGCCGGATAGCTATTCCCGACCGTATTTATGACTTGTGCATACGAAATGGGAACCGAAGTTAAACACGAATAGTTATCCGCGTTTACCTTTATCCGTTCTTCCAGCACACGGCTCAAGATCTTCGAATGACCACTCTTACTGAAATAGTGGCGTATTTAGGTTCTCGGGAGAGGGGGCAGAAGGGGCCAGCTTAATAATAATAATAATACAACAATTATGGCGCATATATCCTCATGAATCTGAGCTTAGAGGCGCAACAAGCTAGAATCATTAAGCATTATCATGAACAGTGACGCGCAAGAGTCCTCATCGGAGCAAAGGATCATCGAAGATTTAAGTTGGAAATGCAATATGGAATAGACGTCTTTGAAGGCAGCTATAATTTCATATGATTTCAAAGTGATGGGGAGTTCATTCCAGACCCTATGGGCAGCTACTTAGAAAGCAGGTTTGCACATGATTTACACATTTTATTTAATAAGTAGCAGGAAGCAAGTGCAACTGTTGAAGTAATCGTAGTGGTGCTGAACAACGAAGCGTCCTGGTTACAACACGTGCAAGAATTTTTTTTACGCGTTAGAGTTTAGCTAAATATCTTCACCAACGCGTACAAAATCGTCTTGCAGCTATCAGTTTGCCACGGTATCATATAATGGCGCAACAGGTTATTCATTATTTTTTGTATATCCCAAAGTGCGTGGTTGCTTGCTTGCTTGTGTGTGTGTGCGTGCGTGCGTGCGTGCGTGCGTGCGTGCGTGCGTGCGTGCGTGCGTGCGTGCGTGCGTGCGTGCGTGCGTGCGTGACCTATTCCAACTCACTAATTTGGCCCTCCATTCAGAAAGGTTATCGATCCCTGCTTTACAACAACAGAGGCAGTTGCAACTTGCAATACAGTTTACAGTGAATTGATATTCCGCGCCAGCGACTTATAATATAGGGCCTAGGCTACGTCTAAAGATAGACCATGCCAACATCCGCACAATATGACATTTAATTACCTCCTTTTACGCTTTGTATTCAAGTGGAACATTATAAATGCATTGCAACACCAATGTATTGGTCTAATTTCAACGAAGTAGGAATACATCCTGAGAGTACGCGTGGACCGTTTAATCTATAAATCTAACTGCTTGGCCTTGGTAGCATGTTATAATGAACACACAGTAACCAATCATTTGTATGAAATATAATCACGTCTCGGCGTCAGATCTTGATTCTTAATTGGTAAACATCATCTATCAACTTTCGGTGGGATACCGCTACAGGCATACGACACAATATAGATCTACCATTTATGTTACATCACACAGAAGGTGTCTTCTAGATTTCCGTAAGTCGGTTTTTTTTATTGTTCGGGTCGCCATTTTGATGCTCCGTTCACGTTCGCAGTGAATGCACGCGCGAGAACATCTGAAATAAATTGAGACCAAAGAAATGAAATATGCCTAGAATGGCCCCGTGTCCGACAAATAGGTCGATGTTACCGTGACTTTTTGTTTGTTTTTAACAATTACAAAAAAAGGCGGACATTAAGTGAGAGTTGCCGGGATTGGACCAGTTCTTCGATCGGACCAGTGTTGTATATTCCACATGGGCACAGGCCACAGTCACTTTTCCCATTGACGACCATTATAACGTTATTGCGCCTACATTGAAAATTTATACTACAATTTTTTTTTTTAATTCACAGAAAATGAGAGACCCACTAAGACACATGGTGTATAAAATTCGTGAAAATGACATACCTCCTTTTCGCACAAATTGCTTCAACGCATGATGCCCGTGCATTTCTGCCATGAAATTCCCCAAATATGAGTACATCCTTCCCAACAGCCACTGTGTCCTTACGCAACTGGTATACCTACTGACAAATGGCATCATTTCAAAGCTTAGATGCTACTGTGCCCAAAAACATCACTTCCACTCACTCATCCACATAATTTCTGCTCTAACGAATAAACCCTATCTGCACAATTCATTTTTTCCTTGGGACTCTTTATCTATGTAATGGCGGATAGATTCTGACTGTGGTCCGTGCCCACATTTCTGGCGTCCTCTATCGGTTATGTCATTCATTAGTGGCATTTCGAATAACACATTAAATTTTACTTTTTAAATATTTATCACCGAAAGTATGTTTTCTGTGTCCCCGACATAATAACCAGGCTGCGATCGGTTATCAGTACGGCACCTTTGCCTTGGTCATACTTACAGGCGAAAATATGTATCCGTCTAGTGTATAGGAGCCCAACGTATGTGGCGATAATAAGAATTTAAAGTGGGTGTCGTCTGTTTATGACGACAATGGAATATTTTTCACATATGAAATTCCACGATTGGACCATTGCAGTTGCCACAATTCGACCAGTGACCCACATAAGGGTATGCCATCATAAGATGTGTGTAATTATTCCAATACAATTTACTGATTACCAGAAAGTAATATTAGGCAAGGTCAAGGGAGCAATTACAATAATGCAAATAAAAGAAGTTGCTATGTGGTCCAATCGAGGGAACTTGTAACATAACACATTTGGTCACAGATAAATTTACATTATTTCGGACTATCAAAACCTTTATTAGGATTTACATAAATTTAGTTCCAATGGTCGTATATAAACGCAAAATTATGAAAATAGAACTGACAAATGGTGGACCACCGGGGACAAAGGCTGGATGTCCAATGAGGGGTTTGTTACTTGGCTGTAACATTTCGTAGATTGTGTTAAACCGACGATCGATGGTGCTCATACTCAATTGCCACGTGACCCACCCAAAGAACTTGCCTGCAACTGAGATGGCTCGGGTTGCTGGAGTGGTCATGTTTAACTTCCGCCACACACGACTAACCGACTCAAGCCTTTGGATGGGGCCGTTTTCGGGCCGTTTTGGAAAAACTACGATGATGCGTTGAGGATGTGGATGAGAGAACATGTAGGCAGACCAGTGACAACGTGGCAAGTCGCCAGAATGCTGTTAGTGACTTCAGGAAGGCAGGTCTGTGGTCATTGACCATATACGTATTCCAAGACTCCGACTTCGCTGCTGCTACGGTAACTAATGTAATCACGGAAGCTGCATAAGAGCACAACCATACGCCACCTCTAACCCCACTCGATCAAACACAAGGACACCGAAGGCTGCAGAACTTGTCAATGGTGCACCATTTTGTACGATGGTAAAACCTACCCAGGCATAATGCGACGAGTAATGGATGTGACGAAAGAAACTGTACCGATGGCCTCTGAAGGATGACACTGTTATTGACACAGCAGTATACGAATTGCAGTTGACACTATGCAGGCATAGTGTCAACTATGTATTAATATATAGATACTGATGGAAGACTTCAATACGAAAACGGGAACAAATAATAGAGGGTATGAAGAGGTCATGAACAGACACGGACTCGGCAAGATGAACGAGAATGGCGAGATATTTACAGACCTTTGCGCCTTTAACATATTAATAATCAGTGTATTACACACAGAAGAATCCACAAGGCAACTTGAGAAAACTTGAGAAAACCAGATTGACCATATCTGTATAGGACAGAACTTCAGAAGATCGATGCAGGACGTAAGAATACACAGAGGAACAGACGTACGCAGCCTCTGACCATCATCTAGTGTTGGATAGACCGAAGTTGAAGTTTATTTATTTTTCGATGCAAGAATCTTGCTAGGATCCTGCTGAACCACCCCACGGTGCACCCTGATCAGGGCTTATCGCCAGAGAGTCAGTGTGGCTTCAAGAAAATCCGAGGCACCGTCGATATGGTGTTTTCCGCCAGACAGATGAAAATGAAATGCCAGTAGTAACATGTCGACCTGTACACCACCTTTGTTGACACAGTTAGCCGTAAGGGTTTATGGAAGATTATGTCTAAGTTCAGCTGCCCTGACCAATTTCTCTTGATGGTCAGGCAATTTCATGGCGACGTGCTTGCTCATGTCCAAGACAACGGTGATTCATCCAAGCCGTTTCACGTCACCAACGAAGTTAAACAAGGATGGGTGCTAGCCCCCACCCTCTTCAGTCTGATGTTATCAGCTATGCTCACGGATGCATTCGGTGATGGCGCTGTTGTTGGTGTCAGGTGTCAGATACCGCACCGATGACGGGTTGTTCAATCTGAGGAGACTCAAAGCCAAAACCATGGCTCCAGTGGACATTGTCCGTGATCTCGTCTTAGTTGATGACTGTGCGCTCTATGCTTGAGCGTAGTCAGACTTGCAGCACAGCACCTGTTCTTCACGGCTTGTGACAATTTTGGTCTAGCTATCAGTACGAAGTAATGCACCATCCTGAACCCACCATCACTGTCAATGGTCAGAAACTATCTGCTGTTGATATGCTTACCTATCTTGGTAGCACCCTATCTCGTGCAGGACATATCAACCTCGACGTGAACGATCCCGTGGGTCATTCTGGGAGTAACGTGGTTTTTATGACCGTACTCATTGGTACCTCCCGGAAGTGTCACGGCCGTCGAATATATGGCCGCCACACAGTTCCTTCCCTTAACACGGCTTGGACTTAGTCGTTTTTCAAGCATACGAAAGTTTGTATGATTAAAGTTTATGAAATGAAATTTTGTGATATGAAACTTTGTGAGTTGTAACTTTGAGACATGAAAGTTTGTGAAGTGAAACTGTGTTATGAACATTTATGATACGATACTTTGCAACATGACGTTTGTGAGCTGAAGCACTGTTTCGTTGTTTCGCTACTTCGTTGTTTCGCCACTTCGCTGTTTTGCCACTTTCTGTATTTGCTATTTTTATTGTTTGGCTGCATCGCCACTTCGCTACTTTGATGCGTCACTGTCTCAGTGCCTCGCTGCTTCGTTGCCTCGCTGTCTTGGTGCTTTGAAAGTTTGTTTTGAAAACTTTGTTTTGTGGTCGGTAGGGGCGCTTCTTGGGTTGAATATAAGTCAAAGTTTTATGATTGCACTTGTTAGGAATTAATAATTGACTGACCTTACCGGGTGGCTGTAATGAACGGATATTTGCTACTTTGCTGCTTCGTTGCCTTGGTGTTTTGTTGTTTCATTACTTATCTGTTTTGCTGTTTCGCTACTTTCCTGCTTCGTTGTTCTCTACTTTGCTACTTTGCTCTTTTGCTGCCTTGCTACTTCGCTGCTTCGTTTTTTTGCTGTTTCTTTGTTTCGCTGTTTTTCCTACTTTCGCTGCCTCGTATCCTCGGTGCAATGTTATTTTGTTGCTTCACTACTTTGCTACTTCACTACTTCGCTGTTCTGCTGCCTCTCTACTTTGCTGCCTCACTACTTCGCTGTCTCCCTACTTCACTACTTTGCTGCTTCACTGTCTCGCTGCTTTGATGCCACGTTACTTTACTACTTTGCTACTTCGCTTCTTTGCTGCTTGGTTGCATCGCTACTTTTCTAAAAATTTCACACTTTTAAAGAATATAACAGCAAGATGTCACAAAGTTAAAGAAAATAAACAAAAATGTCACGCAGTTAAAGAAAATATTACAAAAATGTTACACTGCTAAAGAAATTGTTACAAAAATGTCACGAAGTTACAAAGTTAAAGAAAATGTTACCAACTTTTTTTACAAGTTCAAGAATTTTTTTTAATGTCACACTGTTAAAGAAAATGTTACAACAAATCAGAAAGTAAAAAAAAATCACCAAAAAGTTACAAGTTTAAGAAAATGTTACAAAAATATCACACTGTTAGAGAAAATTTTACAAAGTTACACATTTAAATATACTGTCACAAGAATGGTATATTCATTCACTGCTTCGTTGCTTTGCTGCCTCACTATTTTGTTACATTGCTGCTTCTTTGCTTCACCACCTCGCTACTTTGCTGCTTCACTACTTTGCTGCCTCGCTACTTTGTCGCTTTGTAGCCTTGTAACCCCGGTGCCTTGTTATTTCGTTGCTTTGCTGCTGCATCGCTCCGCTGCCTCACTGACTCACTACTTTGCTGCCTCGCCGTTTCTTTCGTTGTTTAATTATGCTTCTTGGATAGAACATAGGGCATGTTAATACTTATATGGTCAGTAGGGGTACTTCTAGGAATTAATATAGGTAAAGTTAATACACAATTGATCACTAGAAGGCGCTTCTTATGAGAGTTATGTGTCACGCTAGTACATATACGGTCTGTAGGGGCAGTTCTTGGGTGGAATATGGGTCAAGTTATTGCATATGTGGTTGCTAGGGGCAGTTCTTATGAGAAATATTGGGCACGTTAATACATATACGGTCGCTAGGGGCACTTCTCTGTGAGAAATATGGATCACATTAATACATATATGGTCGGTGGTGGCGCTTCTTGGAATGAATATAGGTCAAGTTAATACATATTTGGTCACTAAGAGGCGTTTTTTATGATAGGTATGGATCACGTTAACACATATACGATCGATAAGGGCAGTTCTTGGGAGAATGTAGGTCAATTTATTACATATTTCGTCGGCAGGGGCACTTCTTTGATAGAATATAGGTCAAACTGTTTGCATGTTTGATTCGCGTCGTTGGCTCCGAGTCTCACATGCCACATGGAATGACGTCATTGGCTCCGGGTCCCGCTGGGATTCTCCGGGACTCACTGGGACACTCCGGGACCCTCATACATAGGTCTCGATAATTTAACATAAACACCAGCTAGATAACACCATAAGGTCTTGTTTCTACATAGATAAAAGCGGTACATTCTTAGCAAAAAGCGGTACATATGTAAGTAGGTGCGATGAAATACATATAAAAGCGGTGCTTACATAGATGAAATAGTTAAAACTTGTACGTACTCGGCTAAATGCAACACAAGTTATGAAGGAAGGCGAAAAGTTAAAGAAAATGACACAAAAAAGTCACTGTTAAATAAAATGACAACAAAATCACGAAGTTAAAGAAAATGTTACAAAACTGCTACAAGTTTAATTGGTATACGCATACCTAAGAAACCGTTGCCACATGACAGAAGTGGTACGTTTTGTGAAATCGTTCAACTGTCTAAGGGTAGCAATTTTGTGTAATGGCCAACTACCGGCACATTTTGCTACGCTTTTGCTGAAATAGGCCACATACGTTTCCCCTAAATGGCGTTACTTTAGGAAGCGGTTGGTTGCATATTCGCAACAGGAAACATTAATTGGCTACGGACCCCTCATGCAATTCAATTCAATTATTTCACTTCAAACATGCCACCTAGAATGACGTCATTGACCCCGGGCCCAACATAAAAGTTGTTTTTGAGTGAAATAGTTATACAAATAGAACTATAAAAACATGTTTCGTTAACATATGCTACTGCACAAAAGTGTCATGAGTGGTAAGAATGAACCCCGCGTGAAAGGAATGAGGACAAATTATAAATGCTACAAATATACAATATTGTTTAGTCATGGAAAATAATTAATGGCTTCAACTTCACCAATGTACTTCACCAAGGGTATGTATGTATGTATTTTACTGGGAGAGTGTGAGAGTTAATGGAGCACACTAGTAAAGATATCCTGAGGCCAGCACTATTTTGCTACGCTTTCACTGAAATTGGCCATATATTTTTACTAACATACACAACAGTAAAACATCTTTAGGGAATATAAATAAGTTTAACAGCTTTATTTCTCAAAAACGTTCCATTCATTGATTCATGTTATACTCGCTAGAAGTATTTTTTATAATAATAGTAATGTTTAAGAATATATAACTCAATCATTCTTGGACATACAGTCTCATAAATTACCACTGGCTCTGCAATTATACTCATAAAATGGCGTATTGTATTAAGTAGAGCAAAAATGTTTTGTGTGATGTTGACCAGCGCTTTTTTTGGTATGCTTTTCACTGAAATAGGCCACACACATTTCCCGTAGATGTCGCCGCTTTAGAAAGCGGATGGTTGCGCACTGCCAACAGGAAATAAATACTGGGCGATAACTTATGTTTTTAACACGCAAATTAGTTCGGTTACTAGGCATTAGTGGTGTTTTAGTTCGAAAATTAGTTTGTGCGGTATCCCTAGATGTCGCCACTTTATGAAGCGGATGGTTGCGTTTGCGAAACCGAAAACACGCTCTAGGCGACACTTGACATTTGTAAAACACAAATTAGTTTGGTTACTAAGCGTTAGGGGCGTTGACAAGTCGACATGAGTACCACTAGTGTCAAACATTTCCATCAAGAGGCGCTCCAGTAGTGTAGTACGGTCATTATGCACCAGGTGACGCCCTCGTATTATTGCGGTTACTAGGCGCTAGGACATTGTTTTACAAAAATTAGTTCATAAACTATCCACCAGTGTTGTCTTTAGTACCACAACTGTTCACAGGGTGGCGCTCGGTATTGTCATCACTATCCGGTAGGTGGCGCCATCTACTGGCCCCGAACCCCACAAGTTCAGCGTCGCAAACCTCCTACCTACTATATAATGCTGCCACTATTATTCGTGACTGTGCTTGATCGATCAATTAATGCTGATTAAATATCTACATAAGAGGGGTCGAAACCTTACATGCATGGTGATGCGATTCTATACGACTACCTTTAGTAGGAGGTAAGATATTCGGTTCTCGGAAAGGGGGACAGAAGGAGCCAGTTTAATAATAAAACGAACTTCGATGACGCCTCTTGAACCTGAGCTCAGAGGCACAACAAACATGAATCATTAAACATCACCATGAACAGTGACACGCAAGAGTCCTCATCAGAGCAAAGGATCATCAAAGACTTAAGTTGGAAATGCAGTATGGAATATATGTCTTGAGTTTTCTTGGAAGGTAGCTATAGTTTCATATGACTTCAAAGTGGGCCTAAGACTAAAAAAACTTTGGGTTTTCATATGTTGGTGGTGTCTGTGGGACATTGTATTACCAAGATTTACAATGACGAATTGTGCAACTATCATGCGTGACTGTACGTGACTGTACGTGACTGTACGTGACTGTACGTCATTGTTCACTTACTGCCGAGTAAATCTTTATCCGAAAGGGGTGGAAGCCTCATAGTCATGTATTTCTTTACGACTGCCCCTATTAGGAGATAAAGTCTACGATCGGTCCCTCTCATAGAAACAGTGGTGCATCAAGGGATCTCTGAAGGGGGCCAAAATGGGAATCAAGCTTAGTCACCCATTAGATTCCCATGGTACGATGTATTGGTGCAACGGGTTTACCCCCACCCCGTTATACACGAATTCATTCTTATCGAAACCAAAGGAGGGGACATGGCCCAACACCTCCCCCCCCCAAATACACCAGAAAGACAGTCAACCCTGCGGAACTCGCAACACACAAGCGTGTTTTGCAATCGGAATGATGTAGGTGCGTCGCAGCATGCGTATTTCATTCGATGCGAAAACAGGATGTTGAGAAGAACGCTGCCACTATCAGTCGTGACTGTACATGATCGGTCACTTAATGCCGATTAAATCTCTACCCGAGAGTGGTCAAAACCATACATGCATGGTGATGCTTTTCTATACGACTACCTTTAGTAGGATATAAGGGGCCGTATGGATAGAGAGCGGATAATTCCCTTATCTTAGCTGTTATTTTTCTAGACGTCACTTTTCACTTTGTTTGTAACTGCATGACTGTTCACCATGACTGTTCACCATGACTGTTCACCATAAACAGTAATTTATGTTCGACGCTCACCTCTTCCAAAAAAACTCTAATGTCAGTGTTAGTGAAATTGGCCTTTCGCGGCCTTTTTGTCGTCTGCTTTTCCATTTTACGGAATTAAGATCGGCAGTTCCAGAATGCCATGCGCGGCCTGGAATTCCCCATTGTAAAATTATAAAATAGCCGGATAGCTATTCCCGACCGTATTTATGACTTGTGCATACGAAATGGGAACCGAAGTTAAACACGAATAGTTATCCGCGTTTACCTTTATCCGTTTTACCTTTATTCATTCCAGCACACGGCTCAAGATCTTCGAATGACCACTCTTACTGAAACAGTGGCGTATTTAGGTTCTCGGGAGAGGGGGCAGAAGGGGCCAGCTTAATAATAATAATACAACAATTATGGCGCATATATCCTCATGAACCTGAGCTTAGAGGCGCAACAAGCTAGAATCATTAAGCATTATCATGAACAGTGACGCGCAAGAGTCCTCATCGGAGCAAAGGATCATCGAAGATTTAAGTTGGAAATGCAATATGGAATAGACGTCTTTGAAGGCAGCTATAATTTCATATGATTTCAAAGTGATGGGGAGTTCATTCCAGACCCTATGGGCAGCTACTTAGAAAGCAGGTTTGCACATGATTTACACATTTTATTTAATAAGTAGCAGGAAGCAAGTGCAACTGTTGAAGTAATCGTAGTGGTGCTGAACAATGAAGCGTCCTGGTTACAACATGTGCAAGAATTTTTTTTACGCGTTAGAGTTTAGCTAAATATCTTCACCAACGCGTACAAAATCGTCTTGCAGCTATCAGTTTGCCACGGTATCATATAATGGCGCAACAGGTTATTCATTATTTTTTTATATCCCAAAGTGCGTGTTTGCTTGCGTGCGTGCGTGCGTGCGTGCGTGCGTGCGTGCGTGCGTGCGTGACCTATTCCAACTCACTAATTTGGCCCTCCATCCAGAAAGGTTATCGATCCCTGCTTTACAACAACAGAGGCAGTTGCAACTTGCAATACAGTTTACAGTGAATTGATGTTCCGCGCCAGCGACTTATAATATAGGGCCTAGGGCTAGGGCTAGGCTACGTCTAAAGATAGACCATGCCAACATCCGCACAATATGACATTTAATTACCTCCTTTTACGCTTTGTATTCAAGTGGAACATTATAAATACATTGCAACACCAATGTATTGGTCTAATTTCAACGAAGTAGGAATACATCCTGAGAGTACGCGTGGACCGTTTAATCTATAAATCTAACTGCTTGGCCTTGGTAGCATGTTATAATGAACACACAGTAACCAATCATTTGTATGAAATATAATCACGTCTCGGCGTCAGATCTTGATTCTTACTTGGTAAACATCATCTATCAACTTTCGGTGGGATACCGCTACAGGCATACGACACAATATAGATCTACCATTTATGTTACATCACACAGAAGGTGTCTTCTAGATTTCCGTAAGTCGGTCTTTTTTATTGTCGGGTCGCCATTTTGATGCTCCGTTCACGTTCGCAGTGAATGCACGCGCGAGAACATCTGAAATAAATTGAGACCAAAGAAATTAAATATGCCTAGAATGGCCCCGTGTCCGACAAATAGGTCGATGTTACCGTGACTTTTTGTTTGTTTTTAACAATAAAAAAAAAAGGCGGACATTAAGTGAGAGTTGCCGGGATTGGACCAGTTCTTCGATCGGACCAGTGTTGTATATTCCACATGGGCACAGACCACAGTCACTTTTCCAATTGACGACCATTATAACGTTCTTGCGCCTACATTGAAAATTTATCCTACAATTTTTTTTTTAAATTCACAGAAAATGAGAGACCCACTAAGACACCTGGTGTGTAAAATTCGTGAAAATGACATACCTCCTTTTCGCACAAATTGCTCCAAAGCATGAGGCCCGTGCATTTCTGCCATGAAATTTCCCGGTTTCCCAAATATGAGTACATCCTGCCCAACAGCCACTGTGTCCTTACGCAACTGGTATACCTACTGACAAATGGCATCATTTCAAAGCATAGATGCTACTGTGCACAAAAACATCACTTCCACTCACTCATCCACATAATTTCTGCTCTAACGAATAAACCCTATCTGCACAATTCATTTTTTCCTTGGGACTCTTTATCTATGTAATGGCGGATGGATTCTGACTGTGGTCCGTGCCCACATTTCTGGCGTCCTCTATCGGTTATGTCATTCATTAGTGGCATTTCGAATAACACATTAAATTTTACTTTTTAAATATTTATCACCGAAAGTATGTTTTCTGTGTCCCCGACATAATAACCAGGCTGCGATCGGTTATCAGTACGGCACCTTTGCCTTGGTCATACTTACAGGCGAAAATATGTATCCGTCTAGAGTATAGGAGCCCAAAGTATGTGGCGATGATAAGAATTTAAAGTGGGTGTCGTCTGCTTGTGACGACAATGGAATATTTTTCACATATGAAATTCCACGATTGGACCATTGCAGTTGCCACAATTCGACCAGTGACCCACATAAGGGTATGCCATCATAAGATTTGTGTAATTATTCCAATACAGTTTACTGATTACCAGATAGTAATATTAGACTAGGTCAAGGGAGCAATAACAATAATGCAAATAAAAGAAGTTGCTATGTGGTCCAATCGAGGGAACTTGTAACATAACACATTTGGTCACAGATAAATTTACATTATTTCGGACTATCAAAACCTTTATTAGGATTTACATAAATTTAGTGCCAATGGTCATATATAAACGCAAAATTGTGAAAATAGAACTGACAAATGGTGGACCACCGGGGACAAAGGCTGGATGTCCAATGAGGGGTTTGTTACTTGGCTGTAACATTTCGTAGATTTTGTTAAACCGACGATCGATGGTGCTCATACTCAATTGGCACGTGACCCACCCAAAGAACTTGGCTGCAACTGAGATGGCTCGGGTAGCTAGAGTGGTCATGTTTAACTTCCGCCACACACGACTCACCGACTCAAGCCTTTGGATGGGGCCGTTTTCGGGCCGTTTGGGAAAAGCTACGATGATGCGTTGAGGATGTGGATGAGAGAACATGTAGGCAGACAAGTGACAACGTGGCAAGTCGCCAGAATGCTGTTAGTGACTTCAGGAAGGCAGGTCTGTGGTCATTGACCATATACGTATTCCAAGACTCCGACTTCGCTGCTGCTACGGTAACTAATGTAATCACGGAAGCTGCATAAGAGCACAACCATACGCCACCTCTAACCCCACTCGATCAAACACAAGGACTCCGAAGGCTGCAGAACTTGTCAATGGTGCACCATTTTGTACGATGGTAAAACCTACCCAGGCTTAATGCGACGAGTAATGGATGTGACGAAAGAAACTGTACCGATGGCCTCTGAAGGATGACACTGTTATTGACACAGCAGTATACGAATTGCAGTTGACACTATGCAGGCATAGTGTCATGTGTGTATTAATATATAGATACTGATGGAAGACTTCAATACGAAAACGGGAACAAATAATAGAGGGTATGAAGAGGTCATGAACAGACAAGGACTCGGCAAGATGAACGAGAATGGCGAGATATTTACAGACCTTTGCGCCTTTAACATATTAATAATCAGTGTATTACACACAGAAGAATCCACAAGGCAACTTGAGAAAACTTGAGAAAACCAGATTGACCATATCTGTATAGGACAGAACTTCAGAAGATCGATGCAGGACGTAAGAATACACAGAGGAACAGACGTACGCAGCCTCTGACCATCATCTAGTGTTGGATAGACTGAAGTTGAAGTTTATTTATTTTTCGATGCAAGAATCTTGCTAGGATCCTGCTGAACCACCCCACGGTGCACCCTGATCAGGGCTTATCGCCAGAGAGTCAGTGTGGCTTCAAGAAAATCCGAGGCACCGTCGATATGGTGTTTTCCGCCAGACAGATGAAAATGAAATGCCAGTAGTAACATGTCGACCTGTACACCACCTTTGTTGACACAGTTAGCCGTAAGGGTTTATGGAAGATTATGTCTAAGTTCAGCTGCCCTGACCAATTTATCTTGATGGTCAGGCAATTTCATGGCGACGTGCTTGCTCATGTCCAAGACAACGGTGATTCATCCAAGCCGTTTCACGTCACCAACGAAGTCAAACAAGGATGGGTGCTAGCCCCCACCCTCTTCAGTCTGATGTTATCAGCTATGCTCACGGATGCATTCGGTGATGGCGCTGTTGTTGGTGTCAGGTGTCAGATACCGCACCGATGACGGGTTGTTCAATCTGAGGAGACTCAAAGCCAAAACCATGGCTCAAGTGGACATTGTCCGTGATCTCGTCTTTGTTGATGACTGTGCGCTCTATGCTTGAGCGTAGTCAGACTTGCAGCACAGCACCTGTTCTTCACGGCTTGTGACAATTTTGGTCTAGCTATCAGGACGAAGTAATGCACCAGCCTGAACCCACCATCACTGTCAATGGTCAGAAACTATCTTCTGTTGATATGCTTACCTATCTTGGTAGCACCCTATCTCGTGCAGTACATATCGACGACGAGGTGGACGATCGTCAGAGCAAGCGCACCATTTGGCAGACTTCGCTCAAATGTGTGGGAACGCATGGTATCAGCTTGGAAACCAAACTGAAGGTATTCAAAGGGGTCATTATGCCATCCCTGCTCCATGCATGTGAGACCTGGACAGTCTACAGCCACCATGTGAGACATGGACAGTCTACAGTCACCATGTGAGACCTGGACAGTCTACAGCCACCATGTGAGACATGGACAGTCTACAGCCACCATGTGAGACATGGACAGTTTACAGCCACCCTGTGAGACATGGACAGTCTACAGCCACCATGTGAGACCTGGACAGTCTACAGCCACCATGTGAGACCTGGACAGTCTACAGTCACCATGTGAGACCTGGACAGTCTACAGTCACCATGTGAGACCTGGACAGTCTACAGCCACCATGTGAGACCTGGACAGTCCACAGTCACCATGTGAGACCTGGACAGTCTACAGCCACCATGTGAGACCTGGACAGTCTACAGTCACCATGTGAGATCTGGACAGTCTACGTCCACCATGTGAGACCTGGACAGTCTACAGCCACCATGTGAGACCTGGACAGTCTACAGTCACCATGTGAGACCTGGACAGTCTACAGCCACCATGTGAGACGTGGACAGTCTACAGCCACCATGTGAGACCTGGACAGTCTACAGCCACCATGTGAGACCTGGACAGTCTACAGCCACCATGTGAGACTTGGACAGTCTACAGCCGCCATGTGAGACGTGGACAGTCTACAGCCACCATGTGAGACCTGGACAGTCTACAGCCACCATGTGAGACCTGGACAGTCTATAGTCACCATGTGAGACTTGGACAGTCTACAGCCACCATGTGAGACATGGACAGTCTAAAGCCACCATGTGAGACGTGGACAGTCTACAGCCACCATGTGAGACGTGGACAGTCTACAGCCACCATGTGAGACCTGGACAGTCTACAGCCACCATGTGAGACCTGGACAGTCTACAGCCACCATATGAGATCTGGACAGTCTACAGTCACCATGTGAGACCTGGACAGTCTACAGTCGCCATGTGAGACATGGACAGTCCACAGCCACCATGTGAGACCTGGACAGTCTACAGTCACCATGTGAGACCTGGACTGTCTACAGCCACCATGTGAGACGTGGATAGTTTACAGCCACCATGTGAGACGTGGACAGTCTACAGCCGCCATGTGAGACGTGGACAGTCTACAGCCACCATGTGAGACATGGATAGTTTACAGCCACCATGTGAGACGTGGACAGTCTACAGCCGCCATGTGAGACCTGAACAGTCTACAGACACCATGTGAGACCTGGACAGTCTACAGTCACCATGTGAGACATGGACAGTCTACAGTCACCATGTGAGACCTGGACAGTCTACAGCCACCATGTGAGACCTGGACAGTCTACAGTCACCATGTGAGACCTGGACAGTCTACAGCCACCATGTGAGACATGGACAGTCTACAGTCACCATGTGAGACATGGACAGTCTACAGTCACCATGTGAGACATGGACAGTGTACAGCCACCATGTGAGACCTGGACAGTCTACAGCCACCATGTGAGACCTGGACAGTCTACAGTCACCATGTGAGACATGGAGAGTCTACAGTCACCATGTGAGACCTGGACAGTCTACAGCCACCATGTGAGACATGGACAGTTTACAGCCACCCTGTGAGACATGGACAGTCTACAGCCACCATGTGAGACCTGGACAGTCTACAGCCACCATGTGAGACCTGGACAGTCTACAGTCATCATGTGAGACCTGGACAGTCTACAGTCACCATGTGAGACCTGGACAGTCTACAGCCACCATGTGAGACCTGGACAGTCCACAGTCACCATGTGAGACCTGGACAGTCTACAGCCACCATGTGAGACCTGGACAGTCTACAGTCACCATGTGAGATCTGGACAGTCTACGTCCACCATGTGAGACCTGGACAGTCTACAGCCACCATGTGAGACCTGGACAGTCTACAGCCACCATGTGAGACCTGGACAGTCTACAGTCACCATGTGAGACCTGGACAGTCTACAGTCACCATGTGAGACCTGGACAGTCTACAGCCACCATGTGAGACCTGGACAGTCTACAGTCACCATGTGAGACCTGGACAGTCTACAGTCACCATGTGAGACCTGGACAGTCTACAGCCACCATGTGATACATGGACAGTCTACAGCCACCGTGTGAGACATGGACAGTCTACAGCCACCGTGTGAGACCTGGACAGTCTATAGTCGCCATGTGAGACCTGGACAGTCTACAGCCACCATGTGAGACCTGGACAGTCCACAGCCACCATGTGAGACCTGGACAGTTCACAGTCACCATGTGAGACCTGGACAGTCTACAGTCACCATGTGAGACCTGGACAGTCTACAGTCACCATGTGAGACCTGGACAGTCTACAGCCACCATGTGAGACGTGGACAGTCTACAGCCACCATGTGAGACATGGACAGTCTACAGTCACCATGTGAGACCTGGACAGTCTACAGCCACCATGTGAGACGTGGACAGTCTACAGCCACCATGTGAGACCTGGACAGTCTACAGCCACCATGTGAGACCTGGACAGTCTACAGCCACCATGTGAGACTTGGACAATCTACAGCCGCCATGTGAGACGTGGACAGTCTACAGCCACCATGTGAGACCTGGACAGTCTACAGCCACCATGTGAGACCTGGACAGTCTATAGCCACCATGTGAGACATGGACAGTCTACAGCCACCATGTGAGACATGGACAGTCTAAAGCCACCATGTGAGACGTGGACAGTCTACAGCCACCATGTGAGACGTGGACAGTCTACAGCCACCATGTGAGACCTGGACAGTCTACAGCCACCATGTGAGACCTGGACAGTCTACAGCCACCATATGAGATCTGGACAGTCTACAGTCACCATGTGAGAACTGGACAGTCTACAGTCGCCATGTGAGACATGGACAGTCTACAGCCACCATGTGAGACCTGGACAGTCTACAGTCACCATGTGAGACCTGGACTGTCTACAGTCACCATGTGAGACCTGGACAGTCTACAGTCGCCATGTGAGACATGGACAGCCTACAGTCACCATGTGCGACCTGGACAGTCTACAGTCACCATGTGAGACCTGGACTGTCTACAGTCACCATGTGAGACCTGGACAGTCTACAGTCACCATGTGAGACCTGGACTGTCTACAGTCACCATGTGAGACCTGGACAGTCTACAGTCACCATGTGAGACCAGGACAGTCTACAGTCACCATGTGAGACCTGGACTGTCTACAGTCACCATGTGAGACCTGGACAGCCTACAGTCACTATGTGCGACCTGGACAGTCTACAGCCACCATGCGAGACATGGACAGTCTACAGCCACCATGTGAGACATGGACAGTCTACAGCCGCCATGTGAGACGTGGACAGTCTACAGCCACCATGTGAGACGTGGATAGTTTACAGCCACCATGTGAGACATGGACAGTCTACAGCCGCCATGTGAGACGTGGACAGTCTACAGCCACCATGTGAGACATGGATAGTTTACAGCCACCATGTGAGACGTGGACAGTCTACAGCCGCCATGTGAGACCTGAACAGTCTACAGACACCATGTGAGACCTGGACAGTCTACAGTCACCATGTGAGACATGGACAGTCTACAGTCACCATGTGAGACCTGGACAGTCTACAGCCACCATGTGAGACCTGGACAGTCTACAGTCACCATGTGAGACCTGGACAGTCTACAGCCACCATGTGAGACATGGACAGTCTACAGTCACCATGTGAGACATGGACAGTCTACAGCCACCCTGTGAGACATGGACAGTCTACAGTCACCATGTGAGACCTGGACAGTCTACAGTCACCATGTGAGACCTGGACAGTCTACAGTCGCTATGTGAGACCTGGACAGTCTACAGTCACAATGTGAGACCTGGACAGTCTACAGTCCCCATGTGAGACCTGGACAGTCTACAGTCGCTATGTGAGACCTGGACAGTCTACAGTCACAATGTGAGACCTGGACAGTCTACAGTCACCATGTGAGACCTGGACAGTCTACAGCCACCATGTGAGACCTGGACAGTCTACAGCCACCATGTGAGACGTGTACAGTCTACCGCCACCATGTGAGACCTGGACAGTCTACAGCCACCATGTGAGACCTGGACAGTCTACAGCTGCCATGTGAGACCTGGACAGTCTACAGCCGCCATGTGAGACCTGGACAGTCTATAGCCGCCATGTGAGACCTGGACAGTCTACAGCCGCCATGTGAGACATGGACAGTCTACAGTCACCATGTGAGACATGGACAGTCTACAGCCACCATGTGAGACCTGGACAGTCTACAGCCACCATGTGATACCTGGACAGTCTACAGTCACCATGTGAGACATGGACAGTCTACAGTCACCATGTGAGACCTGGACTGTCTACAGTCACCATGTGAGACCTGGACAGTCTACAGTCACCATGTGAGACCTGGACAGTCTACAGTCACCATGTGAGACATGGACAGTGTACAGTCACCATGTGAGACCTGGACAGTCTACAGCCACCATGTGAGACCTGGACAGTCTACAGTCACCATGTGAGACCTGGACAGTCTACAGCCACCATGTGAGACCTGGACAGTCTACAGTCACCATGTGAGACATGGACAGTCTACAGTCACCATGTGAGACCTGGACTGTCTACAGTCACTATGTGAGACCTGGACAGTCTACAGTCACCATGTGAGACCTGGACAGTCTACAGTCACCATGTGAGACATGGACAGTGTACAGTCACCATGTGAGACCTGGACAGTCTACAGCCACCATGTGAGACCTGGACAGTCTACAGTCACCATGTGAGACATGGACAGTCTACAGTCACCATGTGAGACATGGACAGTCTACAGTCACCATGTGAGACCTGGACAGTCTACAGCCACCATGTGAGACCTGGACAGTCTACAGCCACCATGTGAGACCTGGACAGTCTACAGACACCATGTGAGACCTGGACAGTCTACAGTCACCATGTGAGACCTGGACAGTCTACAGTCACCATGTGAGACCTGGACAGTCTACAGTCACCATGTGAGACATGGACAGTCTACAGTCACCATGTGAGACATGGACAGTCTACAGTCACCATGTGAGACCTGGACAGTCTCCAGTCACCATGTGAGACATGGACAGTGTACAGCCACCATGTGAGACCTGGACAGTCTACAGCCACCATGTGAGACCTGGACAGTCTACAGTCACCATGTGAGACATGGACAGTCTACAGTCACCATGTGAGACCTGGACTGTCTACAGTCACCATGTGAGACCTGGACAGTCTACAGTCACCATGTGAGACCTGGACAGTCTACAGTTACCATGTGAGACATGGACAGTGTACAGTCACCATGTGAGACCTGGACAGTCTACAGCCACCATGTGAGACCTGGACAGTCTACAGTCACCATGTGAGACCTGGACAGTCTACAGTCACCATGTGAGACATGGACAGTCTACAGTCACCATGTGAGACCTGGACAGTCTACAGCCACCATGTGAGACCTGGACAGTCTACAGCCACCATGTGAGACCTGGACAGTCTACAGCCTCCATGTGATACCTGGACAGCCTACAGTCACCATGTGAGACCTGGATAGTCTACAGTCACCATGTGAGACCTGGACAGTCTACAGTCACCATGTGAGACATGGACAGTCTACAGTCACCATGTGAGACCTGGACAGTCTACAGCCACCATGTGAGACCTGGACAGTCTACATTCACCATGTGAGACCTGGACAGTCTACAGTCACCATGTGAGACATGGACAGTGTACAGTCACCATGTGAGACCTGGACAGTCTACAGCCACCATGTGAGACCTGGACAGTCTACAGTCACCATGTGAGACCTGGACAGTCTACAGTCACCATGTGAGACATGGACAGTCTACAGCCACCCTGTGAGACATGGACAGTCTACAGTCACCATGTGAGACATGGACAGTCTACAGCCACCCTGTGAGACATGGACAGTCTACAGTCACCATGTGAGACCTGGACAGTCTACAGTCACCATGTGAGACCTGGACAGTCTACAGTCGCTATGTGAGACCTGGACAGTCTACAGTCACAATGTGAGACCTGGACAGTCTACAGTCACCATGTGAGACCTGGACAGTCTACAGTCGCTATGTGAGACCTGGACAGTCTACAGTCACAATGTGAGACCTGGACAGTCTACAGTCACCATGTGAGACCTGGACAGTCTACAGCCACCATGTGAGACCTGGACAGTCTACAGCCACCATGTGAGACGTGTACAGTCTACCGCCACCATGTGAGACCTGGACAGTCTACAGCCACCATGTGAGACCTGGACAGTCTACAGCTGCCATGTGAGACCTGGACAGTCTACAGCCGCCATGTGAGACCTGGACAGTCTATAGCCGCCATGTGAGACCTGGACAGTCTACAGCCGCCATGTGAGACCTGGACAGTCTACAGCCGCCATGTGAGACCTGGACAGTCTACAGCAACCATGTGAGACCTGGACAGTCTACAGCCACCATTCCAAGAAGCTCAACCACTTTCTCATGCGTTGCCTCAGAAAATTAACGAAAATTAAGTGGCTGGACAAGATTCCTGACAACGAGGTCCTTGCCAGGTCAAGCATGACCAGCATCCATACAGTCCTTAAAAAACTCAGCTGAGATGGGCTGGTCATGTGATCCACATGCCAGAGGAACGGCTACCAAAGAAGCTACTCTATGTTGAACTTCTGACAGGAAAGCGTTCCCAAGACGGCCAAAAGAAACTCAGACAGTTCAAAGACACCCTGAAGGCCTCAATCAAGAGCTTTAACATTGACCCTGAGAGCTGGGAGAGCGTCACCCAGGATCGCCCTAGGTGGTGCAGCATCGTCACCCGTGGCGCTGCCATCTCTGAGCAGAAGAGAATCAGCGAGGCCAAAAGGAGACGTGAACTGCGAAAGTCTAGAGAAAGTTACACGTTTCCACCCAACAATTCTGCAGCAGTGTCCTGCCCTCATCGTGACAGACGATTCCTGGCTAGGATCAGCCTTGTCAGCCACCTTCAGACTGATCGCAATATAAATGCTTTGGACAGATGATATCATGGTCCTCTTCGCACCCGAAGGACGAACTATATATAGGAGCGTCAAAATCTTATCAACAATTTTGCAGGAATCCTAATACACATTATAATGGCAGCATATTTGAAAATCAAATGTAGTTTCACCCCTTTTCCCCACATGAACTGGTGTAAACTAGTCATGTATTTCTCCTTCAGTTTGTCGACCAATGTTTGCAGTACGGCCCACACAATGTCTAGAAACACAATAATGTTAATTTTTTTCAACTATGTTAGGTATGTTACAAGTGCACAGATGCAATGACGTAACAACAATGGCGTTGTCCAACCAATCCTTTATACCACTCCACCTACCGTTCATTTATAATTTATAATCAAGATATTGCAGTGATCATATGCTGTGTTCATATGAGTGTTCATTCTAGCGAATGAACACTCACTTAAACATAATGAAAACAACTTGATCGTCGATATATATATATATATATATATATATATATATATATATATATATATATATATATACATATATATATATATATATATATATATACATATATATATATACCTACATATACACACATATACACACCACACACACCACATGCACGCACGCACACACACACGCTCATACATCGTATTATACAAACAGTATTTGTGAATAAACAAGTATATATAAAATGTATTTGTTAATAAACAAGTCAATGTTATCCTTACAACATTTTTTTTTACATTAGTTACCAAATTTCACAGGAATGCCTTCACGGCTTGGATGTTTTGAATCATCCCATACAATCCACAGGATTGCCTCTATTGTAAGGTTTAAATATATAATCATAGAACAGAGCGCATTATTAACGATCTTCATTAATACTAATATTTTGTCAGATATTGTCATAGAACGAAATCCGATAAATACCATCATACGTTCACGATATCACTGAAAATCTCACCGACCTATCGCAGTCGGCAAGTTCTAGAAATGCTATTTTTATACCCGAGCGAGGCGGTGTGGTTTGCAAACAGGCGACGTTTTGACGGCGATGGTAAACAAAAGTACATGCGAACTCGGCATAACGCGACACAAAACTAGGTCACACGTGTTATGCAGACTTACGTGCATTTCATAGCAAACACTACTGCACCAACTGTAAGCTAGGTGAGTATCATAACTCGTGTATTGTGAAGCCGTGTCGTCTCGAACGTACACCACAGTTGCGAACGATCCGATGCTGTCCGTGGTTTTGTTTGTAGTTTTGTTTGTTAATTGCAGACACGATTCAGGAAGGAAATATATGTTCCGCAGCAATACGCACCACGTCAAATGTTAACACCTGTTTTATTTTAAAGTTTCCACCAGTCATATGACGTTAACGTAGTATTTGGAAGAAAGAAAAGACAGTCTAGTGTAGCTAGAGCCCTAGCATTTAGCGGGGCCTAGCTACGGCCAGGCCTAGCTAGACCTGGTCTCTACCAGCCTGTGGCTGTGAGGTTCTGGCTCTATTAGGCCTAGTAAAAAAAGAAAATAGTTTCTCGTCCGGACTTCTTTATAAAGGAAGAGGGAGGCCCTTATTATTTATGATTTTTTTTGCGATTAGTTTCGAAGATGCCCGCTATGTCTTAGATGCGCACTGTGGTGGATTTAAAGAAAAGCTGTAGTTTTTTCGATGCAGTATGGAACATGCCAGTGATGTATATTACTATAAAGCCTGCTGTTCCATTTGCCAATTAGTAAATACAATGCTTTTTAGCAGGAGTGGCAGATGAATAGAATAATTTATGCCAATGGTATATGGCATGTACGTGTTAACATCGGAAGACTACTTAAATTGACTAGAAACAAACAAGAAGCAAACACAACGTTGAATGTATTTATGAATGTTATGTGTACGTTTGACCATGGTTTCACTAGTTTGTATCACAGGCATACAACTGAATGGCATTTAAACTGATTGAGACTGATATCGTGTAAATGAGTCTGCGTAAAGAATATCTAAAGCAAGTGTTCATCATTCTTATTTTAAACTCTGTAGAATTCAGTACTTTGGATGGCAAGTTTTGGACGGACATTTCTTCACAGAACCGAAAACACTTTTAAATAATCCAGGGAAAACACCCACCCACGTGTTCAATCCCAGGTTTTTTTACTCTGTAAGTGGAAGATGTTGATATGGCCATTCCTAGAGTCCACACCCAAATGTGTGACATGCCATGGGGTGAGAAAAAAAATGGTAACATTTCGTAGAGTGACAACTCGAAAATATTTTCAAGATTGGTGAAATAGCTGATTAGATATTGACATTTTGTGATACATAAATACATAATACATTTACATACATTTGTAGTTTAATCATCCAAACATGATTTCATTTTGCAGATCGTAAGCAGTTATATTAAATTTGATGAGGGGGGACACATTCAGATCACAAATAGCTTTAGTTATACAAAAGCTTAATAGATCAGTGATGAAAAATATTTTCCTGTCCAGTTCAGTTAAAATAATCTGGCACAACATCTTATGTTGTGCTGCACTGAATGAGTCTTCAAAGAAGATTGTCAAACCTTTCACATGTTGTGAGCCTGTGGTATACCTAAGATAATTTATTAACATAACATTTAGAACGTACATATTTTTGTTCCTCTTCTGCAATTAACCACAGATGTATTCTTTCTTACAGTCTACTTTGAATAATGTTCCCTTTCTTTGTTCATTATCTAGCAACAGACCCTAAAACAACTTTGGCACCTGCAATACAGTTAACTGCTGTAATTGACTAATTGTTAACTCTGTTCTCCTTCAACACACTTAGCTCAGACAGTTTCAACAAATAAGCAGAGCAAAGTTAATGCACACGATCCAGTCTCCTAAGTTAGTGTTGGAATCCTAATTGTCAAAATCATCCAATTCCGATGTATGATCAATAATGCTGTGTTGCTAGACACAGAATTTACCATCTGCAGTACCTTCAAGAGCTTCTCTCAGCTCAGCATTAACAGTTGACAGCATCTCTGCAATATCAACCTTGAATAATTTCTAAACATCTACTAACTCCAACTAAGGTTTTTTCACCACACTAAGCTTTCAAGATAGACAGAAGCCAGTGAGCTGTCAGAGCAAATGCAGCATTTTGCATGTGCATATTAGTGCCTTGCACAGGCCTATAATTTTAGCCCAAGCCTGGCCCGCAATTAGCAGTTAGAATCCAGACCAGGCCCGCAAAAATTCATCAAGCCCAGAATTCAGGCCCGGCCCAGGCCTGTTAATGTTTGAAAATAAACCTATTATTAAATTTAGAAAAGAAACCTATTATAATAAAAACAAAACAAAAATAAACTGTAATACATATGTATTATTTTATTAAATAACATTAATATTGAGATTTCAACACTGGCACTGACTCCCAGTGGCATTTCCAGCAGGCCTGCAGTCACTGGCCTGAGAAAGATCAGGTTCAGATATGTGTGAATTAGTACAAGTGTAAATGAATCAGTACTGGAGAAATTGTAGACACTAAACAGTAGACACTAGTTAACACAATTGGAAACTGCCAACTGGGGTGGGCAGGTCATTAAAGCAGGCAAGATTTGGAGGGAAGACCTAGACAATAGAATGTCCACTGGCAGGGACAAAGGGTGATAAGTTGATGGTTCATCATGGCTTCATTGCCTCTGTAAATATGTCTAAAGTAAACATTTGGGACTGGCTGCTTCCAGCCTTGGCCCCATAAGTTCACTTCCAAGTGAACTTATGGGGCCATCAGATCTATGCAACAGGCTGCATTCATACCAAAAATATGCATCTGTAACATCTGTATGTACTATGTAGTGGTAATATGTATGGTTTTTGTATCAATATTTTTATTAGGTCCAGGCCTGACCCGACCTGCTCACACAAAGCCCAGCCCCGGCCCAAACTCGATGTGTTTAATATTTTTTCAGGCCCGGCTCAGGCCTGCAAATTGTAGGCCCAAGCCCGGCCCAGCCTGAGAAATTTAGTAAAGGCCTGGGCTGGCTTGTGCCCAAAGCCCTCTGGCCCGGCCCATGCAGGGAACTACTATGTATATGTTCAAGATGAACTATTAACATTTCTTGACACACATGATAATTTAATCTAGATAGATAAAACTACAACGCTTAGATATATCTAGAAAAAAGTGAAAATGTTAATATTTTGGAATTATTAAACACTTTTCTCACATCAGACCACACTGATTTTACTGTTAGGATTACAGATTTTTTTTTTTGTTACGGAGGAGGGGGTATAAAAATAAATTTCACTAAGAGAACATCCTTGTCAACTAGATACAATACACTTATACATGCTGCACATCCAGTGATCACACATACGAATGCAGCAGGTGGCTGCTCACAAAACACAGAAAACAAAGAAATAAAATTGTTAAGATGTGTTCCACTTGCATACAATACAATAGTACATTTAAATTCACCTTAACTTTTTATTATTTATATAGAAGGTAATAAAATAAATTTAATTGTAATTATGTTATTCAAGACTAGGTAAGTATGGGGCAGGGATTTTAAGTACTTTTCCAAAGTGATCCGTAAAAAGATAACTTTTAAGGTGTCTGGTACTTAAATACGTTTCCAAGGAGTTGAAAGAGAATATTCTTGAAAGTGTCCAGGCATTGATTATAACGATACTCCCCCCTTTATTATTAATAAAATTCTTTCTCGTTCATTCTGTTGTTTTTGGTCTTGTGCAAAGAAATTCTTGCTGTCTCAATATATCTCATTTGTAATATCCCGAATTGTTATAAATTATGTCACCTTCATGGACATTAATTGTTGTGACATGTTCAAAAACTGCCAGTAACTGTCGATATTATGTATTAATTGCTATTGTAATGTAGATTAAATTATTCTGAACTTTAACTAATAATTATGTACATATTTCTGTATTACAATTCTTTGTTGCAATGATACGAGTGGCTCTCACATTAGAGATCATCTGTTGGTCTTAGTGAGAGTCTACCTAACAGACAATACATATTTGTATAATTTAACATTAATCTTTTTAAATTTGAAATGTATGCTTTTGTATTCACTTGCAACATATTGTGTTTTATGTACTTGTCTCTGTTGAATAAACACATTCCGATTCCAGTTGATCGTGGATTAACTGCAATTATAATGGATTGATTTCTGTGAATAACATGTCAAGATTCAAGGACTTTATTGCCCGTTTAAAAATAGGCCTACATTAATCTTTGTTGTTTTTGTATGTTTCTCTGCAGTCATGTTCACAGGGTGGGATTGTGGGACAATGCATTTTGGACTGTCGAGAAAACCAATGGCTTCGTCATCCATCCTTCATCATTTGTCATCTGCAGCTTGGGCAATCTTGCATTGAACTGTTTAGGGTAGCCTGCTAAATCCGTAAGACCTGCAAATGAACCCATATGATTATCTACTTCCGCAAGTTTACAGCACATGCTCCAAAGGAGCTTGCTACAAATTGGAATATACAGGACTGTAAATTCATTGGATCTCACAAGAAATATTTGTGAGGTTTGTTTTTGAACTGGTGGTCTGATATTCACAGGGGATTTGAACATTTGTTTATCTTGTAATACAAAAACAACAACAAAATGTAAGAAATGTCTCCTACACCTGTAAGACCATCACATTTAAGAAAATCTATAAGTGTTATGCGTAAAGATTTGGCACATATCGCTGTTGAAGAGTCGAAACAATGAAAGTCCATTTTTGTGTGTGAGAAGTTAGTGTATTACACACATAATTATACCCAACCACGTGGTGCAGATCTAACCAAACTTCTGTTGTTTTGACTCTTCAACAGCGATATGCATTTAATCTGGAAAGACAGTTAACATTTATTGCCCTTTTACTACCACAGTAAATACATATTATACACTGGACATCGAAGTAGAGTGCAAGTTGTATTTCAGCTGATGTAAACACAAACCACGCAATTAGTGATGAATGTGGACTGTGGTTCAAACATTCATATGAAGCCATGCACTACAGTGATTGTTCATGTTTACTATTTGTCTGGGAAGAACCATTCACTAGCCGTGCTCCTTTCATGTGATTGGCCAGTAGGCGTGTCAAAGACAGTCCACCAGTCTAGTTTCCAGCTGTGGTCAGTTTGGCTGCTTGATCCACTCCACTGAACAGTATCAGTGTGCTTCTGGAGAACTGTATGGTGAGAGGTGCTTTCTGTGTGTTTTGTCAAAATGTATCATTGCACATGTGTGTCCACATGGTCGACATGTTCCTAATGGGGGTATTTTGCTGTACCCTTGGTGCACATGTTCCTTGAACAAGGATTTACTTGTGACTGGTCTCCTGTTAGCTTATAGCTTTGTTTTTGTCACATGGAAACATTAGTGGAAATACCAGTGGTGCTAGAAGTGCATTTTAAGCTTACCTGTCTTTAGTTATGAATAAATTATTTGGACCACTTTCTGGTTATCAGTGAACAGCTCTTCCAGTCTGTAATTAGTTAGCAATGAGATCACGTGGTCTTGTTTGGCTGGGAACATTGCTGTTGATTAGGTGACTGTAGTTCTGTGGACACAGCTTGTCTCCTGTCGTGACACCACGGCAACATTTCATGGCAAAATCATGATCAGGTGTGATGCATGATCAGGTGTGATGCTCCGAGTCTTACAGCTGCCAGATTGTGGGCCTGTTATTGATTGCTGGTGTGTGTGTGCGTGTGTTCGTGCATGCGTGTGTATATATATAGTATACACACCTGATCATGACATACATTTATAATCGGATGCATAACCAATGCTACACAATTCAACAAGAAATGTCTAGAAATGTCAAGTTTATTCAAAATCTGTTGACAGAATTAAAACTTAAATATGACTGATAGTTGTCATGATTGACATGATCGGGGTGTCAAGATTGACATGCTATGATTTAACAAGATTGCCATCCAAGGCAAAGGCTCAGATGGCAAGTGGACAAGGAAGCTATTGGCTTATAGAGAGTCCAACATTTTTAATCTATGTGTAACCTGCCCTCCTGAGACATGTGTCAATCTTTTTTTAAACATATTGATGCTGCTAGCAGTTACACAATCTGTAGATAAATTGTTCCATTCATTGATTGTCCTCTGTGAGAACGAGTACTTCCTGATATCCAGTCTACACTGATCCTTTACTAATGTTACCTCATGTCCTCTAGTTCTGTTATCTTTTGTATTTCTATCAATATTTTCATACCCATTCAATATCTTAAAAATAGGCTTGAAATAGGCTTGAATTCAATGAATAAGAAGCTTACAATCAAGTGTTCGATCTAAGTAGTGATGGACGTTCTTTATTCCAGTAATATTCAACATAAAATGAAAACTACAACTGAATGCCCAGGTGACCACAAGAGTCAGTTCTTTTTTCAAAAGAGAACAATTGGCCTTTAAAGTCCTTTGCTTCTTGCCAATCAGCTCTTTTTTTTAAAGTCTTAATTTCTTTTGTACTGTTCTTTTTCCGTCCTCCAGTCCGAGGACTTGCTCAAATTTCGATGCCATATTCAGAATGTCATCAGGTGTGATCAGTGGTCAAAATGAAACGCTGCAAGATATCCAAAGCCTGATTAGTTTGGTGCACAGTTGGCACTTTCTTCGGCTCTATAAAAGTTTCGTCACCTGGCTGACTATTTCCTCATCAGTCAGAGTATTGTGGCTTTCAACTTTGTTATCGACGTCGACATAATCGTCAAAAGTGGGTAAATTGCCCACTATCTCTGCCAAGTGGTCCCATACGTTCCTATCACATGTTTCAACCTCATCAACCGACTCAGCTGCTACTTGTTCATTGCATTCACCGTCTTGGACAAAGCCAGCCTTTCGCCAACAATTAGCGATAGTTTCACCCTTCACCATATTCCAGCTTGATTTCATGGCGAGCATAAAGTCCATTTCGTAGGAACCAACACAGCTATGTGTATCTTTGATTGTTTCTTTCCTCGCTGGTTTCTTTCCTCGCCGTTGTTCTCCGATGAAGCCTAGACTTTTTTTAGGCAACATTTGCCAAAACAAGCCTGTTTCATCACAGTTAAATACATTCTCTGGCTTGTATCTAGCAAGAATATCTTTCACGACCACTCCACGCCATTCTGTTACCACTCCTCAGCACACACCACCAGCTTCTCCGACCTTCAGTATCTGCCCTACATTCCATCTCTTTTTCCATCTGTCTATCCAAGCACTACTAGGAGCCGTATCATGCTTGAATTGTTGCAAATTTTGCGGCTTTTTGCAACAAAATTTCACCATCAATTCTGAGATCTGCCTGTCCATATTACTGCCAGAACCAAATGATTAGGACAGCGTCCACATTCTAAAAATTTGTTTGTCTGATACGCTTCCTTGAGTACGTGTCTCCCCTTGCATCTTTATGAGAAACGAGGCTTCTGGCCTTCTTCTCTTTCAAGATCCCACATAGAGTTGACGGCTTGATATTAAAATGCCCCGCAATGAGATTTTGCTTCTTACCCGAATTCTTTCCTGTGTAGTTGATTATCTCAAGCTTTCTGTCAAGCGTCATCGTTTTTCTTTTTCATTTACCACCATCAGCCATGTCCGCAACTCGGTGTCAGACAACTGATGATGACCCCTTGTAAGGTCACAAGACCAATGCCCTCTTGATTGCAGTAAAATGAAGGCGTCGATACTTATGCTTCGTTGTGAAGCTTAGGGTGTTACGGATTCTCAATATTATTAAGTGGTATAGTATTTTTCCTTTTGGCATACTGTAGAGGCTTCTGTTTATTTACTGTGTGTGGGCACTGACCTCATTATTGCACACCAGCATTGGGGAATTCTAAGGTATTTTGTGACATATGCGGTCATGCACCTTTTGGGAAAGCAAAACTATGTTAGAACTTTCCACTGACAGCGGGGAATTCCAGTGGGTTTCCCCTCGGGGTTATTTGACAATCTTGCTGCTATTAGCCAGTTTTTCACATTGTGACAAGGGTGGTCATTGGATCAAAATATGGATCCAGAGTCCAGACCTGCATTTTTTATTTCACATCGTTGATTTGTTATATCCAATGATATTTCAGTGGATTTTGGCCAAGAATTGTTTGTTATATCCGAATAATTTTTTTAAAATTCATTGTACGCGCAGAAATTCATCAGAAATTCAATAAGAAAAAATGGGGACAATTCATTTATTAAGTTTGAGCGAGAATTTGTTATAAGCAAATTCATTATGTCCGAGGTTTACTGTGTGTGTATATGTATATACATATACGTATACGTATTCAAATACATATACATATATATATATACATATATGTGGTTACCATAATCTGATGGTCTTCACTCACTCTTTCAACCCTTGTCACATGGTGTTAGTCATGTGACAAACTGGTATCGAAACCGGTCTGCCGTCGATATATATCATATCTTATCCAATATATTTGATCTACTATGACTTAAAATTTTATAGCTCGGAATAAAACTACTTTCAACAGGATTGATGAACGTGATTTACACTGCAATAATGTTGTACAATGATGTGCAGTTTTCACACAACGATATTCGTGACAAATGCGTATTAACACTAGATTTTTGTACCGTTTAATTTTTAGCCAACAAATGTCACATGTGTTATTATAAATAGTGTCTATTGTACGACAGCAGCTAATAAATAGTGTCTATTGTACGACAGCAGATAATAAATAGTGTCTATTATACAACAGCAGATAATAAAACTGCCTACATGCATATTTACCTGTAGACGTAAAACAACCTCTTTCGGAAATCATGTTTTAAAAATAAATAATATTTTATGACAAATTTGAAATCTACCTGTTTCAGGCGTTGCAGTGACATCACAGAAATATTGCATTTATGTCATAGACATTGCAGTAATGTCATAAGTAATGTCACAATCACCACACACAACAGTAGTTTTATTCTTAGCCGCTAGGTGTTGTACGTGTTGTGAATATTTCCCATTGACAGATACTGACTTATGTATGTCTATGTTGCAGTCTGGCGCCTGAGTGTTGTTGAAGCAGTGAGCTATGGCAGACACAACAGATGACGGGCAAGACGAGGGCACCCGTGTACGCTTCATGATCGACAGTGATGCGCCCGAGTCAGACTTTGACAACGACTCCAGTAGGGGGCGTCTAAGCTCCACGGACAGTCTGTCGTCTCTCACACCTGACAAAGATGGTAGCATACTACGACAGAGACCAGGTTCATCTGACAGTACGTGCTCGACGCCGACCGACGTGTTGGACGATTCGCCCCCACAGAGCAACCACATGACCGATGAGGAATATGAACGCTCCATCAGGTATGGCGATAACTAGTTGTCGATTTCGTTGGTGGTTAAGGACGGTTTACGTGGCTTAAATAGAGCATACGCAAAATAACCTACATGTAATTTGCGCAAATCCTTTGCTGTGTGCTGAATCTTTGTTGTGTGCTGAATCTTTGTTGTGTGCTAAATATTTGCTGTGTGCTAAATCTTTGCTGTGTGCTGAATCTTTGCTGTGTGCTGAATCTTTGCTGTGTGCTGAATCTTTGCTGTGTGCTAAATCTTTGCTGTGTGCTAAATCTTTGCTGTGTGCTAAATCTTTGCTGTGTGCTGAATATTTGCTGTGTGCAAATTTTTTGCTGTGTGCTGAATCTTTGCTGTGTGCTGAATCTTTGCTGTGTGCTGAATCTTTGCTGTGTGCTAAATCTTTGCTGTGTGCTGAATCTTTGCTGTGTGCTGAATCTTTGCTGTGTGCTGAATCTTTGCTGTGTGCTAAATCTTTGCTGTGTGCTAAATCTTTGCTCAGTCATGTTCAAAGTTCAGATTTTTACGTTTTGGGGTTAATAATTCTTCTCATTGGCGTGGATACTGGTCTTCCACTGACATTCGATCTTGTGATGCATTGTGTTTATACACGCCTGGTGATCTCGATCGCTAAGCTCACTACTACCCTCCCAGTTGAACTGTGATCAGCTGTTTAGGGAGTATCTCATCAAGCAATCAAGCGAACCAGGCACGGAAACATGTTATGCAGTTCTAAATTTGATTCGTCCAGGCTCGTGCAAGTAATCACATGCAAACCGACTGATTTTTATGTGACTGGTTGCATTTGAATGCGAATGTTGATGATTGAGGAACCCGTGAACTTCACACATTGATGGTATAGTGAGAAATGAAAACTCCCACATTTGGTTGTCATGCTGCATCTGAAAATATTGATACTGAAAATATCTTCATACTCAATTTAGAGTTTCTTCCCATCTGAGCCAGAATAAATACAATGGAAAGTTATTAGAACTGTGATAATTGTTGAATAACAATGAATTGTCTAGATGCAATTGAAGACTACATTGATGGAACAAGTCAGATCACATATAGTCAAAAGACACGTCTGACAATAAAGACAAGTCTTTCATTCTTAATAACCAATGGCTCCTTTGTCCACTCTCAATAAGCCTATGGCTCCCTTGTCCACTCTCAATAAGCCTATGGCTGCCTTGTCCACTCTCAATAAGCCTATGGCTCTCTTGTCCATGCTCAATAAGCCTATGGCTCCCTTGTCCACCCAATAAGCCTATGGCTCCCTTGTCCACTCTCAATAAGCCTGTGGCTACCATGTCCACTCTCAATAAGCCTATGGCTACCTTGTCCACCCAATAAGCCTATCGCTTCCTTGTCCACTCTCAGTAAGCCTACGGCTTCCTTGTTTCTTGCTTCGCAATAGTTGTTGTTGCTCTCCTCTTTGCCCATGAAGTCTGGGGTGAGGCTTACATCGATACTGGTCCACCATTGATCTTGTTGAAATAAACAGTTTGGTGTCGAGCTGAGAGAAATTGTTACTGATGGTGAAACCTGTGTTTAGTGGATAATGTTGGGAGTTTCTTGGGACTGGTGGAAGATGTTCATTTCAGATGGGGATACTTGATTCTGCATCCATTTAATGGACATTGTGTTGATATGGGAGACTGTGGTATGGCTACCAATGTGAATGATGCATCCTGAGGATGCATGATTTTTATTATAAAAATCACCAAGAACACACCCAGTGCGGCTATTTATTAGCTTCAGTATTAACAAATAGCCATTTTTTTATTGCTTGCTATGTACTTTTAATACAGCGTTGTAGCGTAACGTCATAAGTAGTGTGGAGTTGGCTGTTTATTTGTCATTTGTTTTGTTCCTCTGGTGATTGTGCTGCAGACTGCTTACCGGTGATGGTGTTACTGAATCCGACCTACTTCATGCATCAGGAAGTTTTTAAAGGTAGCTGCCATGCAGTATGGTAAATACCTTTGTGGGATTTTGTAAGGTTTTTTTTATGAGAGCACATATGGCAGGGTTCCCACATGATGCATCAGGTACTCCTTGAAGCCAGTTGGCATACAGCTTGCCGATTCTATTGTTGTTATAAGTGGTGTGGAGTTGGCTGTTTATTTGTCATTTGTTTTGTTCCTCTGGTGATTGTGCTGCAGACTGCTTACTGGTGATGGTGTTACTGAATCGGACCTACTTCATGCATCAGGAAGTTTTTAAAGGTAGCTACCATGCAGAATGGTAAATACCTTTGTGGGGTTTTGTAAGGGTTTTTTTATGAAAGCACATATGTCGGGGTTCCCACATGACGCATCAGTTACTCCTTGAAGCCAGTTGGCATACAGCTTGCCGATTCTATTGTTGTTATTTTAATTTTTAGGGAACTGGTGAGAACACAACCAAGGTATGTTAGTGAAGCGTGTTCTGTACCAGTAATCTTTGATTAATTAAGATTTCCAAGTCTAACAGTTTGGTTAATGTTTATGATTGCACAGTTGGTAGGACTAGAAACTGATTGACAAATTGTGTGTTCTCATCTCACCAGGAAACGTGGCTGCTGGTCGCGGACACTCATGGGGTATGTGGTACATCAACCAGACTACTATAATCCAGTTGAACCTCTCTATTAAGGTCACCCTCGTGTCTGGGCCAACTTGACCTGAATAGCGAGGAGACCATATTACTGATACTACTGTCCTATACTTTACTGTTATGGAAATAATTTGGGACTGTCCCAGGTTGACCATAATGGCGAGGTGGCTGTATTACTGAGGTGACCATAATGGCGGGGTGGCTGTATTACTGAGGTGACCGTAATGGCAAGGTGGCTGTATTACTGAGGTGACCATAATGGCGGGGTGGCTGTATTACTGAGGTGACTGTAAAGCGAGGTTCAACTGTACCACTTAGTTAAGAGTTTTCAGTTGCTATGCTTCCTCATAATGTATGCATAACAATATGGCACAGCTACTTAATAATGTATGCATAACAATATGGCACAGCTACTTAATAATGTATGCATAACAATATGGCACAGCTACTTAATAATGTATGCATAACAATATGGCACAGCTACTTAATAATGTATGCATAACAATATGGCACAGTTACTTAATAATGGCAACATCGAGAACAGTCCCTGTTTTTGGCAGTTTCATTGTTTTCAATATTGAAAACATGAATGTTTGTTGAAGAAAAAACACAATTTGGAAACATTATTTTTTAACCATATTTTATAATTTTTGTTTTTTACTCCACAATGTGGCTTGCAATAACCTATAGGAAGTTGGACCAATGCATTGCATTGTTCTACAAACAGTATATCGATCTCCCAATGTCACAACAACATTTTTTATTAACTATAACATTGACATAATCCTGATTTTAGGCACTAATCCAGTTGGAAAGAAAGACTGGGTCATAATGTAATTTCGTTCGTTCTGTTCTGTTGTTGGGGATGTGTTTGTTTGGCAGTGTGACATATTAATATGCCACAGTCTACGTGTACCTCCAGGCTGCCCGAAGTCTCACTTATGTGCCAAGGAATCAACATTTGTTTTGTTTACTATTTCCATTGCCATTCATAATGGGTTATGAAGGGACAGTCTTGGTTCAGTTGGTGCATTGTGATACACAGTGGGTGATGTAGGGACAGTCTTGGTTCAGTTGGTGCATTGTGATACGCAGTGGGTGATGTAGGGACATTCTTGGTTCAGTTGGTGCATTGTGATACACAGTGGTTGATGCAGGGACAGTCTTGGTTCAGTTAGTGCATTGTGATACACAGTGGGTGATGCAGGGACAGTCTTGGTTCAGTTGGTGCATTGTGATACACAGTGGGTGATGTAGGGACAGTCTTGGTTCAGTTAGTGCATTGTGATACACAGTAGGTGATGCAGGGACAGTATCAGCTCAGATGATACATTGTGATACACAGTGGTTGATGCAGGGACAGTATCAGTTCAGTTGATACATTGTGACACATAGTGAGTGATCCAGGGACAGTGTCAGTTCAGTTGATACATTGTGATGCACAGTGGGTGATCCAGGGACAGTGTCAGTTCAGTTGATACATTGTGACACATAGTGGGTGATCCAGGGAGTGTCAGTTCAGTTGATACATTGTGACACATAGTTGGTGATCCAGGGACAGTGTCAGTTCAGTTGATACATTGTGACACATAGTGGGTGATCCAAGGACAGTGTCAGTTCAGTTGATACATTGTGACACATAGTGGGTCATCCAGGGACAGTGTCAGGTCAGTTGATACATTGTGACACACAGTGGGTGATCCAGGGACAGTGTCAGTTCAGTTGATACATTGTGACACACAGTGGGTGATCCAGGGACAGTGTCAGTTCAGTTGATACATTGTGACACATAGTGGGTGATCCAGGGACAGTGTCAGTTCAGTTGATACATTGTGATGCACAGTGGGTGATCCAGTGACAGTGTCAGTTCAGTTGATACATTGTGACACATAGTGGGTGATCCAGGGAGTGTCAGTTCAGTTGATACATTGTGACACATAGTGGGTGATCCAGGGACAGTGTCAGTTCAGTTGATACATTGTGACACATAGTGGGTCATCCAGGGACAGTGTCAGGTCAGTTGATACATTGTGACACACAGTGGGTGATCCAGGGACAGTGTCAGTTCAGTTGATACATTGTGACACACAGTGGGTGATCCAGGGACAGCGTCAGTTCAGTTGATACATTGTGACACATAGTGGGTGATCCAGGGACAGTGTCAGTTCAGTTGATACACTGTGACACATAGTGGGTCATCCAGGGACAGTGTCAGTTCAGTTGATACATTGTGACACATAGTGGGTGATCCAGGGACAGTGTCAGTTCAGTTGATACATTGTGACACATAGTGGGTGATCCAGGGACAGTGTCAGTTCAGTTGATACATTGTGACACATAGTGGGTGATCCAGGGACAGTGTCAGTTCAGTTGATACATTGTGATGCACAGTGGGTGATCCAGTGACAGTGTCAGTTCAGTTGATATATTGTGACACATAGTGGGTGATCCAGGGAGTGTCAGTTCAGTTGATACATTGTGACACATAGTGGGTGATCCAGGGACAGTGTCAGTTCAGTTGATACATTGTGACACATAGTGGGTGATCCAAGGACAGTGTCAGTTCAGTTGATACATTGTGACACATAGTGGGTCATCCAGGGACAGTGTCAGTTCAGTTGATACATTGTGACACATAGTGGGTGATCCAGGGACAGTGTCAGTTCAGTTGATACATTGTGACACATAGTGGGTGATCCAGGGACAGTGTCAGTTCAGTTGATACATTGTGACACATAGTGGGTGATCCAGGGACAGTGTCAGTTCAGTTGATACATTGTGACACATAGTGGGTGATCCAGGGACAGCATCAGTTCAGTTGATACATTGTGACACATAGTGGGTGATCCAAGGACAGTGTCAGTTCAGTTGATACATTGTGACACATAGTGGGTGATCCAGGGACAGAGTCACTTCAGTTGGTTCATTGTGATATGTAGAGAATGATGCAGGGTCATTTATTGATACAACTTTGATGTAGTGGACTATGCAGTAGAGTTAACAGAGTGAATATAGTAATTGCTTTCATTGATTCCAGATACCAATAAATAGCATGTTAAATATTAGGGTTAATGTTTCAGGTTGGGGTTCATACAACTAGTGCTACATGGTAACAAAATGGCTTCTTTTCTCTGCTGGACCATTTTAATTAATATATTTTTGGTAATTGTTGTAAAACACTCATTTCCATGTCTGACACATTGCCTTTATCACACAATAATCATACACATTCATATGGCAAAAGGAGTCAAAAGATTGACAAGTATATGGCTGATGTTGTTTTGTTTATTATTATTTTGGTTTATTATAATATATATATATATATATATATATATATATATATATATATATATTATAAATAAATGTTTGGGGAAAGTTCTATGTTTGTTATCTGGCATAGAAATTTTTTTTGTGAGTTTGCTATAAACCAAAGTTAGAAGAGGTAGTAGGCGGAAAGTCTCATCATTTTATAGTAATTAATGTTTAGATTGTTCTGCTGTTACTGCTGCATACTGTTTACTGTTAGGCACATTTGTTTGTTCATTTTGTTTAAATAAAACACACCCATGGGACAGGAATTAGAAGTCACATTGTTGCATCAGTGCATTAGGGTTTGTCTTGCACAGGACTCATTTAAATAACCCACTTTTCATCATGGCACTGGCAACTCTGGTCTCCTTGACAACCGATGCAGAATCTGAAGTGTTCAAAGGCAATGTGTTTACATTATTTCTAGGCAAGCCACAGCATTGCCATCTGTCTATAGGGGTCATTCAAGTATAGTTGCATCAGCTGTTAGTGTTTACTGTTGGTTCATGTGAGATCCACGGTTTGAATCTTGCGTGATTCTGTTGTTTTACTGATGATCAATTCAGTTCAAGAAGTGGAGATCTACCCAATTTAAATTAGATTTTACCATGTGAATTTTGTATTTGTAATTATGCAAAACATGTGTTTAACTATTTACACGGATTTGTGATTAAAGCTGACAGTGCTGAATGACACTGCTATATTGTTCATGAAAGACTTGATGGAACTGTAATTAAAACTGTATTTAACGCTGTGATTAAGTTAATAAAAAAGGTAGAGGTCCGCTCTTATATATCATGGTGTTCAATTTGTTCATGAAAGACTTGATGGAACTGTAATTAAAACTGTGATTAAGTTAATAAAAAAGGTAGAGGTCCGCTCTTATATATCATGGTGTTCAGTTTGTTCATGAAAGACTTGATGGAACTGTAATTAAAACTGTGATTAAGTTAATAAAAAAGGGAGAGGTCCGCTCTTATATATCATGGTGTTCAGTTTGTTCATGAAAGACTTGATGGAACTGTAATTAAAACTGTGATTAAGTTAATAAAAAAGGTAGAGGTCCGCTCTTATATATCATGGTGTTCAGTTTGTGGGACTGCTCAAAGTGCTTTACACCCCCTGGCAGACCAGTTTATTTTAACGCTAACTCAACTTTCCTGGAAAGCATTCAGCCATGCTGCAGTTACTGCACGAAGACTGTTTGTTCACATATCCATCTCTGTCTATAGCTAGGCACTCATTTATACAGCTGAGTGAACTGGAGCAACGTGGAGTGGACAAAATTGCCCAAGCTTTGAAACAGCAGCAAGAGGATTCTAAACCTCTCAAGGGAGAGTCCGATGTTCTAACCACTAGGCCACAGTCCTCCACAGACTGCACATCATGGCTGGGGTGTCTTGTTTACTTATGCTCTGACCAATGTTCTTGGCCTGCTCACCTGTCCAGTGGTCAATTAGTGCTTATAAATTATGTTGATTGAACACAGCTTGACCATGCACAGCTGGACTTTGTGTATAGTTGAAGTGCTGTAGATTGACCAATGCCTGGAGATTATCCTGGCTTACTTATGAGACTGTGATGCAATCTATTTAACCTTAGCTAAAGGAAGCCCAATGATATATGAAACTTAGATTCTGTTCTTTCATAAAATCTACGTAAACGTCATTAACAGTATCAGGGATGGGTTCTTTGTGCTGTAAATGTTGAAGTTGTTCTATACTAATTTTAGGGTTAGTATTTTAAAAAGGTTTTCTAGTCATATGGGATATTTTTTGCACTTGGAAGGCACATAGAAATATATTTTGTGTCCAAATGTGCCAAAATGTTGAATTCTGGGCTGTTTTTGAGTTAAACCTTTGAAATTTGCATTTTAAGACTAGTTTCATGTTTCTTACAACAGTGAGTTAGATAACTGGAATCTGACAAAATGCTAGATCCAAATGTCTGTAGTTTGTATTCTTTATTTCTTGTATGCATATTCAAGACTAGTAAATTAACTGAAGTGTGGGATAGTTGTTGTTGTTTTGAATGGTCTTGTTATTTTGAATGGTTGTGTTGTTTTGAATGATTGTTTCATTTTGAATGGTTGTGTTGTTTTGAATGATTGTTTCATTTTTAATGGTTGTGTTGCTTTGAATGGTCTTGTTATTTTGAATGGTTATGTTATTTTGAATGGTTATGTTATTTTGAATGGTTGTGTTGTTTTAAATGGTTGTGTTGTTTTGAATGGTTGTGTTGTTTCGAATGATTGACTCTTGTTCTCTCAGGCAATATCATACATCTTTATGCTGTAGTTAATACAGCTTTCTACTCATTAGCAATTTACAAGGAAATCCCGGAAGTATAGGCCAACAATTTGTAAAAACAGCAGTTTTTAAATACACCCTTCAAGTTAATTTTACACATTGTGTCGCTACTAGTAGCAAAGTGCGTTAATTTTACACTAGGTGTCACTACTGACATCCCATTGTTTCAGGGCGTTCATTGACTTGAATGCAAATACAAACCTATATTCAGAAACTAGTATACATTGCCGTGCTGTCTAGCTTACCCTCCGGAGGGACGTTTAGCCCCAGGAGGGATGTTTAGTCCAAGTTCACAGTCTGTGTAGGGAGGTTGAAGTGTCCTGTATATGGAGTGAGTGGGGGACACCGAGGTTGAAGTGTCCTGTATATGGAGTGAGTGGGGGACAACGTGCCTGTGCTTAGGGTGTTTCTGTCACGTAATAAATTATATAAAGCCCAACGTTATTAGTAATGTTATATAAACATACCAATGAGTATGTAAACTCAAGTCTCACCACGTTTGAATTGGCTGCACTTCCTTGATTTGTTTCTTTGTTGTCTCAGAGTTGTTGTAACTACAGTGAAGCCTTGTTTATTCGCACACGCTTTGTGCCCAACAGCTTTGGCAGGATTAACGAATCGTACAGGTTGTGGAATCACAGACTTATGAAACAATGTACAGTGTGTGAAGATTTGTTAACAAAAACATGGATTACTAAATAAAATAGATTATCGAAGAACTGACTAGTTTTGGTGTATGTGGTGCGGCACCTCTGATATAAGAGTGGCTTCAGCAAGGCACACAGCACCCATCATCTAGCATCAGCCAGGGATCCAGCTCCCATCATTTGGCTTCAGCCAGGCATCCAGCACCCATCATTTGGCTTTAGCCAGGCATCCAGCACCCATCATTTGGCTTCAGCCAGGCATCCAGCACCCATCATTTGGCTTTAGCCAGGCACCCAGCACCCATCATTTGGCATCAGAAAGCACCCAGCACCCATCCTCTGGTGTCAGCCAAGCACCCAGCACACAACATCTGGCCGTCGTACTGGGTACCCGACTACTACCCATCATGATCTCTGTGAACACTTAGTACTCTGTGAACAATTATTTACTGTTCATATCATAATAATAATAAATATAATAATAATGTAAGAATAATAATAATAATAAATACATGCCATGTGAACAAAATGTGTCATAATCAACTCTTCTTATGATTATGATCAGTGAACAAGCTCTGTGAACAATTATTTACTGTTCACATATAGTATATGAACACATATGCTCTGTGAACAAAATGTCCTTAGAACACATAACAAAATTATTTAATGAAATTTATTGAGAAATTGATGCAACATAAAAAAATAATATGGAATTAAAAACATTAATCTATGAACACGAAACTTACATGTCAGCAGTCTGTAGGAGATTATTATGTCATTTGCACTGATATTCACTCTATTTATTGTCATGCTATGCACAAGCTCTGTACATACTGTTGACATACTTCATGCAGATTAAATAAGGTGACATTTCTGTGCACACTGTGGTACAGTTCTAATGCAGACAGCACCATAGGCCATCAAAATAAATAATAAAATGTGTACAGTTAGTGTTTAAAAGGACTGCCAAATATACTGTGTACACAGAATTGCAACACACATTATCATTGCAACCAAAATTATTTGCACATCTACAAATTAGCAGTGACACTTGGGACAGGGTTAATGAATTCCCCTGATGAAAAAGTAGGGTGACCTAGACGGATGACACCTCAGTGGGCCATGGGAAAGACAGGACGAGCCATTGTCCCTGTCAGGTGACACAGGTGTAAGGTGACACGTGACAGAGGGCTTAGGTGGTGTGGTGTGACAGCAGGCCCTGGTCTCTGGTTGGTGCACATGCACCTAGACACGCCTGTATAGATTTCTGTCTGGTAGTCCCAGTGTAAAAATAGCCACCCAGCTTAGTGTTAGTGTTGTGTAAATTGCTTACCAATTAAAAGTCTACATGTGCGTGCGTGATTGGGTTTATTAGATTAGTTTTAGAAATGTATATAATATAATAAATTATTATCATAAATGTTGAGTGCAGATCTTGTACCTGTTTGTTTAATATGTGCACAATATGTATTTGTTTACTTGTAGATTTATGCAAGTTACCGTATATTTGCATTTTATGTTGCACGTGGTCTTCTTCACAAAAACATTGATATAAATATATTTAAAAATAAAATATTTAACCAATTCTCCATACCATACCAGCATTGCAATTATATTCCTGTACAGCGCTTTAGCCAAAAAAATTTTTAAATTGCACTTTATAAAATAAATATTAATATTATTACCTATGGTTTGAGTAATGCACAATTTATAAATTTTCCATACTTTTCTTATATCAATGCACAGTGCAGACATTTCTTTTAGTTTCCCTTTCCTAAAGGCACTGATGTCACTTTTTCTTTCTGTACTATAGGAACCTTATGTCTCTTTTTATATCTGGTAATTCCTTCTGCAGTCCAAAGAGCATGGTTATTGTGTTTGAGTTGGTAGTTGTGTGATTACACAATCATATGTTCCATTTGCCTGCACTCAGCCAGTTGACTTAACCCCATACACACTTTATGACCATGGATGCAGCTTACCCTAATACTCTGCCCTCAAGTGCTGGGTGAAGTGCTGGCTTTGTTGAGGCAGCAAATTGTTGAAGCAGTAAACGCTTGACAGCTGCCTTTTTTGTAAGGGCTTTCCGTGGGGGTCCTTCCTCTCTGACCTTCACACCCAAAACAATAAGCCAACACCTCAGTCACGCCATGCCCATTCCCCCCCCCAACAGTGCGGTGTTAAATTGTAGTTGCGCATCTGCGAGCACTGCCTAGCAACTGTAGTAATTGCCACGTGCTTTTGTCGGCAACATGGCGTGGATTACCACTGATAGGAGATGTTAGCAACATCATCGGCGACCGACTTTTGTCCCAGCGTCTAACTTTTGACATGATGGCAAAAAACAATGTGAAAACGGTGCAGACCATAAACAGGTAGGGAGGGAAACCTTTTGTTGGGGTGATCAGTGAATTGTGTACAACATGTGAGGTGATATCTAAAGGTCATAATATGTTGTGGTTTTTGTTGTGGGAAGGGGTTTTATACAGGTGTTCTAATTATGGTGGGGTGAGAATGACTTTGGTTGGGGGGTGACACTTGTTGTGGTATTGTATTGATTGTTAATTGTTAACATCAGGTGGAAGATTTTTGGCATGAAAGGCTAGACAGTACATTTCTGATATTGAAAGCATGGCTTAGCCAATGACCTGGTAAAGTCTGATCACGCAAGTACAGCGTTGTAAGAGAATATGTGGTACACGTGGATTATGCATAATGAATACATTGTACTTGTCCATTGTTCACAATCCGCACTACATAGAACAGGAACAACATGTGCATGAAATGACAGTAAATGTTTCTGGCATAAGGTGTTCTTGAGGTTTTGTTGGCAGCCGGGAGGTAATTAATTAGCTTGACTGTGGGTGGGGGGGGGGGTGTGGGGGGTTAGCTATTCAGCTAGGCCAGTCAATGTACATGTGGACCATGGCCAGATTATCTTCTGCTTTGTCCATTGCAAGGTGACCCTCTGATCTTAAGTGGGCATTGTGTCTTGCATAAACAGAATTCACTAATAATAGGTTTAGTAAGTGAGATTTGTTGGACTAGCCTACCAATCCACTGCCATTATCTGCCACTGTCATTATTCATAATTATAACAGATATTATTCTCATGCCATCTGTACGATGGACGGCCATTTGATGGCCCTGGTTGTATCTGGTTTGACGTTCTAGATCTTTGTAGAGAACTACATCTGTGACCGAAAGCCTACACTGGTTACGGCTGCTTTGGCCTTGCTCAAATTATTATAATTATTATTATTGACAACCGCAGACAAGATTAAATGAATACGTAATTAATGAGAGAAGCAGCGCCGGCTAGCGGATACGTATCTACTGCTAGGATTCGGTTGTTACTGTTACCCACAATGCTGTGTGAGACGGGCGTGGATCAGAGTCCGTTCATATGGAGTGCTCTTTCTGTCAGTGTTGTTGCCATACAGGCAGACTTTGCCAAGTGCATTCTGATAAACAGAGAACAGGCGGCGGTGTGGGGAGTGGTGAGGATGCGAACAGTCAGCTGAAGGGTTTGCCAGGCACATCTGAGAGGATCGTTGAAAAGACCACCAGCTCCTCCCATTGCTGGCTCCATCGATGCTGCTCACTGGCAGTGATGCAACCGGTGGCTGCAACGGTTCACGTGACAGTTAGGTGTAGATGTTATGGTGTTAGGTGGACAGGGATTCTGATAGACGGCTGCAGCTGAGTGTGTTACATGTATGCGCGTGCATGCATGTTGTTCTTCTGGGGTTGCATGAGCACCTCGGAGCTGTCATAAACAGAAAACTGGGCATCGTGCTTCCATAAATGCGCATCGTGCAGCATCATTTTCTGCATGCAGGAATGGCGTAAGCGAGTTGTGCTCACCTGCGTCATCACAGGAGGTACAGAAGGTAGTTTTGTCTGTGTAGTTGTGTTGTCCGTGTCCCCCATATATGCCCGTATTCACATTGTTGATGTCACTGTGGATAGCGGAGCAAAGCTTTCTTATTGCGTGAACATCTGAAGGAGATGAATGCACAGAATTAATGAAAAATCTCAACCCCTGACCACTGCTGGAGGAGACGTTTTTTTATTGTGGCATCTAAACCCAAATTATGTCTACTGCACAGACCATTGACCGTGTTTGAAGTTGGCTTGCATCGGTGTTGCGGACAGCATACAAAGGGAGAATTCCATACTTCGCTTCATTGTATTTCTAGTGCACTGCCTGCTTTGATTCTTGGACTTGTCAGATTGCTTGTGGCATTTCTGCGGTTTTACAGTGGCTACATGATGGGAAACCAAAGCTGAAGCCGGTGATAGTGTCACAGGGAAAGACACAAAAGAAAGTCTGCCAGGGTTGGCAAATGGAAATGGGGGAGCTGAACTTTTGCCTACCTCCACTGTGCAATCGAAAGTGAAAAAGGACGTCTCAGAAATTTCAGAATGTACAGCTATGACAAGCAAAGACAGTGCAGCTTCAGAAGCAGCTGCAACAAATACTGTGGTTTTTGGATTGGATTCCGCTGAGGAAAATGGAACAGGTTTGACGGATTCGGCCCAGGGAAATGGAATGGCTGGGACGGCTGTAGAAGATAAGAAGAGGGATCCCAGAGGGGAGAAAGAAGGACTTCCCAAGGGAGTGGAGGATAAAGGGCATCCAGAGCATGCTGACAAGTTTGATACTGATGCAGTTACCGGAAATGGATGGGCTCGTAGAAATGGGAAGCCAGTCTTTACAAGGTAAGACAATGAGTAATGGCATATATCGAATCTTGTAACTAAGTCACACAAATTAAGTTACGTAAAACTAATGACCGTTTGTGACCTGAGTAAATTTGTTGATTTATGTTATTTGTTTGTTGGTATGATTAATTTAATCTTTGTTGGTATGATTAATTTAGTGTTTGTTGGTATGATTCATTTAGTGTTTGTTGGTATGATTCATTTAGTGTTTGTTGGTATTATTCATTTAGTATTTGTTGATATGATTCATTTAGTGTTTGTTATAACTCATTTAGTGTTTGTTGGTATGATTCATTTAGTGTTTGTTGGTATGATTCAGTTAGTGTTTGTTGGTATGATTTAGTTAGTGTTTGTTGGTATGATTCATTTAGTATTTGTTGATATGCGTTGATTGCATGGCTGGTCTGTGTATTGGAGGCTTCTAATAGAGAGTGTATACTAGTGTGTTGGTAAGCTCTTTGTATGGAGGGGGTATTGTCATAATAAAGACCCACTGTACATATATCACAAGTCTACTAAACTGTGGTAGTATATTTAGTGAGGGTCATTGTTGCTTGACACTCTCATCCATTTGTTTTTGGTTTCACTGATTTACTGCGTTTCCACTGCACTTTACCCCCCTTTAAGGCCGTGATATATTTGTACCATTAGTGAGGCTCACTGTGGTACACACAAGGTTCACTGTGGTACACACAAGGCTGACTGTGGTACACACAAGGCTCACTGTGGTACACACAAGGCTCACTGTGGTACACACAAGGCTCACTGTGGTACAAACAAGGCTCACTGTGGTACATACAAGGCTCAATGTGGTACATATGAGGCTCACTGTGGTACCAATGAGGCTCACTGTGGTACATACGAGGCTCACCATGGTACATACGAGGCTCACGGTGGTATGTACGAGGCTCACCATGGTACATACAAAGCTCACTGGTACACACGAGGCTCACTATGGTACACACGAAGCTCACTGTTGTACATACGAGGCTCACTGTGGTACACACAAGGCTCACTGTTGTACACAAAAAGCTCACTGTGGTACACAAAGCTCACTGGTACACATGAGGCTCAATGTGGTACACACGAGGCTCAATGTGGTACACACGAGGCTCACTGTTGTACACACAAGGCTCATTGTGGTACACACAAGGCTCACTGTGGTACACACAAGGCTCACTGTGGTACACACAAGGTTCACTGTGGTACACACAAGGTTCACTGTGGTACACACAAGGTTCACTGTGGTACACACAAGGTTCACTGTGGTACACACAAGGCTCACTGTTGTACACACAAGGCTCACTGTTGTACACACAAGGCTCACTGTGGTACACACAAGGCTCACTGTGGTACACACAAGGCTCACTGTGGTACACACAAGGTTCACTGTGGTACAGAAACAGCAACATGGAGACTGATTATCATCAGAACGTTCCACTTAGTTATTCATGCATTTGCTGATTTTGCATTTAATCTTTATTATTTATGTTGTGAAGCCTTATGCAATGCCAGAAACTAACTAGATGACACTCGCTGGAGTTTGATGTCGTTCTTGAAAGAGGTATTTAGTGACTTTGAGATCTAGATTATTGACCACAAAGTCACACTTCACTTCAGCTATTCACAATATGAATATATGAGCCAAATTTTGTGATTGTAGTTGTTGATATACTGCAGACAAATGCATGCACATACGCATGGACATGTATGCATATGGACAGATATGCATACCAACACACATGTATAGCAATGCAGACACACACTTATGCACATGCACGCACACACGCACACACACCAAGTCACGTGCACACTGATACACACACACTCTGCAAATGCACACCAACGTTCACTCACAGGCATGCACAATGCATTGTATTTATTGTATTGATGGCAGTCATGGGCCAGTCTTGTTTGTTTGCTAGTTGACTTCATTGGTACTGTCCCCTGGCACCCTGCTGAGTGCAGTGGTCATGTTACATATGTTGCACATGCATTACATGATATTTATTTTGGCTGTAATATTGGTGGTGTGTTCGTAAATAGACATGTGGCAAGGTGATCTAGGCACCGGGCAGTTCTCTCATGTAACTGTGTCACATGCAGTGTTGGTACAGAGTGAAGTCCCACCAACATGTCCGCTTAATTGGACGGTGGTTGTATTGATTAATCCCAATCAGTGATTGGGCAGTATAGACGTGTGGGACACACGTGTTCATCTCTCCCCTTTTTCTCTCGCATTTCCCCTTGTCACAAATTGCTGTTATTCCTGTACTTTCTCCTAGCCTGCCACTTTCCATTTCCCATGTTGTCCATCATCCTCTATCTTGCTTTTTTGCCCTGCCCTTGTGTGTGTTCAACCTATTTTATCCCCCCCTATCTAGTTTCCACTTCTCCCCACCTCTAATCCTGCCTCCATTTCCCACAGACGTGTCGTGGTCACATCAGTGTTCCTCGGAGTGGTGGTTGAAGAGGTCCATGTATATATATATATATATATAGTGATCCCTCTCTATATCTCCAGTGGAAAGATAAACACCAGCAGCGAGCCACACCCCTGAAGCCATGTGCCTGGACCTATGTCTATACAGACACCCAGCAGCACCTGGGACTGAACTGAATCTGTCAGTGAGACTAGCGGTCAGCAGGGTTACCTGTCAGTGAGACTTGCTGTCATCAGGGTTATCTGTCAGTAAGACTAGCTGTCAGCAGGGTTACCTGTCAGTGAGACTAGCTGTCGGCAGGGTTACCTGTCAGTGAGACTAGCTGTCAGCAGGGTTACCTGTCAGTGAGACTAGCTGTGTGCCATTGTTTTATTCAGATGAACTTGGTTAAACTAATTATCACTTTGTCAAACTACCATGACATCAACATGTCACTAGCTGCTGCAGGTCAGTGACAGGACAGTGTCCTCAAACCCCACAATCAACCCCCATTATCGGGGTTTTACCCTGACTCAGCTCATGTCAGCCAACATCAAAGACAAGAGTAAATAAATCAGTTGAAACTGCAGTTATCCTTCCAAGTAGAACTCTCAGCATAAAGTAATAGAATTGATGGTGTACACTTGACCTGACTGAGTAAACATGACTGATGTACTCAGATGATGACAACAAAACCCTGTGTACCGTAGTGTCGGCATTGACTCTAGGGTTGAGGCATGTATGTTTGGACACAGTGACCGTGGCATCAGCCAAAGCTTGCATGCACATGATGAATCAATGATGAATCAATGAAATTAATGGATTAACATTCAGGTTTAACCCTTTACTATGCAGCACAGATAGAAGTGTAGCTGAGATAATAGAACTGTTGGAATGGATAATGGCAATAATAATGGTTAATTTGGCCTATGTAACACATTGACACATCTAGTTCAGGCATTTACTGATGTATAGAAGGATACAATTTTGGTTAACGCTTAGCTAAGGCTTGAAGGTTATTTATCTAAGGCAGTAAACAAATTAGTTAAGGTGTTGACATGTGTGCTTAAGACTAGTATTCATACACAGTTATGATACTAACCTTGATTCAGCTGTTCTTATTTTGTTGCTACTGAAACTGTTAACTCTGCCAGTCAATGACCAAAAGAATGGTTTATTTGCAATGGTAGTTCACAATTGACAACATTAATATTTTGTTTATATATTATATATTACTCTTGGCATGCATATTAAAAAATCTATTTGTTTGATTTGTGAAAAAGGTATAATTTAATGTGTAAAAAATAATAACATCTTATGATGTCATGGAATGAATATTTTGTGGAAAGAGTAAGGTTTAGAGGATGTCATGGGATGACAAACTGTTTTTTTTTGGTATTTTCTAATGCCCCTTTTATGTGAGAATCCTATTATGCTGTACAACCACAAACCTTGAACTTCCAAAATTTAACTGCACTTGTTTATAGTTTAAATTGTTTATAGTTTAAATTGTTTATAGTTTAAATTGTTTGTAGTTTAAATTGCTGATTGCAGGATGACATTGGTCACTGCTGTGTTGTGTGTCTGGCATTGCTGATTGCAGGATACTGTTTGTTACAGCTGTGTTGAGTGTCTGGCATTGCTGATTGCAGGATACTGTTTGTTACAGCTGTGTTGAGTGTCTGATATTGCTGATTGTAGGATACCATTTGTTACAGCTGTGTTGAGTTTCTGGCATTGCTGATGGCAGGATATCGTTTGTTACAGCTGTGTTGAGTGTCTGATATTGCTGATTGCAGGATACCGTTTGTTACAGCTGTGTTGAGTTTCTGGCATTGCTGATGGCAGGATATCGTTTGTTATAGCTGTGTTGAGTGTTTGACATTGCTGATTGTAGGATACCATTTGTTACAGCTGTGTTGAGTGTTTGAGATTGCTGATTGTAGGATACCATTTGTTACAGCTGTGTTGAGTGTCTGACATTGCTGATTGCAGGATACAGTTTCTTACAGCTGTGTTGAGTGTCTGACATTGCTGATTGCAGGATAGTGTTTCTTACAGCTGTGTTGAGTGTCTGACATTGCTGATTGTAGGATACTGTTTCTTACAGCTGTGTTGAGTGTTTGACATTGCTGATTGTAGGATACCTTTTGTTACAGCTGTGTTGAGTGTTTGACATTGTTGATTGTAGGATACCATTTGTTACAGCTGTGTTGAGTGTTTGAGATTGCTGATTGTAGGATACCTTTTGTTACAGCTGTGTTGAGTGTTTGACATTGCTGATTGCAGGATACAGTTTCTTACAGCTGTGTTGAGTGTTTGAGATTGCTGATTGTAGGATACCTTTTGTTACAGCTGTGTTGAGTGTTTGACATTGCTGATTGCAGAATACTGTTTCTTACAGCTGTGTTGAGTGTTTGACATTGCAGATTGCAGGATAATGTTTCTTACAGCTGTGTTGAGTGTTTGACATTGCTGATTGTAGGATACCTTTTGTTACAGCTGTGTTGAGTGTCTGACATTGCTGATTGTAGGATACCATTTGTTACAGCTGTGTTGAGTGTTTGAGATTGCTGATTGTAGGATACCTTTTGTTACGGCTGTGTTGAGTATCTGACATAGCTGATTGTAGGATACCGATTGTTACAGCTGTGTTGAGTGTTTGACATTGCTGATTGCAGAATACTGTTTCTTACAGCTGTGTTGAGTGTTTGACATTGCAGATTGCAGGATAATGTTTCTTACAGCTGTGTTGAGTGTTTGACATTGCTGATTGTAGGATACCTTTTGTTACAGCTGTGTTGAGTGTCTGACATTGCTGATTGTAGGATACCATTTGTTACAGCTGTGTTGAGTGTTTGAGATTGCTGATTGTAGGATACCTTTTGTTACGGCTGTGTTGAGTATCTGACATTGCTGATTGTAGGATACCGATTGTTACAGCTGTGTTGAGTGTTTGACATTGCTGAGTGCAAGATTGTGTTTGTTACAGCTGTGTTGAGTGTTTGACATTGCTGATTGCAGGATATCATTGTTTGCAGGTCTATGTCAGGTGTACACCTGATCCGCTATGGCCATCGTCGAGTCGGCTCCAAGTCCAAGGACTTCTCCGTGGCCACGCCCGAGGAGTTCGTCAAGAGATTCGGTGGCTCCTCTATAACTGTGATCAATAAGGTGCGTAGGTCACTAGTGATGACATCCACACAAGCAAAAATGAATTAACAGTGGAGTAACTTAATTATTGCATTAATTTGAATGTGCTATGGATATTAGATGCTCTATAAAATTGATAATAATTATATCATTATTAAGCTGATTTCTAGAATCTTGCCATATTGACATTACTCACTTCTAGTAGAAGTGATTGTTACTAAACTAGTAGCTGCTACTAGATTTGACCTAAATGAAACCTTCACACAAATGTGAACATACATGCATCAATTGGCACATTACATCCAAGAAATTATTGTTTCACTCACAAAAACAATTTGTTGGTCACCAGATTCTCATAGCCAACAATGGCATCGCCGCTGTGAAATGCATGCGATCCATCCGACGTTGGTCTTATGAGATGTTCAAGAATGAAAACGCTATACGCTTCGTCGTCATGGTAACGCCCGAGGACCTGAAAGCAAATGCTGGTAAATATTCTTTTATTTCTTTTTGAGGTATTAGTTTTACACCAGAGAATGTCTACATGTCCCTTTATTATGGCTGTTGAATAATCGCCAGCGTCTGTAATGTGACTTTTGTGCACACAGAGTACATCCGATTGGCCGATCAGTATGTGCAGGTTCAAGGCGGTGCCAACAACAACAACTATGCCAATGTCGAGTTGATTCTTGATATTGCACGCAGAACTAAAGTCCACGTAAGTACAGCGTTTAGACCATGACACAATTATCTGGCTTCTCTTTATTTTCGTCTTTTTTTTATTCATGTCTAGTACATATCCCAGTCTGGGGTATTATCGTACTGTCTTAGAAATACTGAGTCAATGACAGGTTGCATATTTACCCCCTATGTGGGATCTTGTACCTCCCGTGGCATAGACTCGGTAGAAAGCATCAATGACTAGCTTCGAAGCAGCAGCAGGTGGACCCCAGTCCCCTCGATCGACAGTCCGGCACCCGGGGGGGTACTCCCTATACTGAGGTATACATGTATGTGCCGCGCAAATGCCCCTGTTTTTGGCCATTTTTCTCTCTGTCCGAAGAAAAAATGTAAATTTTCTCTCTTTGTGCCCCAATTAAACCTGATAATTCTCTCTTTCATCGAAGAGGAAATTTCCCAATGAAAACGTTCCTTACACTTATAGATATTAGATAAATTGTTCAATAATTCTCTCTTGGTGACCATAAATTTCTTGATTTCTTTCTCCATGTGCTCCATGGGGCTCTGGTGGCACACCCCCACAGCTTTGGTATGGCAGTACCCCCCCTCGGGTCCGGCGCTCTTCTGCCAAACCATCTAGCCCACAGCTTCTAACAGTGTAGCAGTCTTTGATTATTTAAAATAATCTTGGTTGAGGTTATTCTGACTGATGGTAGTGTTGTGAATGTCAATTGATACATTCAATTGCAAATCGGTAACTTGCCGAGGTAAAACCCTGAAACACAACATCATGAAACATAGCAGCATATACTAGCTTAAGACATCACCAATGTGTGATATTTGAGCCGGCAGTGTGTGATATATAGTAGATTATTGCAAGTCTATGTTACAATGGAACAGTCTAGGTATACATATTTGATGTATTAAACGTATATTGATTACAGCCAAAAAGTTGTTTGAAAAGAAAAAAGCTGAACAAATGGTAATTGTAACTAAATTAGTTTAAATTACATGTTTTATGCTGTAATTTAGAGTTGCCTAAAATGATGCTATTTGTATGTTGCTATTTCCTGGAAAGATTCTAGGGGAAATATTTATTTAAGTTAGATTTAGGAAATACTCTGGATTTAAAGCATGGATGGACCTAATGTAATCGGATGTGCGTCACCACACAGGCTGTTTGGGCTGGCTGGGGACATGCCTCAGAGAACCCCAAATTACCGGATCTCCTTCACAAAAACAACATTTCATTCATTGGTGAGTTACATCAACTTTTTGTTAGTGATTAAACAGTGAAAAGAATGGATGAATACCGATGATGAATATGTATATCAACTGCAGATGTAATATATACTGTAATATTAACGTACATAGTGATAGTAATTTATTTGATATGTTTTGAAATATGTGATTTTATGTGATCCAGTTGAATATCAATTTTAGAAATGTTTTAATGAAATGCTTGGACGGCAATTGTACAAGTTTTTATCAGCCAATAAAATTGGTTTGTTCGCTTTCTGCAGGACCGCCTGAAACAGCCATGTTGGCTCTGGGTGACAAGATTGCTTCCAACATCGTAGCCGAGACAGCAGGCATTCCAACATTACCCTGGAGCGGCTCTGGTAGGTGGCTCCCTCTGGCTGTAACTTGTCATTACCCAGATCACACTTTTTAACAGTGTCCTTCAATAAATGATCCATCACTTTGTGTTAATTAATAAATGGCATCCATATTGAATATGAAAAAAATGTTGCTACATGCTAAAAAGTGTTTAGAAATTAAATAATAAAACCATTACATCCAAACTGATAGTGTTTCATAACAAATGTGTGAAGATAAAATACTAAAAAAGTTGGTATGTTCTAAAATCCCCTCTGCGTTATGATAGTTTTCATTTGTTGTTCAACATTAGTTCAACCCAAACGTGTTTTAATGAACACACACTTTAAAACAAATATAATTTGATCTTTATATATTTATGAATGTGGACCTCGCCGTTCAGCAGGTAATGTAAACATGATATTCCCTCTGAAAGGTTATTAAACAGATAATGGTCAAACTATGTATTTTATATGTAGTCCATTTATCCAGTCAATGTTAAAATAAATATTATTTATGCTACATAACATGATTTTACAATAACAGAGGTAAAAATTTATTTTCCGGGCAGTATACCACCAGACCACCAGCTCCAGAAATCTGGTGGTCATGCCAAATTTATGGTGGTTCAGACCAGGTTTAACGAACTGAAGATAACTTTGTAACATCAAACTCAGGCGACAGAATATATGCCAGTAAAAAATGTAGTTTGTATTACATTTAACTTCTGGCAAAGAAAGAATTTTTTTTAGGTAGTAACAACATCCGATAATGTTTTGTCAGTGCTCAATTTTTCCAATGGACCACTAGACCATCGCACAGGAGGGTTTTGGTGGCCTGACGGCATATTTGATCAACTCCGGCCACTGGATCACTTCTAAACCCTGGATTACAACAAAGTTTTGCTGCAGGTCTGAAGCTTGAGTGGGATGCCAAGAAGCTGCTAGAGGGCGACACTGTCTGTGTGCCAAATGACATCTACAAACAAGGGTGCATCGAGACAGTGGACGAGGCCCTGGCTGCCTCCAAGAAGATCGGCTTCCCTGTCATGGTGAAGGCGTCAGAAGGAGGCGGTGGGAAAGGGATCAGGAAGGTCAACAACACGGAGGAGTTGCCCAATCTCTTCCGGCAGGTTAGTACCCAAAGGGGTTGTAGTAAGAAAGGGTAAGGATTTCATGAGAAAACATTACTGTAATTATGTACTACATTATTAATTACTAATTAATTAGTGTGTGTGTGTGTGTGTGTGTGTGTGTGTGTGTGTGTGTGTGTGTGTGTGTGTGTGTGTGTGTGTGTGTGTGTGTGTGTGTGTGTGTGTGTGTGTGTGTGTGTGTGTGTGTGTGTGTGTGTGTGTGTGTGTGTGTGTGTGTGTGTGTGTGTGTGTGTGTGTGTGTGTGTGTGTGTGTGTGTGTGTGTGTGTGTGTGTGTGTGTGTGTGTGTGTGTGTGTGTGTGTGTGTGTGTGTGTGTGTGTGTGTGTGTGTGTATGGGTTAATTTCAATTGTTAATTTGTTAATTTAATTATCTCAATTAAGTTAATTTAATTTAATTAATTAACTTTACCAGAAAGGCTAGATTAATTAAATTAAATTAATTAACTTCTCCAAAAGGGGTTATTTTAATTTAATTGAAAAATTCCCAATTAACTCTCAATTAAGTGCTCAATTAACAGTTGGTATTACTGGATAGTTCATACCCATGTTGCTCAGGCATTTCCAAAAGGCCTACAGTCGCTATTCCAGCCACTAGCCTGACTGAGATCAGGTTAAGGCATGTGTGAATGGGAGGGAGAACATCACAGAGCACTAATACTGTCTGTCCCAACTGGAGTGGGCTGGTCATTTAGGCACATGTGAGTTGGAGGAAAGGCCTAGATAATAGAATGTCCTCTGGTAGTGTGATAAGTTGACAAATGATGGCTAATCTCTGTCTAAAGTAAATATGTTTGGCTGACAATTTGCAGCCAAGTGGACCTATGCATTAGACCTATACATTACACTATGTATCTATATTTTTCTGTACACCTGCAAGTGTACATATAATATGCAGAGGAAATTACCTGGAATCAAAAGCAAACCAGTTCTAGTGATACATAATTTTTTTTATAAATATTTAAATGCTAGTGTATAAAGGGGAAACCTAATGATTTAACATTAGAACACTGCATAAATAACAACTTGGTGCATAGAAATTATGTATGTAGTTACCCGATTTTGTTAATTTGGTGGTTGAATATAGGAGGAAACTCCACTTCCTGCAAATCTTCAGCCACAACTTTACATTCCTTTCAGAAAAAGACATTACTTTTATCAAGCATCTACAACTTTTAAAATGTGATCAAATACCCGATGAAAAAATATATATATACTCGCAACCTCACTGTTAATATGGTTACTATATATCCTCATAAATACCAGTAGTATTCCCCGTAGCAAAACACTGTGAACGTGTAACTTTCATCGCTACATTCTCGCTCCCTAGACTTCCCACTTCCTATCACTGGGCACTCCCTCTCCTGCTAGGTGCAAGCTGAGGTTCCAGGCTCCCCGATCTTCGTGATGAAACTCGCGAAGAACGCCCGCCACCTGGAGGTGCAACTGCTTGCCGACATGTACGGCAATGCGATCTCGCTGTTCGGCCGCGACTGCTCGATACAGCGGCGCCACCAGAAGATCATCGAAGAGGCGCCTGTGTCCATCGCTCGCCCGGAAGTGCAAGAGAAGATGGAACAGGTAAGTAGCACGTCACATCTCACCTGGTTTCATCCATCCTTGCTACCAAGGGCTTCTGACTATAACAGTACCCCTGGCATATCGACCTGTTGCAATGCTGATTTTTCAGTTGCTGTGTTAACCAATGGGATTGCTTGCTGGAATTTACAGGGCTCGCATACGAGAACTTAACTTTACTTGGGTAATGATGGGGATTTCCTGGAAATGCTATTTCAGGTTTGGGTGTGTCTAGTTCCCAGAAACATGTTGATCATTGGAGCAAGTGGGACGAAGTACAAATAATTTAGCTTACGTTCGTGGTGGGATGAACGATTCAAGGGGTCTATCTGCCAGGGGTACTGTAGTACTACTATCACCCCTGGCTAACGAGGATGGCTTTTTCTGATACCGAATAGTTGTTTCTGTGAAGTTTTAGTAATAATACCAGAATACTGAACTGTATCAATCGAACCTACACCCATTTGTAAATTGATCGTTGGTGCCACCACACGGTTGGCATCAAGTGCTTCTTGTTAAATATCAAACTTCGTTCTGTACGGCATCCCCCTGTGCCAGCACCAGTAAGGTACGTGCGCCTACTTCACAAACTAACCCAGTAAAACGTTTGACCCAATAACTTGAACCGATGTCATGCCTTAGAAATACTTTATGGATTTTCACGAGGATGACAGCTAAATGTTACTATTACATCAGAGTGACGTAGCTCACGGTATTCATTACCACTGCTAATATTAATTGAGAATTATATGACGTGTTCTGTTGGCTTAATTGTCCATGGAAACTGTGAATTAGGACTTTTATTTTATAGACCTTTGTGATGAAAATGTAGGAATGAACCAATAAGAAATAGAAAGTGTTGTAAGAAGATATTTTTCGTTCAGTTTGTTTTTTGGTCACCAGGCGGCTGTCACTCTGGCGAAGATGGTCGGCTATGTGAGTGCTGGGACCGTCGAATATCTGTACAGTGAGGAGGATGAGTCATTCCACTTCCTGGAGCTGAATCCGCGTCTTCAGGTTGAGCATCCCTGCACTGAGATGATTGCAGACATCAATCTCCCTGCCGCGCAGCTGCAGGTGAGGCTGCTGATGATGAGGATGACTCCGATATCGTGGTATTTTTAAGATCTATGCTGTTACCTATCTAGCACTTTTATCTAAGCAATCGACATATTTACATTCACTGTTCTTTTCTGCAAGAAAACTTAGACAGTGTCGATCATCTAGTTCTGATGTACTTTTTGTTCCTAGAGTTGAAACATTGGAACTAGGTCTTTCTCGATTGCTGCTCAAACTATTTGGAATTTACTCCCTCTTAGTTTTAGTTCAGTAGGAAACATACTGTTTTGCTGTCATTTGAAGACCGTGCTAACCCTCCTTAGCTACCATCTGTTGACAACTTTAATCATGCTAACCCTCCTTAGCTACCAAGTGTATCCTTCCATCTGTTGACAACTTTAACCATGCTAACCCTCCTTAGCTACCAAGTGTATCCTTCCATCTGTTGACAACTTTAACCATGCTAACCCTCCTTAGCTACCAAGTGTATCCTTCCATCTGTTGACAACTTTAACCATGCTAACCCTCCTTAGCTACCAAGTGTATCCTTCCATCTGTTGACAACTTTAACCATGCTAACCCTCCTTAGCTACCAAGTGTATCCTTCCATCTGTTGACAACTTTAACCATGCTAACCCTCCTTAGCTACCAAGTGTATCCTTCCATCTGTTGACAACTTTAACCATGCTAACCCTCCTTAGCTACCAAGTGTATCCTTCCATCTGTTGACAACTTTAACCATGCTAACCCTCCTTAGCTACCAAGTGTATCCTTCCATCTGTTGACAACTTTAACCATGCTAACCCTCCTTAGCTACCAAGTGTATCCTTCCATCTGTTGACAACTTTAACCATGCTAACCCTCCTTAGCTACCAAGTGTATCCTTCCATCTGTTGACAACTTTAACCATGCTAACCCTCCTTAGCTACCAAGTGTATCCTTCCATCTGTTGACAACTTTAACCATGCTAACCCTCCTTAGCTACCAAGTGTATCCTTCCATCTGTTGACAACTTTAACCATGCTAACCCTCCTTAGCTACCAAGTGTATCCTTCCATCTGTTGACAACTTTAATATTGCTTACTGATTTCAAGATTGACTATTTTGATGTGTCTCTGAGCTTGGTGTGAAAGAAGTTTTATTCTTATTAAAGTTACTTACATGTGTTACTAATGCTGCCTGCTCAATTTGATTTTTTTTCTTGACTCATTTCCCCAAAAATCGAACCTGTTTTGTATTGACTGTGATGTGCTTGCTCATTTGTGTACATTTATTCTTTATTTTTGATGTAATCATCAGACAAACTGTTAGTTACATGATTGTCATCATTTTAGATTAGCATTTATTTATTTTGCTGTGTTTTGCTGGGAATTTCCAAATCGTATGTGCAATACATATAAAAAGCACCTAATGCTGACATAAACGTTTCCAGTTTGTTAACGTTGGTCCATCATGAATGTTCATATGCAGATCGCCATGGGCCTGCCTCTTCATCGCATCAAGGACGTCCGGGTACTGTACTGTGAAGATGCATGGGGCGACACCCCGATAGATTTCAACAACCCTCACAACAAGCCTCAGGCCAAGGGGCACGTGATTGCGACACGAATCAGTAGCGAGAATCCCGATGAGGTAAATGTTTAAGGATGATCTCGAAACAGTGATGTGCAGGGTCCTCAGTATCTTTTGAATATCTCAGTTGTCATTACCGCTGCATGTCCCACATTGCTTAAACTTTGTATTCGTTTAATTGAATTTCTCATCCCACTGACGTATCCTGACTGTTGTTTCCTGTTGCAGGGTTTCAAGCCCAGTTCGGGCACCGTCCAGGAGCTAAATTTCCGCAGCAGCAAGAACGTGTGGGGATACTTCAGCGTGGCGGCCTCTGGTGGCCTGCACGAGTTCGCCGACTCACAATTCGGCCACTGCTTCTCGTGGGGGGAGGACCGAGAAAGTGCGAGAGAGTAAGTGTTGTTTGTGCATTGAACTATGCAGTTGTATAGTGGTGTATTGTGTAAGTAGTAAAAACACTAGGTGGCAGCATTAGCATATACAGTTGTATAGTGGTGTATTGTGTAAGTAGTAAAAGCACTAGGTGGCAGCATTAGCATATACAAAATGGTGTATTTGTTTAGGTTGCTGTAATTTGCCATCACGGGAAGCTCTGGTGTTATTTAGTATAAGGTGCTTATGAAAAGCAGCACAGATAACCTGGTAGAATAAGGTGTGTTGACAAATGTTTTTAATTTGGAAAAAAATTCTTATGCGAAGGATTTTAATGATAACGATGAACATGTTTATTGCTACAAGTAAATAAATAAATATATACGCTCATATTGGTGAGTTGTCTACACTGGAATTTGATTCATAATAAAGGTCGGTTACACAGGCAGTTCAAACTCATTTTAGAATTACCTAGCTTGAGTCAGCTGCTGAAGGTTCATATACTACTCTAATGCAAATCTTTTTCTGGTGTCGCCACCTAGGAACATGGTGATAGCGCTGAAGGAACTATCGATTCGCGGAGACTTTCGCACGACTGTTGAGTACCTCGTTAAACTTCTCGAGACGGAAAAGTTCCAGAATAACATGATCAACACAGGTTGGCTCGATCACCTGATCGCTGAGAAAGTGCAGGTTGGTTTTGTACAGTAACCCAGTGTTAATTTTTCCTTGATATCCCGCTGTATCCTCTCATCGTTTTCCGTCAAACTGCTGGAAGCCATCTTGAAAATGTTTGTGTATGCCGATTGTTAGAATCTGAGTGGTAAGTAATGAAAAAGTTAACACTTCAGAAATCAAAATCCAATTAATTGAAAATATATTAGTCATACAGTGGTTAATTAATAGCTTGCACTTATTATGGTTAGCATTACAAAATTGAAAAAAAAACACTATTTAAATGTATTGGTGGAGGTAGATAGAATCCGTCAGTGTTTGGATAATGCTGCACATATGTAATTACAATGTAATTTTGTACTGTCCATTGCAAGGAGTGATCGAAGATTAAATGATCGTGTATGTTATGTTAGGTTGAGAAGCCAGACACCATGCTGGCAGCGATCTGTGCGTCGCTGCACATTGCAAGGAGTGATTAAAGATTAAATGACCGTGTATGTTATGTTAGGTTGAGAAGCCAGACACCATGCTGGCAGCGATCTGTGCGTCGCTGCACATTGCAAGGAGTGATCAAAGATTAAATGACCGTGTATGTTATGTTAGGTTGAGAAGCCAGACATCATGCTGGCAGCGATCTGTGCGTCGCTGCACATTGCAAGGAGTGATCAAAGATTAAATGACCGTGTATGTTATGTTAGGTTGAGAAGCCAGACATCATGCTGGCAGCGATCTGTGCGTCGCTGCACATTGCAAGGAGTGATCAAAGATTAAATGACGGTGTATGTTATGTTAGGTTGAGAAGCCAGACACCATGCTGGCAGCGATCTGTGCGTCGCTGCACATTGCAAGGAGTGATCAAAGATTAAATGACGGTGTATGTTATGTTAGGTTGAGAAGCCAGACATCATGCTGGCAGCGATCTGTGCGTCGCTGCACATTGCAAGGAGTGATCAAAGATTAAATGACGGTGTATGTTATGTTAGGTTGAGAAGCCAGACATCATGCTGGCAGCGATCTGTGCGTCGCTGCACATTGCAAGGAGTGATCAAAGATTAAATGACCGTGTATGTTATGTTAGGTTGAGAAGCCAGACACCATGCTGGCAGCGATCTGTGCGTCGCTGCACATTGCAAGGAGTGATCAAAGATTAAATGATCGTGTATGTTATGTTAGGTTGAGAAGCCAGACACCATGCTGGCAGCGATCTGTGCGTCGCTGCACATTGCCGACCAGAAGATCCTTGACAACTTCCAGACATTCCAGAGCTCACTTGAAAGGTCAGTTCATGTCATCATATTGTCTCATCCACCTATTGTCAACTTTAAAATTGGTTTGAGGCTGCCAACCCTTTCATCTTGACGTCTGAGCTTGAGTTCTTCAGGATTTGGGTAATTAGAAGTCTTTGTATTGTAGTAGTTGTAATAAAACTTTGTTTCACAGTGGTCACCATGTCATGTTAATAGCATTATTTACCATCAATCACATGCACTCTTACATCCACAGTTATATAATTTAAGGTAACAGACAAGTCAAAGCAATAGGTAAACAAAATAAAACATTGATAAATACATAAAACTTGTCAATGCAACTCTAAGACCATCAGTCATTTTACAAATCCTGTAATAAAGTAATTATAAAATTATAAATAAAATAAAAAGCATTAAACGAAACCATCAATTTACAACTTTTGCAGACTTGTTAAGTTTAAAATGTTATATAGATTGACTAACTGCTACTGTCCATTCGCAGAGGTCAGAGTCTGCCGGCCAGTGAATTGTCCAACTTAGTTGACGTCGAACTCATTCAGGAAGGCTTCAAGTACCAGCTGAAGGTGCGTCATGTCTTTAGTCATCACTTGGAGCATTTATGTAAACTTAGTTTCCATTTTGTCATCATATGTGGCTACATTTCCAAACCCCTGTCTTGTATATATATGACATCAAACATGCTACATGCTGTGATGTTATTAGTTTATAATTCTAGTTCCTATTATAATCTTCATTGTTTGCAACGTATCGTCCTGCTATGTGGTAGTTTATATTAATTACTGTTATTTAGTATATTAGGTAGTAGTTTGTTCTATTTACAGGCAAAATTGATTATGTCGCTTCTGATAATGATTCAGTTGTATCAGTCATTCTATTTTCTGTTTTACGGCAATTCGTTTTTGAACATTACATGCATGACTGTTGTTGTAGGTGACCAAGTCCAGCCCTACTGGTTACTTCCTCACCATGAATGACTGTTGTTGTAGGTGACCAAGTCCAGCCCTACTGGTTACTTCCTCACCATGAATGACTGTTGTTGTAGGTGACCAAGTCCAGCCCTACTGGGTACTTCCTCACCATGAATGACTGTTGTTGTAGGTGACCAAGTCCAGCCCTACTGGGTACTTCCTCACCATGAATGACTGTTGTTGTAGGTGACCAAGTCCAGCCCTACTGGGTACTTCCTCACCATGAATGACTGTTGTTGTAGGTGACCAAGTCCAGCCCTACTGGGTACTTCCTCATCATGAATGACTCAAGCATTGATGTGGAAGTTCACAGGTAGTTGATCTTTCTCTGTCAGTCACTACTCCCTCGCGGTTAAAGGTCCTATGTCAAATAAATCACTTTGTTTTGCTCATCTCATTTCCTGAAGAATTGACCCAACTAGTATCCTCTGTGACATGCTAGCCGGTTTGTGCAATTTTTTAAATAAGTTTTTGTGAAATCCTTGGACTTGGACCATTAACCTATTTTTAACCTGACCTGGTCAATATTTGGCAAGAAATTGCAAAAGTGGTCCTGCTCTGTATACCATAAGGCTTGTCAGACTTTTACAAGTTACCTAATTTAATGATCAAAGTTAATTCTTTCAATGTTTTTAACAAAGGTACATACTCTTTCATTAAACCGCCTGCATATATTACTTAGACTACATACCCACTATATATTACTTAGACTACATACCCACTATATATTACTTAGACTACATACCCACTATATATTACTTAGACTACATACCCACTATATATTACTTAGACTACATACCCACTATATATTACTTAGACTACATACCCACTATATATTACTTAGACTACATACCCACTATATATTACTTAGACTACATACCCACTATATATTACTTAGACTACATACCCACTATATATTACTTAGACTACATACCCACTATATATTACTTAGACTACATACCCACTATATATTACTTAGACTACATACCCACTATATATTACTTAGACTACATACCCACTATATATTACTTAGACTACATACCCACTATATATTACTTAGACTACATACCCACTATATATTACTTAGACTACATACCCACTATATATTACTTAGACTACATACCCACTATATATTACTTAGACTACATACCCACTATATATTACTTAGACTACATACCCACTATATATTACTTAGACTACATACCCACTATATATTACTTAGACTACATACCCACTATATATTACTTAGACTACATACCCACTATATATTACTTAGACTACATACCCACTATATATTACTTAGACTACATACCCACTATATATTACTTAGACTACATACCCACTATATATTACTTAGACTACATACCCACTATATATTACTTAGACTACATACCCACTATATATTACTTAGACTACATACCCACTATATATTACTTAGACTACATACCCACTATATATTACTTAGACTACATACCCACTATATATTACTTAGACTACATACCCACTATATATTACTTAGACTAAATACCCACTATATATTACTTAGACTACATACCCACTATATATTACTTAGACTACATACCCACTATATATTACTTAGACTACATACCCACTATATATTACTTAGACTACATACCCACTATATATTACTTAGACTACATACCCACTATATATTACTTAGACTACATACCCACTATATATTACTTAGACTACATACCCACTATATATTACTTAGACTACATACCCACTATATATTACTTAGACTACATACCCACTATATATTACTTAGACTACATACCCACTATATATTACTTAGACTACATACCCACTATATATTACTTAGACTACATACCCACTATATATTACTTAGACTACATACCCACTATATATTACTTAGACTACATACCCACTATATATTACTTAGACTACATACCCACTATATATTACTTAGACTACATACCCACTATATATTACTTAGACTACATACCCACTATATATTACTTAGACTACATACCCACTATATATTACTTAGACTACATACCCACTATATATTACTTAGACTACATACCCACTATATATTACTTAGACTACGTACCCACTATATATTACTTAGACTACATACCCACTATATATTACTTAGACTAAATACCCACTATATATTACTTAGACTACATACCCACTATATATTACTTAGACTACATACCCACTATATATTACTTAGACTACATACCCACTATATATTTTAACATCAGTGAAGTTGCTTAAATATGTAGTGCAGTTGCGATGAAATGTTTGCTTTCCGAAGAGTGAGTTACGGTCCGATTGTAGACTGAGTGACGGAGGCCTACTGCTGTCACTAGATGGCTCTAGCTACACGACCTACATGCGTGAAGAGGTGGCCAGTTACCGCATCGTCATTGGCAACAAGACGTGTGTCTTTGAGAAGGAGAACGATCCAACAGCCTTGAGGTAAAATTTTATGTTTATCACATATTCAATACATGGTGCATTTAACATAATTTAGCAACATTTGACATAATTGCCATCAAAAGTATAAAAGCCAAAATATGTCAAGTGGACAAAGAAGCGATTGGCTTGTCGAGATGTAACCTGCCCTTCTGAGATAGTTGTCAGTTTTGTTTTTAAACATACTCAACGCTGCTAGCATTTACGCATTCAGTAGATCATTTGTTCCATTCATTTATCGTCCTGTGTGAGAAAGAATACATTCTGATACTTGCATCAAAGGATGGTTTTGAATGTACTTCCTGCCAGATGTTGGTTGCTGAATACACTGCATTTTGTGGGCGATTTTGTTCAGTTTATTATGGATTACAATTCATATTTATTACCTAACTACATTATTACCGAACTACAATAATTAATATACAAAGCAAAGTTAAATCATATATAACAACAACATATTCTTAATGTGTTTATATAGAGAAGTATTTTAATTTCTAAACGAATACATGAATCTGAAGTAGAGAAAACGTGACTTTATTAATGTTGATATATTATTATTGAAAAAACTGTTGCTGTTGTTTTGCGTTCTTCTGCCTGTTCATGTCTCATGAAGATGTTTTTATCTGCCAGGGCGCCCTCTACTGGCAAGTTGATCAACTTCCTGGTGGAGGACGGAGGTCACGTTGTTGCTGGCGATGTGTATGCGGAGATTGAGGTGATGAAGATGGTGATGGAACTGAAAGTGGAGGAAATCGGGTGGTACGCGCAGCACTGTTACATAAATAGATGTTCTAGAACCGTGCAATTTTAATAATTGTAATAATTACATCTTGTATAGCCCCGATATCTACCAAATAAGGTGCTCATGGCGCTTGCTTCAAATGTGATCTAAAAGTACAGTTTTCGTTAAACGTAATTACATATTCTAAAATTATTATCATAAATAATCTAAAATCAGTATAATGAATAATCCAAAATCATTATCATGTATATTCTAAAATTATTGTCATAAATATTATAAGGTTATTATTAATCATCGCTTGAAGTCCTAAAATACTTATTTTCTGTCCAACTTTTCTCTGATCTTGTCTTCCCTAGAATCTGACTCAAATACTAAACTGGCTGACACAAATGGTTACCTACAGTAATGTATATATTTACCTGTAGTGTCCACTACATGAATTGGCCAGGTGTGTATTGTATACATTGATGTGTATTTACCTGTAGTGTCCACTACGTGAAGTGGCCAGGTGTGTATTGTATACATTGGTGTGTATTTACCTGTAGTGTCCACTACGTGAAGTGGCCAGGTGTGTATTGTATACATTGATGTGTATTTACCTGTAGTGTCCACTACGTGAAGTGGCCAGGTGTGTATTGTATACATTGATGTGTATTTACCTGTAGTGTCCACTACGTGAAGTGGCCAGGTGTGTATTGTATACATTGATGTGTATTTACCTGTAGTGTCCACTACGTGAAGCGGCCAGGTGTATCTCTGGATGCAGGCTGCATCATTGCTCACCTTAAACTCGATGACCCGAGTCTTGTCCAGAGCGTAAGTAGGGTGTTGGGGTAAATTGACCGAGGACAGATGGGTTAGTTGCAGGGATTGAAATGGTATGCCATCATATGACATATGGTGGGTTTTGAAACATCATAACAATATATCGCTGTGGAAGAGTCAAAACAATTGAAGTCCATTTTGATTTGCATCGCGTGGTTGGTTTGATTATTCAACAACGTATCTGTCAAGGAATCAAAACAATAAAAGTCCATTTTCGAGTGTCAGAACTTCGAAGTTAGTGCAGATATGTGTACAACCAGTCACATGGTGCAGATCAAATAGACTTCATTGTTTTGGCTCTTCAGCACCAACAAGGGAGGGAGAAAGATGGGGAAGGAGAGGGATAGGAGATAGGCGGGGGAGAGGTGATGGAAAGAGGGAGAAGGGGAGTGAAAAAGAATACATAGTGAACCTAAGACATTCTGTCATGTGTTTATTGTTCTGCAAAGTCAAACTAACCACCTGTAATACCATCATAAAGACCAATTCTCCAGTAGACCAAGAGAAAGTTATGACTAGTGTGAAACTGGAAGCACCAGCCGAGCATGACCATAATTGTAATGTACATTATCATAGAGTGTTCACTTTCAGTTTTGTGTAAATTAATGTGTGACTGCCTCTTCTGGCAGGCGGAGAACTACCTTGGCCGGTTGCCGTTGATAACGAGCCCACCGATCCATGGCGACCGCCTTCACCAGGTCTTCTACAACACGATGTCATTCCTTGAGAACATTCTAGCCGGATACACATTGCCGAATCCTTACTATAAGGAAAGGCTCCACACAGCTGTTGAAATCCTGATGAAGTCGCTGCGTGATCCAGCGTTGCCTCTCTTTGAGATGCAGGTAGGTCGACCAAAGCAATTAGGTTTATTTATCAATTACAAACCTTCTTGATCTCGGATGAAGAAAAAATTTTCTTTCGTTTGTAAGAATGTAGTTATCCAAAGGCTTTTTTGTATTTTAATATTTTAAACTATATTTGTTATGTTATGCCGCCAACTTGTTAGTTTGAACTGTAGATTTAATACAGCCATTTGTCACTGAATATTGCAGATGAAACTTGGGTCTTGAAAAAAGGGGCCATTTCAACAGTTTCATGTAGTGGCATATGCTGATATTTTAGGTTGGCCCCTGAGTGAACATATATTGCAGCCAGTATTTCTGATAAAAAATAAGAAAAGTGTTAGTATACACTGTATAATCCCATTGTTTGCTTTCTGGTGGATGTTACTGATGTGTACATATGTCCTGGTAAAATATCTTTTTGGGAGCTGGCATAATATGAAATAATGCAGTATAACCTACAGGCAGTATAAAGAAATGTTATTTAATATTAAAACATGAATGTTACAAATTGCAAGGTTGAAAACCAGGAACACAGTGCCTGCAGTGCTATGTTGAAATGGTCATCAGAAAACTAAAAATTTTTTACAATTGTTTTCCGAGCAGGAGCTGATAGCGATGATATCGGGTCGAGTGCCTGCGGAAGTGGAGAAAGACATTCGCAAGCTGATGGCGACCTACGCCAGTAACATCACGTCTGTTCTCTGCCAGTTCCCCAGTCAGCAGGTAATCTTACTATGATCCAGTAAGTGTTTGTATGTTTATAATGTACGTTTTGGTGCTACTCTTAGACACTTTGAAAATCGGGTGCCGAACTATTCGGGGTTCGTCTACGACCACTCTCGGTTTTATTTTCTCGAAATTCACCCCACTAGTGCTCTCTCTACGAACAATCGAATTACCCTTTGTACTTACTACATACAACTGTCCGCAATGCTATGTGAACAATTATGTACAATTGTTGAACACGTCATGCGTCTTTTGTTGTCTGGAGTTACATAATACAAGAGCAAGGCATCGCTAGATGGCAGTATTATGTAGCATTTGGAGAGATATTGACTGGCAGCACAAAGTACCAAAGGATAGATGGATATTTCTGTGATAACGTTTTAAATATTGTTATTATGAGAGTCATTTACAAAGTTTTCCTGTCAGGAGGATGGACATTTTTGCTAGTAATAATAATACTAATTTATTTTCTCTGCAAATGTAAAATTTAATAAAAGTACAGTAGGTACAAAATGTGCGTTTGTTAAAATTATATGCGTGCATTTTAGGTTAGAAAATATAACTTGAACAACTGTAGACGTCTATATTTCAGGTAGGGTAACACTTCTCGCTTGAGCTATGATAACCTCTGCATTCAGGGCACATTTGCTTAGTTGAGTGAACTCTTGTGACTTTACCCCTTTGTGCATCAGTTACATTTCTCCAGATCCACATTTTGAGGTATTCATGGCTGGTTATATGGTTTTGACTCGTGGCTTATAAGTTATTATATGTACATGTATGGTATATATTATTATAAACTTTTTGAAATTAAAGCTGTTTGAGTTTGACGGATTCAGTGGAGTATTTAGATGGACCATTGGGCCCCCTTTGGCTAAAATTTTTTTTTTCATATGTAACATGCACCACTATATGGTAACATGGTAAACTAAAGCTTGCTCCCCTGCGAGGTCCTAGATACACTACTGGTAGGATTAATAATTGTTTACACAGGCTACAGGTATTGAGTGTTGTGCTTACAGATTGCCAACATAGTGGACACGCATGCAGCGAAACTGACCAAGCGATCTGAGCGTGACGTCTTCTTCATTACCACTCAGGGTATAGTCCAGCTAGTCCAGAGGTGGGTCAGTCACTGGTCTGGTCATTAATCTGTTTGCTGGGATGAACCAGTGTATTTTTTGTAGTAATTCAGCTAACTCTGCTTACAAAGTGACATGCTTACAAAGCATTGCATATTATTTCATGTATGCCAAATACTGTTTGTTTTGTTCACCATTTTGATGCTGTTTCAGTTGATATTTTTACAAGCAATTCGATGTTGTGTAGTTGTGATTATGTGCAGTATTATAGAGGTTTCATTCTTTATTTCGTTGCTGACGTGATAGAAAGTATACTGCGTGACCGTGACCGTGGTGGTTTGTAGGTATCGCAATGGTATCCGAGGTCACATGAAGAACGTCGTACAGGAACTGCTGAAACAGTACCTGGCGGTTGAGACGCAGTTCCAACATGGTATGTAGCACCATGGTGAGGCTGAGGCAGACAGTTCCAACATGGTACATAGCACCATGGTGAGGCTGAGGCAGACAGTTCCAACATGGTACATAGCACCATGGTGAGGCTGAGGCAGACAGTTCCAACATGGTACATAGCACCATGGTGAGGCTGAGGCAGACAGTTCCAACATGGTACGTAGCACCATGGTGAGGCTGAGGCAGACTGTTCCAACATGGTATGTAGCACCATGGTGAGGCTGAGGCAGACAGTTCCAACATGGTACATAGCACCATGGTGAGGCTGAGGCAGACAGTTCCAACATGGTACGTAGCACCATGGTGAGGCTGAGGCAGACTGTTCCAACATGGTACGTAGCACCATGGTGAGGCTGAGGCAGACAGTTCCAACATGGTACATAGCACCATGGTGAGGCTGAGGCAGACAGTTCCAACATGGTACATAGCACCATGGTGAGGCTGAGGCAGACAGTTCCAACATGGTACATAGCACCATGGTGAGGCTGAGGCAGACAGTTCCAACATGGTACGTAGCACCATGGTGAGGCTGAGGCAGACTGTTCCAACATGGTATGTAGCACCATGGTGAGGCTGAGGCAGACAGTTCCAACATGGTACATAGCACCATGGTGAGGCTGAGGCAGACAGTTCCAACATGGTACGTAGCACCATGGTGAGGCTGAGGCAGACTGTTCCAACATGGTACGTAGCACCATGGTGAGGCTGAGGCAGACAGTTCCAACATGGTACATAGCACCATGGTGAGGCTGAGGCAGACAGTTCCAACATGGTACGTAGCACCATGGTGAGGCTGAGGCAGACAGTTCCAACATGGTATGTAGCACCATGGTGAGGCTGAGGCAGACAGTTCCAACATGGTACGTAGCACCATGGTGAGGCTGAGGCAGACAGTTCCAACATGGTACATAGCACCATGGTGAGGCTGAGGCAGACAGTTCCAACATGGTATGTAGCACCATGGTGAGGCTGAGGCAGACAGTTCCAACGTGGTATGTAGCACCATGGTGAGGCTGAGGCAGACAGTTCCAACATGGTACGTAGCACCATGGTGAGGCTGAGGCAGACAGTTCCAACGTGGTATGTAGCACCATGGTGAGGCTGAGGCAGACAGTTCCAACATGGTACGTAGCACCATGGTGAGGCTGAGGCAGACAGTTCCAACGTGGTATGTAGCACCATGGTGAGGCTGAGGCAGACAGTTCCAACATGGTACGTAGCACCATGGTGAGGCTGAGGCAGACAGTTCCAATGTGGTATGTAGCACCATGGTGAGGCTGAGGCAGACAGTTCCAACATGGTACGTAGCACCATGGTGAGGCTGAGGCAGACAGTTCCAACATGGTATGTAGCACCATGGTGAGGCTGAGGCAGACAGTTCCAACATGGTACATAGCACCATGGTGAGGCTGAGGCAGACAGTTCCAACGTGGTATGTAGCACCATGGTGAGGCTGAGGCAGACAGTTCCAACGTGGTAGGTAGCACCATGGTGAGGCTGAGGCAGACAGTTCCAACATGGTACGTAGCACCATGGTGAGGCTGAGGCAGACAGTTCCAACGTGGTATGTAGCACCATGGTGAGGCTGAGGCAGACAGTTCCAACATGGTACGTAGTGCCATGGTGAGGCTGAGGCAGACAGTTCCAACATGGTACGTAGCACCATGGTGAGGCTGAAGCAGACAGTTCCAACATGGTACGTAGCACCATGGTGAGGCTGAGGCAGACAGTTCCAACATGGTACGTAGCACCATGGTGAGGCTGAGGCAGACAGTTCCAACGTGGTATGTAGCACCATGGTGAGGCTGAGGCAGACAGTTCCAACGTGGTATGTAGCACCATGGTGAGGCTGAGGCAGACAGTTCCAACATGGTACGTAGCACCATGGTGAGGCTGAGGCAGACAGTTCCAACATGGTACGTAGCACCATGGTGAGGCTGAGGCAGACAGTTCCAACGTGGTATGTAGCACCATGGTGAGGCTGAGGCAGACAGTTCCAACGTGGTATGTAGCACCATGGTGAGGCTGAGGCAGACAGTTCCAACATGGTATGTAGCACCATGGTGAGGCTGAGGCAGACAGTTCCAACATGGTATGTAGCACCATGGTGAGGCTGAGGCAGACAGTTCCAACAGGGTACGTAGCACCATGGTGAGGCTGAGGCAGACAGTTCCAACATGGTATGTAGCACCATGGTGAGGCTGAGGCAGACAGTTCCAACATGGTATGTAGCACCATGGTGAGGCTGAGGCAGACAGTTCCAACATGGTATGTAGCACCATGGTGAGGCTGAGGCAGACAGTTCCAACATGGTATGTAGCACCATGGTGAGGCTGAGGCAGACAGTTCCAACATGGTACGTAGCACCATGGTGAGGCTGAGGCAGACAGTTCCAACATGGTATGTAGCACCATGGTGAGGCTGAGGCAGACAGTGTTGCACAATCAGTGAGGATGAGACTCCATTGGGAGTATCTGGGTCTCCCTCCTCTCCCTGCTATTCAGAGCCAATGGAGTTTGTCCAAAGATGACTAAATGAATGGTATGAAGGAGCCACCACAGTTAGCACATTGCTTAGACAGGGCACACCATATTGGGTAGTAGACGTACTAGTACTCACCACATTTGACATTTGTTTATTATCACTACATATTATTAGGCATAAAGTGATATGCTTCAATGAACTGTTTTGCTGATTTATGATCCCTGCTGCTCAGCACTAGATAGACACATAATGTTTAAGATCCCTGCTGCTCAGCACTAGATAGACACACATGTTTAAAGTCCCTGCTGCTCAGCACTGAATAGACACATCATATTTATGATCCCTGCTGCTCAGCACTGGATAGACACACGTCATATTTTTAGATCCCTGCTGCTCAGCACTGAATAGACACACATATTTAAGATCCCTGCTACTCAGCACTGAATAGAAACGTCATGTTTAAGATCCCTGCTGCTCAGCACTGAATAGACAAGTCATATTTTAGATCCCTGCTGCTCAGCATTGAATTGACAAGACACACGTCATATCTACCATATTATTAACCCATTTCATATGTACAAATCTACATTCATGTTTATTATAACAGGATAAACTACCAATAAGATTGCACGTGGTATGAAAAGGGTTAAACCCTTGACAATTGTCATGATGTTTGTAGTGTGCCTCAGGTAACCAGATGCCTGTTAAGAAAATCTTTTTTTCTCACATAAAAATGGCAATTGGATGCAATTAAACATAAAATTATTTGATTAATGATATCGTTCACATCTGCATGGCTTAAGACATCACTTTTTTTAACACCAACTAACATATCTATCGTCTCAGCTATAACGTTAGCTCCAGTTATTCATTAGTTAGTCACCTTTGCCTGCCACATGTGGCCACAATCACTAGCTGAAGCAACTGCCACACATTCCATATTCATGGGGAAGGTTATAGTAATTTTCATCACAACTGGACCGTGGATTTTACATTGATAATTTTACAACACTGTTATCACAGGTGACTTGTGGTCGACGGCCTTATTTGTTTAGTATATTTATTTATTTATTAACCTTAATCGAATACTTAACTATAATACTATATAGCTATTAGTTGCATGTATGTTTTTGTATGCCCTTTATACATTTTAATAATAATAAAGTAATAATAATGAATCCTGACATGTTGACAGTTCGACATATATTTACAGGTCAGTACGACAAGTGCCTTGCCGTGTTGCGGGAAAGCAATAAGGAGAACATGGAAGCGGTGCGGACCGCTATTTTCTCCCACCACCAGGTGGTCAAGAAGAATGAACTCGTCATCGCCATCATTGATTATGTGTGTCGTCACGAGCCAGGACTGACCGATGACCTCCAGCTCATCCTCACGCGACTGACCACTCTCAGTAAGACGGAGAACGCCAAGGTGGCCTTGCGCGCTCGACAGGTGAGATTCAAGCGTAGAGTCAACGGCAACATGTCCGTTGCATACATAGGCAATCGTGATCCTCCATTTCCCAAAATCAGAGGTGTCTTCAAACAGTTCTGTAATGCTCTTCCCTAGCCAAGCTGCTAGACCATCAAGTATTTGAATTCTTGTTATTTAATATTAAATTCCTCGATTTCTAAAATCCTTCTAAATTTCTTTGAAGAAAGCGTATCAGACTGTCACAAGTTTCTGTAGTTGTTTTGTGCTGACTGCCGAGGGGCTTTGTAAATATAAAAAAAATCTAATAATCCAAAAATATTTTGGATAGGATTAACCCCCACCCACTCACCCCCTTATCCCAAAAAAATTGGGAAATGTAAAGACATACAAATTGAATTGTGATTTCGCAAATGGTTTATTTGTGATAGCCTTGAAGGAATTAATAAATATAATGCCATCACTGAATTTGTTAATATTCATAGAAAATAAAATATGTAAATTAATATCTGAATGTGTATTGTTTCCTTTGTGGGTATAAGATACATTACATTAACATTTCGACTAGGAAAATTCTCTCAAAATAATTTAATCCAAATTTTGTTGGCATTATTGCATTTTCTTTATATTCACAAGGCCCTTAAATGCTGTTTGTTTGGGGCCACCAGGTGCTGATAGCTGCTCATCAGCCTCCGTATGAGTTACGGCACAATCAGGTTGAGAGCATCTTCCTCTCTGCCATAGACATCTACGGACATGAATTCTGTCCTGAGAACCTACAGGTACGGCTATCGACATCATCAAGGCGTGTGTCTGTGACTGGAAGTAAATCTAATTAGCCTTCAGCAGAACATTTTCAAACCTGTTCAACTAACAATGTCCTTACACAAATGTAATGGATGTTTCACTTAAGGGAAGGTTGGTTAAATTGAAATGGACCACTATGGGTTGAGCTGTGGGCTACTGTGGTCTATTGTGGTCTACTGTGGGCTACTACTGTGAGCTACTACTGTGGGCTACTCTGGTCTACTGTGGTCCATTGTGGGCTACTGTGGGCTACTGTGGTCTATTGTGGGCTACTGTGGGGTACTGTGGGCTACTGTGGTCTATTGTGGTCTACTGTAGGCTACTGTGGGCTACTGTGGGCTACTGTGGTCTATTGTGGTCTACTGTGGGCTACTGTGGGGTACTGTGGGCCACTGTGGGGTACTGTTGGGTACTCTGGGCTGCTGTGGTCTACTGTGGGGTACAGTGGGCTACTGTGGGCCACTGTGGGGTACTGTGGTGTACTGTGGGGTACTGTGGGCTACTGTGGTCAACTGTGGTCTACTGTGGGCTACTGTGAGGTACTGTAGGGTACTGTGGGCTACTGTGGTCTACTGTGGGCTACTGTGGGCTACTATGGGGTACTGTGGGCTACTGTGGGCCACTGTGGGGTACTGTGGTCTACTGTGGGCTACTGTGGGGTACTGTGGGCTACTGTGGGCTACTGTGGCTGGCAGCAGTCATTAATCTTGAGTTCAGTATGAGAGATGGTATTCTTCTGCATTAACAGAAGCTGATTCTCTCAGAGACAGCCATCTATGACGTCCTCCACGACTTCTTCTACCACACGAATAAGCTAGTCCGCATGGCTGCCCTTGAGGTAAGATGCTTCTTGTAAACGTTTTTGTTGCTGCAAACTATATCAACTGTTTTTAAATTATGACTGGAGCACCAGTTAGCTAATGACAGAAAACTGTATTATAATAATAATAATAATTCAACAGGAAAACTTACTATAATGTATATATGTAATAATTACTTTACTTGCTGTACATATTGATATTTTCTACATAACAAATTTGGATTTAGAAAAGAAAACAGTACAGCTAGTCTGTCTTGTCAAAAATATAAACACCAGAGACCAAGGCGGTCCTTCTGCCTTTTGATGAATTTATTTAGTCAATGGCTGCTACTTGGAGAACATTTTTATTGTTTAGGCAAAATATAGACCTTCGAGTATCATGATCCTACATGCTACAGTTGTTGGCCTTGTGTGCAGGTGTACGTGAGACGAGCGTACATTGCCTATGAGCTGAGCTGTCTACAGCACTACCAGTTTGATGGCGGACTTTGTGTCGTTGAGTTCATGTTTCTTCTCCCGTCTTCCCATCCAAATCGGTAGGTATCCTTGTATTTTATCACTAGACAGTAGTTCAATTGTTACGTTACGATTGGAAAATGAACGAGACTTGGTGTGCTTACTTGTAAGATATGAATTTGAAAATATACCGGTGGATATCACATGGTATTTATCTGTGTAATAAATCAGTTTTGTTCTGTGCCTCTAATGTTGGAAAGATATTCGAACTAAAACAAAGTTGTAGATGAAAAACAATTAAACTCTACAATTCCATCTATTTAGGATGTCATCAGCAAACCAACCAAGTGATTAGGAAAGCCTGTATGTCATGAACAGTGGTTGTAAAGATAACTAGATGTGTTTGTTGTAGTTGTCTGTTTCACTAATTGCTTGCTATGAAACGTTTCACTGTACATTTGTATGTATTATAATAGTTGGGCCAATGAAAATAATCAATCAATAACAACTATGCACTTTGTTTATTCTTATATGTGTAATATATATAGCAGGATTCAGAAAAAGAACTATGATAATGACTTTTTAGTGTGAATTCATGTTGTGAACCATGATATCAGTGAAGATAACGTAATCTTTGCTTTGTTATTGTTCACTGTCTACTGTGTTATGATTGTATGTTGCATGTGTTGTATGTCGTTGTGGAAATGAAGGGACGGACAGGCTTGTAGCCGTACCATGAATCGGGAAACGTCTATTTCTGCTTGGTATAAATCATCATAATTTGAACGACCCTTTTGTTTAGGGTATCTTTTTAAAATGTTTGGTAGACAACTGAGGGGTGTTACGGGTGTTAAGTCTTTCAAGGCTGTTTTTTCCAATAGTTTACATTTTGAAAATTTCTTTTTAATGTCAACTAAAAATCGTACTTTTATCAAACATATTACTATTAATTCAGCAAAATAGCATCATTTTTGGACATATATCAATAAAATTTCCCATGGAACTTCCCGCAAAACCACCTCTGTCAGCATTGCTAAGATTATCTCATTACCATGGTTACAGTCATGCAAATTGCATATTAAGTCACAGGTGAAATTTCACATAAATATAATACATTGTAAATTTGGTTAAGATGACTAGTTTTTAAGATGTGACATAATTTTGTATAACCCATTTGTTGATCAGTGTCAGCCCTTAAAAATCACAAGTGGTGGATCCAGTCATTTGTCATATTTACTTATAATCCAGTGACTTGGATACGGCAATAGTGATAAGTGAACTGCAGGCATGTTTGGTGGGGTACCCCCCAGGAGGGGTGGCGTCTTGGACTTACTCCCGTCCTGTCTTCATGTGTGTTTGTGTGACGCCATTCTACTGCAGACTCAACCAGCAGAAGACGTCGCTCCCGCGCGTCGTCAGCCTCAGCGAGGATTTAGCGGCCGTTGCGATGTCTGACCTGCCACACTGCCAGCGAATGGGGATCATGGTCGCGTTCAGCTCGATCGACGAGTTCAAGGGGTAATTTGCGTTGTGTTGTACACTTGCCACGTGGCATATTGTGTTGTTCCCTATCAGGGCTTAGAGGACTATGTATCGTCGCGTGCTTGTAGTAATCGTGTTTTGTCATTTCGCCACCACCAGCCACTTCGGCCCGATCATCGTTGGTGACCAAGTGCGCTACCAGCAAATGGGCATCATGGTACCTGTCAACTCGCTTAAGGAGTTCGAGTGGTAAGACGTATCAACGGTGCCTGGCGACACCTAGTGGTGACACCAGTGTGTGTCGTAGTGCTGTACTTGTCTCTACCCTTGTCTCTCTGTCCTAACATGTCCCACTGGCATAGCGATCTTGTTCCCGTAGTCGCGGTTGCCGTAGTGATGGATTCTTCTGTCCGTGGTTCGTTGTACATAGGTTGTGGTTTTGCACGTCGTGTAGGCTGGTGGAAGTGTATGTGGAGGCACTGGCAGGGACATGCATGCACTTGTACGTGTTAGTGCGCGCAGGCATACGTGCATGCACTTAGGTAGGTAAGGTGGTTGGCTACGTATTGAAGTATGAATTTGTAGCAGATACTGCAAATCCATAGTTATTTAGGGATTCTTATGCGCATGCATACACCGAAGTACACATTACATGTACACGCGTGCATGCACAGCCGCAATCAGTTCCACAAACATACATTATTACAGACAAATGCATGCTTATTTGGACACCTGGAACTGTTCACACAATTTATTTGTAAATGTCAACGTCTACGATTATTGTGAAACATTCATTGTCCATGGATCAGTGGGGCTGTTACTGCCTTACTCCACAGTAACTGAACTTGTGCTTCAAGGTGATGGGCGGCGCTTGTGTAAGCTTTATGCAGATGCATTGGGATTCCATATTTAACACAGCACCACTTGCAAACATGAAGCCTGTCTAAGCTTCCTATAACCTCCCACAGCCTTTAGCAGCCTCCGCAGCCTGTCAGTTTGATGCTGTAACCTGTCATTCATTGGTGTCCGTGTCTCCCAGCTTGGCGCTTTATACATCACTGTTCCTAGGTGGCACTATAGTCTCGATGTCGCACTGTTTATTGTGATTCGTTAAGCGGGGTTTACACAAAACGATCAGTCAAACCAATTAGTTAAAACAAATCATACTGGCGGTTGTACCATTGCTTACTTTCGGCATATTATATTTCGAAAGATAATTGCTGTCTTGTAAGAAAGGCCGCACCATTTGGGAGAGGTTATAAATTAGACAAACCAAACATGGATACTCTACTCTACTGCCTATTACCTATTCTAGTACCACATGATTCACTGGATGCAGCTCTAATTGAACATTCCAGTTTCTTCATTCCAGTTTGAACTAGTAAGATCCAGTTGCACACAACTGATTGATGACTAATCACTCTGTGTACATTGCACTTTAGTGCTCACCTGCTCTTGTACAGTCAGAGTGGTTGTGAAAGTTGTTAGAATTGTGTACAAACAATCGTTATTAGATTTCCTGTTTGACCCACCCGGTCACTGTCCCCAGAGATAGTCTTAGCTTGAAATGCCCTCCTCACCCGGTCACTGTCCCCAGAGATAGTCTTAGCTTGAAATGCCCTCCTCACCCGGTCACTGTCCCCAGAGATAGTCTTAGCTTGAAATGCCCTCCTCACCCAGTCACTGTCCCCAGAGATAGTCTTAGCTTGAAATGCCCTCCTCACCCAGTCACTGTCCCCAGAGATAGTCTTAGCTTGAAATGCCCTCCTCACCAGTTTTTAACCCATCATGAATCAGGTTCATAAATTTTCAAATGTATAGTGTGAATTTTTTAGGTAATCTGCACAGTCCGTTTGATAAACGAGTACGTCTTTTTGTTGAAATCATTTAAAGAATTGATTTTGGTCGTTAGATTGTGTAACTTGCGAAAGTGTAAATTGCCTTGTGTTATCATATATAGAACCAGAACACTTTTGTCATTTTGTTGCCAAATTGCGACCAGATCTGGTAAAAAATAATTAGTTTGTCCGAAGATTTCACTGAAACTAAATACAAATGTGTACAATCAAGCAATCATTTCGTTGTGAATACTAGATGGGTTCGATTTTTCACAAAATCCACCTGAAACAAGATGAACAGAATAATCTAAGGTTTAGTGCAGAACTATTTAGCTTGTTTTGTGATAGGATATTAGACATTTGTGCAGAAGAATTGTTGAGATTTCACCTAACTCACTTGTGTGGATTAACTAAATATGTGTGTGTTGCTTTTACCATGATGACTGTTCATAATAATTATTTTATTTTATATTACACTCCTTAAACAATTCTTGTTGTTCCAAGATTGTTGTAATTTTATTATTAATGATATTCTCAGATCGTACTTGATTTTTATCATAATATATATATATATATATATATATATATATATATATATATATATATATATTATACAATAAGCAGCATAAGTCCAATGAATGTAGAGATAATTGAAATAGGCCAAATAATGATGTTTATTATTGGAAAGTTAACTGCTTATCATGCAGCCACTTTAGAAATAATGATAAAAGAATGTGAGGCTAGCTATATGTGCTATATGTGCTATATGTGCTGTTATCATGTATCATTAAGTGAATTTTTTAAGTCAGTTTCAATTCATATTATCAAAGTTGTGTGCTTTTGAAATTTGTGCAACTAACTTGACATTTTTGTTGATGTGCCACAGACTAGTTATTTTTACGTGTTCTTTGTGTATAGTTACTTTGATGCCATCAGTGAACGCTTCATGGGGGCTTCTACCTTCTCCAAGTTGGTCGACAACAAGGGTGGATTCGCTAATAATGTCGGCAAGAGCAAGAAGGTAAACATTGCCAAGCCTAGCTGTGTGTGTGTATGTGTGTGCGTGCGTGCATGCGTGCGTGTGGGGGGAGCCATTCTCACAGCGGGTGTATTCCTGAATCGTTGAACTACAGTAGAAGCCCTCAAAGTGGCCACCCCTTTAATCGTGCCACTGTATTTAAAGGTGTATCCTCAATTCGATTTTTTTACACATCTCATTTCAAATTCATTTTCGGAAAATTCAGACCTACCTAATATCAACTACGACATGCTAGCTCATTTGTGCAACTTTTATGTGTAGTTTTTGTGATTTCATCAGACACATTATTAAATTATTTCATTTTTGTATCCAGAATTTAGTGAAAAGTAAAAATGGAACCGCAAAAAAATCAGGAATTTTGCGAAGCCTTGGTGAAATTTCATTACTTTGTCACATGATCGGTGAGAGGATGGAAGTCACGCCCATGATCAGCCTCGACGCCAAGAAGTGTTTACCGTTTTGGTTATCCACTATTTTGAGCCTTACGAGATCTAACGATTAAACTCGATTGTTTCAATGATTTGAAAAAAAATGCTCTTTTTTATTAAACTGACTGCAGATATTACTTAAGCTATTCACACACTACATATTAGGACATCAATGAACCTGATTAGTGATGGGCTAAATCAGTTGAGGATGCAGTTTTAAGTCACTTGGTTGATCCTACAAGTGTACTGTAATTTAAAAAAATTTCCAATGAAGGAGGAAGCCATTGACTTATTAAGAATCCAACGACTGTTCATCTATGTTTAACCTACCCTTATCAGATGTAGATGTCTGTCAAGTTTGGTTTTTGACAACATATTCACACTGCTAGCATTTACACAATCTAAGATTGACTCTGTACTCTTTAGAACTTAACCACAACCCAAATATATACATAATAATTACCCAATTGTCACTACAGACTGCTATAGAAATTTTGTGCAATGGTGTCTTCACAAAATGTGTTTTCCTCATTCAGTAATCGTACATATTTTCTAAAAAACAACTTCTAATAAATTATTTGCACTCGATAGATTAAATAACTTAATTATTTAAAATAATGACTAAGATTTTTTTGGAAAACGACATATTAAATATAATAAATTAGGCCCCAACCAGAAACTGCATGTGACTGCATTTCATTGCTGAACTGACTATCTTGGGCTTAATTCTCTCCTCAGTATGGTGCCTTAAGCCATGCACGTGAACACTCTAACACAGACGTGTATGCCCCAGGAACTGCTGTGCACTGCTGTAACTGCAATGTTAAGATGCTGTTGAATCTTGTTTTGTCAGAAGTTGCTGGACGAACCAATCAACATCCTAAATGTGGCGATCCGCCGTGAACAGGAACAGGACGATGACCTGATTGCGTCTCAATTCGAAACCTTCTGTGCTGAAAGGGTCAGTCTCCTGCCTTCAGTATGTTCTTCTCAATCTCAGACATGGTGGTTTCCCTACTGACAGATGATATTTAATCTTTATAATAATAATAATATGTAAATTTGTAAAGCGCCGTAAATCTAAAGAAAAGGTCATCCAGAATTTTTTTTGGGTAAAAATAACTTGTTTTGACACTAGTTCTTTTTATAATTTTGGTTAAGTGCAGTTTTCATATATTGATGATAACATCCAGTGGCTGTTGGATAAATTTGTGTCTTTAAAATGTAATCATTTATTTAATAATTTAATATTTAATAAAGACAATGATAGCGATTAATCTTCTTAAACCTGACATACTTATTATGTGATTTTGATTTTCAATAATGTTGATTGCAGTGGTAAAGACTTTGATATATAATGCATGATTTTTTTCATTCTATGCTAACTTTTGCACAGAAAATAATGTATTAATAAGACTATTATAATGCATTTGTGTCCAGAAAACTATTTTATGGTTGCAATTATTACTTATTTATCCTATTTGTGCACAGATGTGGCACACAAGGCTCACCCAGGATCTCGCCAGTTCCCCATAGATTGAGAAATCTTTTCAAATTAATAATCAGGAAATCAGTGAAAATAATTATATGTAGAAATTTGCAGTTAATGATGCAATGAAAGTGTTAGTTCATTATCTCAGTGAAGTGGAACACAGTGTTGTGTGTTGCTTCCTTAGTGAGTTTGTGTAGATAATGCCTGTAGAACGCCTTAACCAGCACATGACGACGAATAACTTGCATGATAAAATGCAATCCACTTACAAACAACACCATTCCACTGAAACAGCTCTGATGAGAATACAACACGACATAGTGCGAAACCTCGATTCAGGACGGTGTGTTATGCTGGTTCTCCTGGACACGAGTGCAGCATTCGACACAATTAACATTGACATATTGTTGAACACTCTGGGTTCACGTTTCAACATCGGCGGCACGGCATTGGACTGGTTTAGGTCATACTTGACCGGCAGATCACAGTGTGTCACGGTTGGTTCGTCTTCTTCGATCACAACTCTGATTTACCATGGAGTTCCGCAAGGCTCAGTTCTAGGACCAGTGATGTTCAATATGTACACGACATCCATTGCGGATATATGTATGAAGAATCATGTGCTGTTCCATCGCTTTGCTGATGACACCCAACTATATGTCAGCTATAACCCCATGATGTCTGATGAGCTGGAAAACGCAAAACAGCTGATCATCCAGTGCATAGCAGAAATACGAGCATGGATGCTGTTACATCAATTGAAACTAAACAACGAGAAAACCGAGTTTATCGTGCTGCAGTCACCACACAATCTACGAGTCTATGGCAGCCCCAGCTTGGAGCTACCTGGGCTAACATTGACATCTACGGACGCAGTGAGAAATCTGGGCTGCTACTTTGATAGGCATATGCAATTGGACTGCCTCGTGTCCAGCTACTGCTCTTCGGCATATTACCATCTGCGACTGATCAGCAGAATCCGACACCTGCTGACGCGAGACGCGTGCCATGCCGCAATACGTTGTCTTGTGCTGAGTCGCCTCGACTACTGCAATGGTCTACTCGGTGGGCTGAACAATGGACTGACAAACCGACTCCAACGAGCACAAAACTCTGCCGCTCGCGTTATCAACCGTGTCAGACGGCGAGATCACGTCACACCGATTCTGCGATCGCTGCATTGGCTGCCGATCAAGATGAGAGTAACATTCAAGATCTGTACTTGCATGTGTAAGATCCTGCATGGCTTGGCCCCGGACTACCTCAATTGTGCGATAGCTCGCAACGCGCCTACTCGTGCATTGCGATCGGCGAGTGACACAACATTGCTCGCAGTGACGGTGCCGAGGAGAACGGTCGGAAGGTGCAGCTTTGCAGTGGCAGGTCCAACCATGTGGAACAGCTTGCCTAAGAGTGTGAGAACAACTGAGACATTGGCAGCTTTCCGAAAACAACTAAAAACTCACTTATTTCGTTCACACTACCTGCCTTGATGACACTGATTTGTATTCTATGACGCTGCTTGGTTTTAAATTGTTCGGTTTTAAATCGTATTTTTACACACTAATTTATTGTTTTATAATGATTTATCTTAGATTATTTATTTATTTTTACTTACTTCTCTTAGATTACTTATTTATCTACCTTAGACTATTAATTTGATCTTATCTTATGTATTTAATTAGTCTATATTTTAGATTTGGTCAACACGTCATAGTAATGTGTTCTTATTTATCTTAGCTTATTTACTTTTTATCTTAGCTTATTTATTGTTATCTTACCTTATGTATTTAGTGAATTTATATTTTAGATTTAGTCAACACATCATATTATTGTGAAGCGCTTTGATTGGTATTTAGTTAGCTAAAAAGCGCTATATTAAGAAACGGAATTATTATTATTATTATTATAGATAATGCATGTGTGTTTCTGTTTTGTAGTAGATGTTTATGAGTATTTGTGTGTTTGCAGAAACATTATTTGGCCAAAATGGGTCTGAGGCGAATCACGTTTGTCATCCTCAACAAGGTACAGTCGGCTTTGTTTCTACCTATTGACAACAACTCTTTGTTTCTACCTATTGCCAATAACTCTTTGTTTCTACCTATTGCCAACAACTCTTTGTTTCTACCTATTGCCAACAACTCTTTGTTTCTGCCTATTGCCAACAACTCTGTTTCTACCTATTGCCAACAACTCTTTGTTTCTACCTATTGCCAACAACTCTTTGTTTCTAACTATTGCCAACAACTCTTTGTTTCTACCTATTGCCAACAACTCTTTGTTTCTACCTATTGCCAACAACTCTTTGTTTCTGCCTATTGCCAACAACTCTTTGTTTCTGCCTATTGCCAACAACTCTTTGTTTCTACCTATTGCCAACAACTCTTTGTTTCTACCTATTGCCAACAACTCTTTGTTTCTACCTATTGCCAACAACTCTTTGTTTCTACCTATTGCCAACAACTCTTCTCACAATGTAAATGATTTCCATTCATAAAATAAGCAACACAAGTCCAATGTAACTGTATTGAAATAAAAGCAAATTATGACATTATTGGAAAGTAGACTGCTTATCATGCAGTCACTTTTGTAATAGCAGTAATAGGAATGTAAGCTCTACAATGTAAACCACTTGATACAGCATAACGTAAATCCTTGATACAGCTTTGTCTGAAACTTTTCTTAGAGCCCACATTCCTACAAGCATGATGACTGTAACACATTCATATACATACACCATGCCACAATTATTCCTGTGTGGTAATGAAATTAAAGCTAATATGCATATAAATATAAAGAAATATACACAGACTATACTCTTATTCAGTGTAACCTGTACTTGCTAACTTTGTGGCATACCTTCATTTCTGCAGTAAAACTAAAAATTGTACTTGAAGAATTTGGAGCATATGGTGCCAACAAATCTCCAGCCAGAACAGCCTGGGGTGAGCCAGCTACGTCTTCCCAGCCACCTTCATTCCTTGTACCATTCTTCTCCAGGTGCTCTATGTGTCCACCTTGCCTAGGTGGTGTCCATATCAAAGTGGCGTGTTGTTACTCTCCACTTTATCCGTGTAGTCCAGGGTGAGGCTGGCACTGATACTGGTCGTTGATGTTTGTTTCCCCTTCATCACTAGTCCCATTTCACTGCCGTCTCCACTAACCTCTCCACTCCCCCATCCCTCGCTCTCATTCTTCACTCCCCTCCCATTCCCACCAAATCTCTCTTCGGTCTTCCTCTTCTCCTTCTACCCTCCACTCTAAGCACATCCGCTCTCTTCGTCAAACGTTCCCCTTCAACTCTTTCCATGTGCCCAGCCCACATTAGCTGGCTCCTCACCAGCTTCCTCGTGAGACTCTTTCTCACACCAACATCCTCCCTCAGCTCCTCCATTCTTCCCTTGCCAGCATGAGGAAGACTATTTCTGTGTTCTGGAGAACATTGCCATCTCCACCTTTGCTTCACCACATCGAATTTGTACTGGAAAGTATTTATTATTTACAGTTAATTTGAATCAATGTTCTTGTTTTTTGTCTCCAGAGAGGGTTCCCCAAATACTTCACATACAGAGCCAGGAAGCAGGTTTGTATATTTCTCATTTGAAGTGTCAGTCATTATAAATATCATTATTATTATCATTATCATATATTAACTCCAAAGGCATTTTTCGCAGTGCTTTAATCATCACAGCTCATTTTCTTTCAAGGCGGAGCTGCGTGATGGAAACAAAAACTCTTCATAGATGATGCATATTCAGAATTAAACCATCAAACATTTAATCTTTTAATCTTTGTGCCATTATCTACTTTTATTAATTTAAGTAAAATGAGTGGCTAATCCAGTTGTTAATTCATTTTCATTAACTCATTCACAAACAGTTCACATACACAGTTCACATACACAGTTCACATGCACAGTTCTCATACAGTCACGGTAGAAAGTCATTGGACCATCTAGTATTGGACCATCTAGTATTGGACCATCTAGTATTTCAGGAATATCCTTTTGGACACAACCAAAAACTGAGCACCAAAAATGCCATAGATGTGAAATATTGTTTAAAAAATACCTATTATGTGATTAGCCAGTTGTTAATCAACAAATAAGTTGACATACTACTAAATTAGGATACAAAGACAACTTAGAATCATCCCAACTGGCTGATGGTTTGATAATAACAGGAGAGACATAATTAGAAGTATGACTGAAACAAAATCCCAGGGGTAGTATTGAAATAGTTCTTTTTAAATGTAAATCAAATCTAGATATCATCAGAATGAACAACGAATGAAGAATATTTCAGTTTGAAATGTGCTGAGTCTGCATGTTTCAGTTCAAGGAGGACCGCATCTATCGCCACCTGGAGCCAGCACTTGCCTTCCAGCTCGAGATCAACCGCATGCGCAACTTTGACCTTGAGTTTATTCCGATTGCGAATCACCGCATGCATCTGTACCTTGGCAAGGCGAAGGTAAGGCTTCGATGGAGTGCCATTGTTGCGTAGGATGCAGTGGTGGATGTTGCTATTTTTTATTAGCATAATTAATTATTACAGAACTTATGAGAGGTGCAACTCAACGTCATGCCATAATTTTTTTTATTTTCATATTTTTTATTTATAGCAATTAACTTTTTTATATGGCCCTAGTAAATAGCTACACATTAAATGTAAATATGTACAATTCTTTTAAATTAAAGATTAAAATACAAATGAACTATGATAATTGTTTACCCTGTTGAAGTAATGTAAAATAATGCATTGGTATCTAAATTACAAAATGCATTATTATTAGTATCAATTCTATCAATGATTGCCCTTTGCATTATTATGGTTATTGCATACAATATGCAAATATTTTAGTGTGGCTTATTGTTAGAAACAATCTAATACTAGTGGTGCCCTCTATTTGCAGCAAGTTGCGAAAGACCACGAGGTCACCGACTACAGATTCTTTGTGCGCTGCATCATCCGACACTCGGATCTCGTTACCAAGGTAACCAGCTTTCTGTCCGCAAGCTTAATAATGCAAATGGGTTTGTGCGCTTTGGCTGTGAAACAGTGACATGTTTACACTCGTCTCGCAATGTTGCTTATGACAATAATAATAATGGATTCTAGAACACCTTCTTGATAACATTGCCAAATATGATAACATAGCCAAATATGATAACATGTCCAACCACAATTGAGAATCAATGCAACCACAATAATATAAACAAAAGTGCAACTAGACTAATGTAAACAGTTTGCGTATGGCCAATTGTATGGTGCCGGTTAACAACGGCAAAATAAACGGCTTATGTTATATCAATGTGGGATCATGTCGTCCTGTTCAAATAAAAAATTATAGCGTAAAAAATACAGTTATACAAAATACAGATTGTTCAGTTGAGTTGATGGTATTTATCTTGTGCTGGTATTTAGTATTTGTGAAACAAAACACATGTTATATTAAATGATGTGCTGGTTAATTATAACAAAGTTGAACATTTATTTCCCTGTGTTACTGTATTCTCAGTAAACAAGAGATGACAGATTCACTGAATTTAGACTACTGAAGCTGTTGTGGTTATTTTAAAATCAGATATATTGAAACTCCTTCCTCGGTTCATTTATTTCAGTACATGCATTGACTTTGATTAGATTGGGTAACTTGCAAAAGTGTGAATGGTCTTATGTTGTAGTATAGAGGCACAGCAACTTTTGCCCTTTTTGCCGAATTTTGACTGGGTCAAGTAAAAAATAATTTAATAGTTTGTCCAATGATTTTATAAAGGTTAAAAATGTATTTGTACAAATGAGCTAACATATTGTAGAGAATACTAAATAAGTTTGATTATAAAACGAGATCAGAATTGGAATTGATAAAGGAGCTTTAGTATAAGAAAGTGAATTCATTTCAAAATGTTGTGCAGACTTGAATCTGTAGCTGTTTGACCATTAAAAACGTTGGTCCAGACTTTTGAATCTGTGGCTGTGATATAGCGCCCAGTGACTGTTTCAGGAGTATGGCCTGATTCGGCGACCAGGCACTATGCGCTACGTAGGCCCACAGGTACACGTGACCCATGCTGCATGATTTGCCTCATGAGAGTTCGCTCAATAATGCATAGCGTTCTTCTGTCGCAGTCAGTTTCCGTTGCCTGCTATCCAAGTCTAGCTGGCCCTGTTCTTAACACTTATTTAACCAACCAAGACATGTAAAATAATAATATCAACGAATACAAATCAGAAAATAAAAATAAATTTATAATGCAAGAAATTTTTTTTTTTACCAGTACGTTGGTCAGGGAGATCATCATTAAGACCACAGTCCACCCTTGCAATAATACAATATTTATAGTATTATGTAGTTGTTAATCAAATATAAGTACATACATATAAACACACGTATATATACACACCGTTTTGCATATGCATAACATATATATATAATATATATATATATATATATATATAATATATATATAATAAATACATATACATACATTTACATACACATACCTATACATACAAGTGTCAAGTGTGTAAAAAGCCTTATATAATTAATTGCTTAGACATGTAAGGTAATTGTCAAGGAGTATAGGAATACAGTTTCTTAAAGATAAATAAATTTTTGTTGAACAATTTTTTTTACATTTATATTGCTGTCACATCGAGCGAGTTTCCGGTACTGAATCGTGCTGTTACCGGAATTGTTTTCAAAGTGCGAGGGTGTCCCAGATACTTCTGGTCACAGGGCGGATTTTTACAAATTGGTCGTTTATGTATTTCCCTAAATGATGAGATGGTTCTGCAGATTATCCTTATGGGGAAGTTCCTGGAATTGTGTTTTGAAAAATTCCAGGTACTGCCCGCAGGGTAAAACTGCCATTAGAGTAAGTGGGCAGTGTATTGTCCGCAGGGTAAAACTGCCATTAGAGTAAGTGGGCAGTGTATTGTGTGTAGCAGTTGCTTCAGCTTTTTTTGTGCTATATCACTTGTTGAACATGTTCACCACCAGATGTCAGGGCAACGACACCGAACGTCTCTCCTTTTGTGTTGTTGGCTGGAAACAATGCACAAACTACAAATTAATTACACTGCAGGACTTTCTTAGTGCATTTTGTAATGCCAGAATACTTTGGATAATCGGATAACCTTATTTGTGATTTGCCAGCTTCATATATCAATTTTTTTTCATTAGCACTACAGCGCAATGTGTGTTCGTTACAGGTCAATTTGGTGGCGAAGGGGCTGATTTTGTTTTCCCGCAAAGACCTGGTATATAATTAATGCCAATGCATCTAATAATTGTAACCATGTTAAAAACGCTGAATTTGAATGAATTGATTCTTTTTTGTTACTTGTTGGTTTCCGTACTGATTGAGTTGGTATGGAGGAATTTTATTGATACGTTTGGTGTTTGGATAACAAACTGTTGATTTAATCAAGGATTGTTACATAAACATTCAAATAAGGATGACTAGAGTTTAGTAAAAACATTTCAATGATGAATGTATTGGCGTCCTATTCAGGCATGCTGAAAATTTAATACCTGTCTTTGAATGAACTGACTATATTATCAGTAAAAGACAATTGAATGAAGAACTGAATTAAGAATATTGAGGAAGCTCTGGTAATAAATAACCTGGATGGCTAAATCTGAATTAAATATAAATACAGCAAAAATTCCTCCCGAGTACCAAACCGTGATCAGGAAGAACATAGGGAGTTTTAAAATACGCACAAGCAAAACATAGCTTAGTGAGTCCCTTAGTCTGGTGTTGGATTTGGTTCACTGCCTATGCCGTCTGCCTGCAGCTGTTCATTTTTAGCGAAATGAAGCTGTGCTTACTAGCATCCGCTCCGCTACTGCATGACATGCTCTTGTGTCTTGTCAATTATCGCTGGCTTCCGCCTCCTGGTGTTGGTGGTACTCACACAGAAGTTTACTTCGTTCTACGTTGATTCTCACTCATTTGTTATTTCTAAATCGGAAATACTGCACCCTTGTTTCTGTAAGTTTATTTATCAGAGCACCAATCTTTCCGTTTGAAATACTGTAACAAAAGTGTTGGTAAAAAACTGTGTTTAGATTCTGTGCACATGCCATTTTTAAAAGACAAGCAAGATTGTCATTACAAATGGACAAACCTCATGGTGTTGATGAAAGTTAAGTTTTTGCATTGTTTTCAACCACTGCAAATTGGGACTTGCTGGGTTGGTCATTGGTGATCGATGGTTATTTGTATTCTTCATTTATGTAGGAGGCGTCATTTGAGTATCTTCAGAATGAGGGTGAGCGAACGTTGCTCGAAGCCATGGATGCCTTAGAGGTGGCGCTCTCACACCCACTTGTAAGTTCGATGAGAATTTGTTTTGAAATTCATGGCTACTAATCAAAATAATGGCCACTGATCAAAGTCGTAGCTACTAATCAAAATATGGAAATGTACAGCAACTGAAGAAACTAAGGTTTTAAGATTTTAATAAGATTTAAAAAAAATTTAACAAGATTGTCATCCAAGGTAAAAACACCAGATGGTAAGTGAACAAGGAAACCATTGGCTTATTGAAAGTCAACAGTTATTCATATATATATATATATATTAGTTTTATAAGTATTCATTCTTACAGGTGACGATAAACGAATGGAGCAAATTATGTACCGACTGTGTGGAAATATATATTTCCACACAGTCGGTACATAATTTGCTCCATTCGTTTATCGTCACCTGTAAGAATGAATACTTATAAAACGTTTGATACGGTAGTCATAACTAGTATAATGGAGTGAGTAAAATATGTTTTTACTTTTGCAAGAATTGTATATATTATAAAATATATATGATATGTGATTGTTGTTCTCCAGTCGGTGCGGTGTGACTGCAATCATATCTTCCTCAACTTTGTGCCAACACTGACTCTATCAGACCCAGCAAAGGTGAGTCACAATCGCTGCCCTATCACAATTGTGTAATAACTGTTTCTTTTATTTATTCTAGTAATTTACTCATTAATATTGTACTGTTTATTTATTGATCCAATGTTTTTATTATTTCTAATTTGAATGTTACTGCAGAAAGAAAACAACTGTCGAGAATTACAACAGCTCTCAAAATATATCAATTTACAGGAATCAGGTATCTTGGCTTTTTGGTTTGTTTCATTCAATTTTAACGTTACATTTAAGAAGTAGCCATGATTACATGACATCCATAGAAATGAGGTAATATATAGGAGCGTGGTAGCTCAGTAGTTAAGAGCACCAGACGGTCAATCGAGAGGACTACAGTTTGAGTCCACCTACTGCCGTTTCCAAAATTGGGCAATTTAGTTAACCTCACATTGCCTGTGTCTTTCGGTAAGGACATTAAAGCCGTTGGTCCCTTCTACTTGGTGTCTGCCACATGGGGGGGGGGGTAAACCTGTCTGCAGTGGTGGTGCTGAGAGCCACAGCTGAGTATTACATCCTACGACTGGCAGTGGTGCTGAGAGCTATAGCACAGTATTACATCCTATATAACCGGTGGTGATGCTGAGAGCCACAGCTGAGTATAACGTCCTACAACCGGTGGTGATGCTGAGAGCCACAGCTGAGTATAACGTCCTACAACTGGTGGTGGTGCTGAGAACCACAGCTGAGTATAACATCCTACAACCGGTGGTGGTGCTGAGAACCACAGCTGAGTATTACATCCTACAACCGGTGGTGGTGTTGAGAACCACAGCCGAGTATTACATCCTACAACCGGTGGTGGTGCTGAGAACCACAGCTGAGTATTACATCCTACAACCGGTGGTGGTGCTGAGAACCACAGCTGAGTATTACATCCTACAACTTGTGGTGGTGCTGAGAACCACAGCTGAGTATTACATCCTACAACCGGTGGTGGTGCTGAGAACCACAGCCGAGTATTACATCCTACAACCAACGGTGGTGCTGAGAAGCACAGCTGAGTATTACATCCTACAACCAGTGGTGGTGCTGAGAACCACATCCGAGTATTACATCCTACAACCGGCAGTGGTGCTGAGAGTCACAGCTGAGTATTACATCCTACAACCAGCGGTGGTGCTGAGAACCACAGCTGAGTATTACATCCTACAACCGGCGGTGGTGCTGAGAGCCACAGCTGAGTATTACATCCTACAACTGGTGGTGGTGCTGAGAACCACAGCTGAGTATTACATCCTACAACTGGTGGTGGTGCTGAGAACTACAGCCGAGTATTACATCCTACAACTGGTGGTGGTGCTGAGAGCCACAGTTGAGTATTACATCCTACAACTGGTGGTGGTGCTGAGAGCCACAGCCGAGTATTACGTCCTACAACCGGTGGTGGTGCTGAGAACCACAGCCGAGTATTACATCCTACAACTGGTGGTGGTGCTGAGAGCCACAGTTGAGTATTACATCCTACAACTGGTGGTGGTGCTGAGAGCCACAGCCGAGTATTACGTCCTACAACCGGCGGTGGTGCTGAGAACCACAGCTGAGTATTACACCCTACAACCGGTGGTGGTGCTGAGAACCACAGCCGAGTATTACGTCCTACAACCGGCGGTGGTGCTGAGCGCCACAGCTGAGTATTACATCCTACAACCGATGGTGGTGCCGAGAGCCACAGCCGAGTATTACATCCTACAACCGGCGGTGATGCTGAGAACCACAGCCGAGTATTACATCCTACAACCAGCGGTGGTACTGAGAACCACAGCTGAGTATTACATCCTACAACCGGCGGTGGTGCTGAGAGCCATAGCCGAGTATTACATATCAGGCTCCAACAAAAATGAGAGCTCATATGAGTAAAACTCATGCAGAGAGACGATGTTGATGTAATGTTGATATAATGTTGATGTGTCTAAGAATGTGTTCCACTTGTTCCCTGTTCAGTTGGAGGAGACAGTGCGTAGCATGGTGATGACGTACGGCCGGCGCATCTGGCAGCTCCGAGTTCTGCAGGCTGAGATCAAGATGACCATTAGGTGTGTGGAAATCCCCCTATATTGATGATGATGTCTTGCGTAACTCAATAAACATGCATTCTGGCTGTGTAGGAAATCATACATTGTGTATTTGCATCACAGAGACAATGAATTACTTGTCTAATGAGCGGTAGACGAAGTGTCTACTTGTCTAATGAGCGGTAGACGAAGTGTCTACTTGTCTAATGAGCGGTAGATGAAGTGTCTACTTGTCTAATGAGCGGTAGATGAAGTGTCTACTTGTCTAATGAGCAGTAGACGAAGTGTCTACTTGTCTAATGAGCGGTAGACGAAGTGTTTAGCTCCTTTTGCAGTTGACACAGCCAGACTTGGGGTTGATTACATTTATTCTTAATTCCAGTTGCACACCAATTACAAATATTGATTCCACCTCAAAAATACAAATTCCAATAAAAAATTCCAGTTATCAATTCCATTTTGAAACAAAAGTATGTTTGATTTAATTTCTGCATATTATGGTATATAATGGCAGACAAATATGATATATGCAACATATTGTATTTTATTGATTATCTGTTGCAAAGTTACATCAAGTAATTGAAATAGTAATTGAAAAGTAATTGAAAATACCAAACAAAACACCTATTCCAATTCTGGAATTGGAACTGATGTTTTAATTCAAATGTAACTGACACCAAGCCTGTCTCCTCACGTGACAGAACGTCAGTAATGAATATATTCTGCACATAGGTTGTTGAACAGCGGTAAGCGCATCCCGATCCGTGTGTTTGTGAGCAACGAGAGTGGGTATTACCTTGACATCACCATGTACAAGGAGGTGACTGACGAGAAGACGGGACAGGTGGGTGTCACACGTAGCAGACAGCATGGCCACAGGTGTTCTTCCCTGTAGTTCCCTTTAAAGGGGTGAGGCTGGCTAGTTCTTGCACTGCTGCACAGCTTTGGCTGTTATCCTTTTCCATTGCTCCTTATTAGCAGCCTTAAGAGAAGATACTGAATGGATATGAAAATATTGATAAAAATATTCTTTTCTCACTCAGAAAGATAATCGAACTAGAGGACATGAGGTAACATTAGTAAAAGATCAGTGTAGATTGGATATCAGAGAACAAACAAGGAATGGAACAACTTATCTACAGATTGTGTAACTGCTAGCAGTGTAAATATATTCAAAAACAAAGTTGACACATCTCAGGAGGACGGGTTACACGTAGATGAAACATTGTTGGACTCTCGATAAGCCAATGGACTCTCAATAAGCCAATGGCCAATGGCTTCCTTGTCCATTTGCCGTCTGGGCCTTTACCTTGGATAGCAATCTTGCTAAATCTTCTCCCTCAACGTGTCCTTCTCCTCTGCCCTTTTCACATCCCTCTTAATTGTGGTCTTCCCTTTTTCCTGCGACCTCACTGTTTCACCGCTTCTGCTCTCTTTAGTGGTCGGCCTCCTTCGTCTGCACAAAGTGGCCTGCCCACATCATCCAGCTTCTTACTATTCTTCTTTTTCCTGCGACCTCACTGTTTCACCGCTTCTGCTCTCTTTAGTGGTCGGCCTCCTTCGTCTGCACAAAGTGGCCTGCCCACATCATCCAGCTTCTTACTATTCTTCTTTTTCCTGCGACCTCACTGTTTCACCGCTTCTGCTCTCTTTAGTGGTCGGCCTCCTTCGTCTGCACAAAGTGGCCTGCCCACATCATCCAGCTTCTTACTATTCTTCCTGTTAACCTGTACTGCATCCCAATCTCTTCCCTCAGGTCATTCATCCTCCTGTCCACCCTCTCTTCTCCTGTAATTCTCCAGTCCCATTTCTTGCAGCTTCTATTGTTGTTGCCCCAGTGCTGATGCTTTAACAAAAATGCACATAAGCATTCTTTTGTTAAATTATGATAAAAATATATAATATTATATGTACTTATATGATTTTTAATTTCTGTATGACACAACATGGAACCAGTGTCATTTAAGACCCCCTACGTGAAAATATGGATTACATCAACCTGAATTACCCGTGAAAATGCTGATGTTTTTGCAGGAAAATACATCAATGTATGACGTTGAACTACACTGCTGCTAGCCCCCTCCAACAAAACCAATTGTGTTTATTGAAGTTTTGTGATGGTCCCTTATTGATGCAGTGTTGTACACTACATTGTACCCTGCTGCGGAGACAAAGAGACATCACTATTGAATGGAATGTTTCAGGTGAAGTTCCAGGCGTATGGCTCGAAGCAGGGTTTGTTGCACAACCTCCTGCTGAGCACGCCGTACGTCACCAAGGACCATCTGCAGCTGAAGCGCTTCCAGGCCCAGTCGCTCGGCACCACCTACGTGTACGACTTCCCTGAGATGTTGCGACAGGTAGGACTAGCACTGTATCAAATGGGCTGGCACGATATCAAATGGGCTGGCACGATGTGGAATGACGATGTTATAATCTATGGAGATTTTGAAACTGGCAAAGGCAGGTTTACATGGATGATTATTTGCCTGATTGTTCTGCTGATACGATGTCACTCTGTGTTGCTAGGCAACAATTGGTTGTGTAAAGGTAATTAAGATTCAGATAATCGTAACGTAATATTTTGTTGTCAAATCTGCCCCTAGGTGTCAGTGGACATTAACAGTTGCGATCTGGTTACATGGGGCGTGGTAACTTGGCAGTGTGCCAGCCTGTCGATCAAAAGGACCAGGGTTTGAGTCTACCTGCTGCCGTTTTGAAGCTTGAGCAATTTCGTTCACCCTCTTTACCTGTGTCTTTAGGAAGAGACACTAAAAGCCATCTACTTGGTGTTCATGCCAGAGGATGTAAAATATTCCACTCAGGGAAATAAAAAACCCATCACAGACACAGAGCCACTGGTCTCGATCAACAAAAAGCCATTTGAGCGCTGCATTAGGAGTGATACAGGAGTAAACGTCATGAGCACCTATGTGAATACTGGCGCTATATTATACACTTATTGAATGATACTAGGCTTTATGCACGCGTTGCTTCAGAATGCTTGAAGAGCTTGCGAGCCTAATACAACATTCTGAAGCAATATGTACATAAAACCCATTATTGTTTGATAAGGTATATATTATATGAGTTCATAACTAAAAGTTCAACACTTTTAATGCCATAAAATTGTTCAGGGTGTGTGCGTAACAGTGACATACCAGGTTTTTTGGCACTGGACGTCACACCGTGCGGGACAACGTGTATCACCGTAGAGAGCGCACTATCAGTAGCTATTACCCATGTAATAAATGACAACATTATGACTGTGTGTGGGCCGTGTGTTTGTAGGCGTTGCATCGCTGTTGGAAGGAGTTCAGTGACCTGCACCAGGGTGTGGAGCCCCCCGAGAACACACTGACCACTACGGAACTGGTGCTGGATGCCAGTGAACAGCTGTGTGAGCTGAACAGGGTGGCTGGGGAGAACCAGGTGGGTACAGAGGAGGCTACTGGGACAGGGAGGAACAGGGTTGCTGGGGAGAACCAGGTGGGTGCTAAGGAGGCTACTGGGACAGGAAGGAACAGGGTTGCTGGGGAGAACCAGGTGGGTGCCAAGGAGGCTACTGGGACAGGGAGGAACAGGGTTGCTGGGGAGAACCAGGTGGGTGCCAAGGAGGCTACTGGGACAGGGAGGAACAGGGTGGTTGGGGAGAACCAGGTGGGAACTGAGGGGGCTACTGGCATGGGGGGAACAGGGTGGTTGGGGAGAACTATGTGAGAACTAAGGCGGCTACTGGGACAGGGAGGAACGTGGTGGTTTGGGAGAACCACATGGGTACTGATGGGGCTACTGGGGCAGGGAGGAACAGGGTGGGTAATGAGGGGGCTACTGGGAAAGGGGAACAGGTAAGTTGGGGTGGAATGAATAACAAGGGGAGCAACAGGGGTGAACAACCAGGGTGTGTGCACCCAGGGTTGAACCATGCAAACCTGTATCATTTTTATGGCACTTTGCCAAGATATGTTTATGAAACTATTAGATCTGTCCCCAATGGTGTTACGATGAGACAGTTGTCTGTCTATAGATTGGCATGGTGGCGTGGAGGATGACCATGAAGACCCCAGAGTTCCCTGAAGGTCGTGACATCATCGTCCTGGCCAACGACATCACGTACATGATTGGCTCCTTCAGCCCCAAGGAAGACACACTCTTCAGGGTAGGTCACAGTGGGCAAACCAACATTTCAATTTAATTAACATTTAGAGCATCAATGGTGTAAAATAGTACGTCTTTCTATATTTTTTTACAAGTATTAATGCTAATGATATTATTTCTATGAACCCTAATAACAATTCTAATACACCCACAATAAGAAGTCATTGATGTCTTTATTAAACTTTTTAGACATTAAAGGGTGTTGCTGAACCACATAATTTGATTGCTATTTTTAGTGCAATCCTGCTTTTTAATAGCAGTTATTGGCAGGCTAGTGTCTGTGCCGTAAACCTGCCGTTGTAGTGTTTCCTTATCTTTCCACCAGATGGCATCAGAGCTGGCCCGCAAGCAGGGCCTGCCACGAATCTACCTAGCGGCCAACAGCGGGGCTCGTCTCGGACTAGCAGAGGAAATCAAGCACCTCTTCCGAGTTGCATGGGAAGATCCCAACATCCCAGACAAGGTATTGGGGCACATCCTGTGGGACAGTGACTGGAGTGACTAAAATAATGTTAGAACACTGACCACTCAGTTAAGATGACTGGGGTTTTAATGCTGTCGTGTTGGATCTAGGACAGTTTTGTTCACTCCACATTGCCTCAGTTAACTCAGCTGTATAAACGAGTGCCTCTGTACCTGGCTATAGAACATAACAAGATTTAACAAGATTTGCCATCCAAGCCAAAGGCCCAGAAGGCAAGTGGACAAGGAAGCCATTAGCTTATCGAGAGTCCAACAATGTTCATCTATGTGTAACCCACCCTCCCTACAAAGAACTCTCGCTCTAAGGAAGATGTTGAGACTTGGTGAAATTGTTCCATATATCCGATGTTCCTTATAACCATGGGTACATAAAACAGAGCAGAACAGGGATTTCAAAATTGTTCATTTTAAGTGGACACCCCTTACAACGAGAGTCTGTATAGCGAGAGCCCACTGTATGTGAACAAATAGTCTTCATGCAGTAATTTCAGCATGGCTGAATGGTTCCCAAAAAACTCGAGTTGGTGTTGGAGTGAACAGGTCTACTATTGAGAGTGTGCACATGAGTGCATGCATACATGCATGCACGTATGCAGGAACCACATATCTTGCAACCTGTTTCTGTCATTGTTGTTCTTTCGCTTGCCACCAGGGCTTCAAGTACCTGTATCTGGCACCAGAGGACTACAAGAAGGTGAGCACGATGAACTCGGTGAATGCGGAGTTGATTGAAGATGAAGGCGAGTCTCGATACAAGATCATCGATGTGATAGGTGAGTGGGAGACAACCCCGGGTACACAGGAGAGGGTGGGAAGGGTAGAGAGGGCATTTGTCACATAGTCAAGGCATTTGTCTTAAGATGACAAGGTTATCGAAGTATTTGCCCTGTAATGACAAGGTTATCGAAGTATTTGCCCCGTAATAACAAGGTTATCAAAGTATTTGCCCTGTAATGACAAGGTTGGCAAAGTATTTGCCGTGTGATCACAAGGATAATAAGGCTTCCTTATTGCCATAATGTCATCAAAGCACAAGATTAACAAGGCGTTTATCTTGGGACTGAAAGCTTATGAAAACATTTGACCGGTGGTCGTGAGTTTTTCTATGTCACGATCTTCTCGATACAACAGGCCAGTTGGCATTTTCTATCCGCCATCTTTTACCTGACATAATCTCACCCCTTTCACCTGCCTGTATAATCTGCTGTTGGCAATACCTACTTGTTGCATGGATAAACTTAATCAACAAGATAATCTCTCACTTCCACTGTAATTTCGATTAACGTTGTATCGCAGTTTGGAATTGTGGGTTGAAAGTGAATTTGAAACAAGGATTGTGAGAGATTATTTGATGCAGGTCAGGACAATGGTATCGGAGTTGAGAGTCTGAGTGGGTCAGGAATGATCGCCGGAGAGACTTCGCTCGCATACAAGGAGATCATCACCATCAGCATGGTAGGTGGCAGCACCTGTCGTATTACGTTAAAGATGCTCTTATTGAAATTATCTCTGTGGCAATAATTTGCAGTTGTTTCCATTGATAGTTTGTTTTTATATATGTTTGAAATTGGTGTGTTTATTTCCTTAGCTGAGGATAAATCTGGCTACTCTGTACGCAAATAATGTTCATAAAGAAAGAAAGAAAACAAAGTGACAACGATTTTTGTAACATGTCCATAAAAATAATTATTAATATTACTAAAGTAATACAAACAGATTATTATGATTACTTAAGTAATAGTATTATTTAATGAATAGTATATATGTGAAATAAATGCAGACACCTGGTATTATGTAATGAAAAATAAATATGTGTACTAAATGCAAATACCTGGTAATAGTGAATAATAAACATGTGTAATAAATGTGGGTACCTAGTATTATATAATGAACAACATATGTGTAATAAATGCAGACACCTGGAATTATGTAATGAATAATAAATATGTGTTGACATGACATTGTAATGTGACAGGTGACATGTCGAGCCGTCGGTATCGGAGCATATTTGGTGCGTCTCGGCCAGCGAGTGGTTCAGGCAGAGAACTCGCACATCATCCTTACTGGGGCAGCTGCTCTTAACAAGGTCAGTGGATCATCTTTGTTCCAACTAACCAGACTTGGGTCTCCTGTTCACACTGGCAGATTCACACACTTGGTAGCCATCTCACATTCTCACAGGCGTCAGATGAAACCTGTTTCAGGCTTCCTCCCATTTTTTGCAAAATTATTTACTTTTTTTAATTTGCCGGGCTGAATCGCAACTTTCGGTTTCAATGGTCAATAATTGTTTCGTCTTCCTGATGTAAAATGTGGTAAAATCCTGCCCTCGATGGCATGAAGGACTCAACTACTTTATATTGTTCACGGTCCTGTCATTTTCTGGAGATCGATGAAATGATAAAGCAGTAGACATGTCATGATGCAATATGCATTAACAATGTTTCGCACTTCATTAATCCATCCACAGTCCGTAGGAACTAAAGTGTGCAGATGAATGAGACATGGCTGTATCATGTTGCTACAAACTGAGTTCTTATCACCAGCATACTTCCTCTCAGGTTCTGGGTCGTGAAGTCTACACTAGCAACAATCAGCTAGGGGGTGTTCAGATCATGCACAACAACGGTGTGTCACATGCAGTCGTCCCAGACGACTACGAAGGCGTCTACGTCATGCTCAAGTGGCTCTCCTACATGCCAAAGGTCAGTTGAAGGTCATGTGAGGGTCGCTTATAAGGGTGTGGTTAAAACAGCTCTGTTGCATGTTTTAATCTTCCTGCGTATTAAAATAATTTCTTCGTTCGAAATAATGTAAATAATTAAAAAGTGTATGAGATAAAAATCATGATGTTAATCATTTAAAATTGCATTGAGCAATTTTTATGTGTGGCGCAGTGGTGTGATGGTTGGAACACTGGATCCTCTTGCTGCTGTTTCGGAAATTGGGTAATTTCGTCCACGTTGCTTCAATTCATTCAGCTGCATAAATGAGTACCTGGCTATACACAGCAGTGGATAAGTGAACGAATAGTCTTCATGTAGTAATTGCAGTGTTGCTGAATGCTTCCCAGAGAAGTCGAGTTAGTGTTGAAATGTGCAGGTCTGGCAGGGGGTGAAGTGTTCTTCTATACTGCGCTATATAAGAACCTTTACCTTTTTTATAGTAAACTATCTGTTTTTACATATCAAATATTATGTCCTGATTTTTATTTAGTGAATGGTTATCAAAGGTAGAAATTTATTAATTATATTACTGCTAATTATTTTCTAGAAGTTCCCTGCTTAGAAGAGTTTAGAAGTTATCAAATTACTTGTTTTTTGGGAATGTTTTCGTTTCTGTTATGGTGATTTGTTGATTTGTCATTCAGCATCGCGACGGACCCCTTCCGATTTTGGAGTCTCTTGACCCTGTGGAGAGGGACATAGAGTTCATTCCCAGCAAGGCACCCTATGACCCCCGTTGCATGCTAAGTGGGTGTTATGACCCGGACAACGCTGAGCGTTGGATGAGTGGATTCTTTGACAACGGATCGTTCCTCGAGATCATGGAGAAGTGGGCCCAGTCTGTTGTTGTTGGCCGAGCGAGGTAGGAGGAGTTGTCGTAATAGTTTTGTGTAGTAGTTGTAGTCGTAAATAATAGTAATTATCATAGTGTTAGTAGTTGTAGCAGTTTTAGTAGTGGTAGTAGTAGTAAAAGGTACTTTTCAGACTATCTTTGCAGTCTTTGCATCACTGAAGAAAAAAATATTTCATGCATTTTAATGTATTTCTGTTGCCATAAGTAACACGGGTGATTCAGTTGGTGTTTTCCGTTGACAGATTAGGAGGCATACCTTTAGGGGTGATAGCTGTGGAGACGAGGGCTGTTGAACTGATCACTCCCGCTGATCCAGCTAACCTCGACTCGGAGTCTAAGGTCAGTAGAAATTGCTGCTGTCTGTCACATAAAGGTACAATGTACAACCGTTTTTAACGTAAAATAATGTTATGTGGTATAAATGATATATTCCAGCATCTTGACTGGCTGAACGTGTTTTAATATGCCACCATTTTTTTTATTAATTAAATATATTTTAAATGTTTTCTGTTCATGAATATCAACATTGCCGATCTGCATGCCTGACATTCAGAGCAAATCGTTAAAATTAAACGAACAACAGTCAAATTTATTTTAAAATTAGTTCATTAAAACATGTTGGTGTGGTCAAGATGTTACAATAGATGTATCGTTTATACTGTGTAACATGAATTTACAATTTATACAGACTTTGCACATATACATACAAATAAATTATATGAACACTGAATTTGTTTGATAAATTGAATATTATAAATGTTACATTGAATGGTTGCCCATATTGTGAGATGCTCCCTAAACATGTGTGCTAAACCTCATGCTCCCTCAAAAATCAGTCACTTTGTTGAAACAGTTGGCTGTCTTTTTGAGCTGACCCCTAAATGACCTGGCATTTTCAGGTGATCCAGCAGGCCGGCCAGGTGTGGTTTCCGGACTCCGCTTACAAGACTGCACAGGCAATCAATGACTTCAATCACGAGCAGCTGCCTCTGATGATCTTTGCCAACTGGCGCGGCTTCTCTGGCGGCATGAAAGGTGCGTGTCTTTCTCACGCTTGTCCTTTCTTTCTTAAATGTACAAAGTCTGCTCGTTTTAGCGTAAAATCGTGTTATATAGTGTAAACTACATATATTCTAATATAATACTGATTGCCTAAATGCTTCTACATGAAGTAAAGGAAAATTTTGAAATCAACACTTCAGTGTTTACAAACCCAACCTCGCCGGAAGAGGCAGAGCTTTGAAATGTCAGCACTCGTCACTTATAAATGAGTTCCATAGCAACTGACAATTCATCGAGCCAACATATCACCCGGCATGGAACGGGGCTATATGGCGAATAGTGTTTAATAATGCTCTATGTAATGATAGTTAGATTGTTCTCTGCTAAAGCACTCAGAACTAATTCGTAGGTTATTTGTAAACAACCATTTCATTGACGATAATCAAAAATAATAACCTGGAGATGAACAGCCGAAAACGTACATCATCAGTTGACACACGCTGTGCGACAGTTGATTAAACATTAGAAACGACAATAGGTACAATTAATAATAGGATAAAATTTGTCTAGTGTTACTATAGAGCCAGACGGTGACATATCTCTTATATTCCACCAGTGGAGTTAAGACACAACGTGGAAGAACTGGCTATTGATGAGGACATGATTAAGAAAAAACTTGATAATCTTAATGTGGGTAAATCAGTAGGACCAGATAGTGTTCACCCTAGGTTGTTAAAGGCTGGCCAGTAATATGTTCCGAAAGAGTCACATGTTCGGAGTTATTTTGATTGGTGTGACTGAACTAGCTTAATGAAGTGTCTCTGATAAAGGGGTGTGCAGGCTTACATTAAGTTTACTTAGCACCATCAAAACAATTCAAAGTACATGTAGATTGGACAAAATACATCAAGCAAAACAAGTGCTGGTTATGAAATAGATCGTTGATCAGTGACATGGTTCCCGAGTCATTCCCTGGAGTTCACAATGGTGCCAGTCTGATTTAGAGGCTGATTTCATCCATAGCCACAGATCAAGATTCAGGCCACATTTGAGAACTAATAGACGCGCACCCAAGCCTTTGCACTCGCGCAATGCACATCTATAGGGAACAATACGGTAGATACAGTATGCTTGTAGCATCTTGTATGGCTAATTATTTAATTAACTGTTAATTAATTCAAATGTGAAACTGAATGCTATGTATCACCTGCATTGTCGCAGACATGTACGACATGGTGCTCAAGTTTGGCTCATACATTGTTGACGCCCTGTGTGAGTACAAACAACCCATTCTCATCTACATCCCCCCATTCGGGGAGCTGCGGGGGGGCGCCTGGGTCGTGCTGGACCACAAGATCAACCCCGAGCACATAGAGATGTATGCAGACAAGGACTGTAGGTATGTGCTCCACGGCACGTCTCAAGGGATGTTTAGGATCTCTCTTGAGAATTGCCTTGAAAGACTGGTTTTATTTCAATTGATTAAATGTTTTCTGTTAAAGCAGAATTTTTACTTATCATGTTTCAAATTAATTTTGCAAAACAATCAAAATGATCTAACGTTGACTATAATGTGCGAGCTCGTTTGTGCAAATTTCTTATTTAGTTTTGGTGAAATCATTGGACAGTATATTAAATTGGTTTCTGTCTGGCCAAATTGAAAAAGGGCTAAAGTGGGAAGGAATGTAACGTTTTAAAGGAAATGTTTTATATGTCCTCAAATTCCCATGATCAATCGTGTCTGGAAGTTTTTTCTGATCACAGTTCATGAGGGTGCTTATTTTGAGCACGTGCAGGTAGTTTTGCATTATGATGGCTGAAACGCCAGCCGGTGGATACGACTTTGTCGAAATTGCACACGACTCGATGTAATTAAAAGTTTCACGCACGCAGGGTAGGGTGATGATTGTGTATGATGATGATTATGTACAATGATGATAATGTACGATGATGATAACTACGATGATGAGTCTGTCTCCAGGGGTGGAGTTCTGGAGCCCGAGGGCACGGTGGAGATAAAGTTCCGCTATAAAGACCTCAGTAAGATGATGCATCGCCTTGACCCAACCTGCGAGAGGATCAAGGAGAAACTCGCGTCTCCAGAGCTGTCCAGGGCCGAGCGCATTGTCCTCGATCAGGAGATGAAGGTGCGCGAGGAGCTGTTGATGCCGATCTACCGCCAGGCGGCCGTGCTGTTTGCTGACCTCCACGATACGGCCGGCCGCATGCAGGAGAAAGGAGTCATTCATGTGAGTCTTCATCTTCTTGCACATTATTCAGTTTTTATGTTGGCTTCTAAAGATACAGTCGAACCTCGCTTTACGGTCACCTCAGTAATACGACCACCTACACAGTCCCGAATTATTTCCTTAACAGTAAAGTATAAGATATTAGTCCCGCTAATATGGTCACCTCGCTATTCGGGTCACTTTGGCCCAATGCCGAGTGTGACCATAATAGTGAGGTTCCACTGTACATGTAAATTTATGTTAAGTTGAAAAATGGTGCAGTGATAAAATGTTTCTCAATGAAAGGCTGGCCATATGAGATGAAACACAGCAACAACAGTTTAGTTTTGCTTGTAACCTATAATGCTCATGTTTATGTATACATGTTGAATAAACATTTTCCAAAAACACCAGAAATTTAAGAAAAATGTAAATAAAGAAGTTAAATTTATTTTCAATTCACAGCAGTTAAATGAAATTTTTACCGTCTCCCCAACAGGATACCCTCCACTGGCCGTCAAGTCGGCCCTTCTTCTACTGGCGACTACGGCGGCTCCTACTGGAGGAAGAGTGCAAGCGGCGGATACTGCGGGTCAACCCAGAGCTGCAGAACGGGCAGATGAAGGCTATGATGAGACGTTGGTTCGTAGAGTCACAAGGCCCTGTCAATGTGAGTCATTGTGTGTCCTGGGCATGATCCTGTTACAGGATGTGATCATAGGACACAAATCTAACCTTAGGACATGATCTTGGCCTAAGACATGACTCTAACCATAAGACATGATCCTAGCCATAGTTAATCAGGATCATGATCATAGGACATGATTTTAACCTTCGGACATAATGCTAATGTTATGACATGATTATGGCCATGATCTGTAGCCATAGGACATCCATAACTTAAACTGTAAGACTGTATATAATTTTTTTTTTAAAACCTATTATTAAATAATTGGCCGATGCATTCCAAAACTGTTTTTCTAATATAATTAATATTATATTGCAGGCGTACCTGTATGTGTTTGTTGATTGCAGGCGTACCTGTATGTGTGTGTTGATTGCAGGCATACCTGTATGTGTGTGTTGATTGCAGGCATACCTGTATGTGTGTGTTGATTGCAGGCGTACCTGTATGTGTGTGTTGATTGCAGGCATACCTGTATGTGTGTGTGTTGATTGCTGGCATACCTGTATGTGTGTGTTGATTGTAGGTGTACCTGTATGTGTGTGTTGATTGCAGGCATACCTGTATGTGTGTGTTGATTGCAGGTATAACTGTATGTGTGTGTGTGTTGATTGCAGGCGTATCTGTATGTGTGTGTTGATTGCAGGCATACCTGTATGTGTGTGTTGATTGCAGGTGTATCTGTATGTGTGTGTTGATTGCAAGCATACCTGTATGTGTGTGTTGATTGCAGGTGTACCTGTATGTGTGTGTTGATTGCAGGCATAACTGTATGTGTGTGTTGATTGCAGGCGTATGTGTGTGTTGATTGCAGGCATACCTGTATGTGTGTGTTGATTGCAGGCATACCTGTATGTGTGTGTTGATTGCAGGCATACCTGTATGTGTGTGTTGATTGCAGGTATAACTGTATGTGTGTGTTGATTGCAGGCATAACTGTATGAGTGTGTTGATTGCAGGCATAACTGTATGTGTGTGTTGATTGCAGGCATAACTGTATGTGTGTGTTGATTGCAGGCGTACCTGTGGGAGGACAACAAGGCTGTGGTGGAGTGGATGAGCGGTCAGGAGGAGACTTGGGAGACATCAGCGCTCTACGAGAACATCAGATGTGTACAGAGAGACTATGTTATACAACAACTTAGGAAGTGAGTGGAGGTGCTAGAGTGTACTGTAGGTGTGGCTTTGGGTGTAGTCTTGTAGAATGTAGGCAGGGCTTTGGATGTAGTCTTGTAGAATGTAGGCAGGGCTTTGGATGTAGTCTTGTAGAATGTAGGCAGGGCTTTGGATGTAGTCTTGTAGAATGTAGGCAGGGCTTTGTATGTAGTCTTGTAGTGTGTAGGTGTGGCTTTGGGCATAGTCTTGGAATATGTAGGTGGGGTTTTGGACATAGCCTTGTAATATGTAGGTGTGGCTTTGTAGTGTTGTAGTGTGTAGGCAGGGCTTTGGATGTAGTGTTGTAGTATGTAGGCGGTGAGTAGGTGCAGTGGAGGCGGAGCTTTGGGTCTTGTAGTATGGAGGCGGAGCTTTGGGTGTGGTCTTGTAGTATGGAGGTGGAGCTTTGGCTCTTGTAGTATGGAGGCGGAGCTTTGGGTGTGGTCTTGTAGTATGGAGGTGGAGCTTTGGCTCTTGCAGTATGGAGGCGGAGCTTTGGGTGAGGTCTTGTAGTATGGAGGTGGAGCTTTGGCTCTTGTAGTATGGAGGCGGGGCTTTGGGTGTGGTCTTGCAGTGTGGAGGCGGAACGTTGGCTCTTGCAGTGTGGAGGCGGAGCTTTGGGTGCGGTCTTGTAGTATGGAGGTGTTGCTTTGGCTCTTATAGTATGGAGGCGGAGCTTTGGGTGTGGTCTTGTAGTATTGAGGTGGAGCTTTCGCTCTTGTAGTATGGAGGTGGAGCTTTGGGTGTGGTCTTGTAGTGTATTTTGGTAGGGCTTAATACTTAAGCAGGGCAAGGCATGTGGCATAGCAATACAGAGGTGGCACATGCCGTGTGGGGCAGTGGTCTTGGTGGTGGCCTGTCTATTGTCAGTGGGCTAGGATTTAGTCTAGTATGCTGTGAAGGAGGTCAGATGAAAGTGAATTTGTTGATAGTATAACTCTTACTTCAAGCTTTGGTGTCTGTGCTGTTGACACCACAAGTTTCTTTATCTGTGGTAAATTGTTATGTGGATGTATGTATACCCTGGTGATTTGGATGAACAGAACTGTATTTTCATTTGACAGTTTGATCGACAGCAACCCAGAAGTGGCAATGGACTCCATTGTACACATCACACAACACATGACCCCTGGTCAGAGGTCGGAGGTTGCTCGCATCGTCGCCAAAATGGATTCGAGCGGAATTCCGTCCGCATCAGCATCGTCGTCATCATCGACATAACTGTGATGTATACCGCAGCAGGCAGCGTTCATCACAACGGTCACAAGACGTCACCAACCACACTATAGCTGTCGCTGTCATCATCGTCAGACTGCTGCGATGTAGACAGTCACGCAGAATGTCTGCAGTGAATGAAGACGACAATGAAATGTGGCAGCGAGGATGTGTCGCATCAAGTCTTGATGTTGTCGGCCGACCTCTTCGTGACCTCTGTTCAGTGCTACAGTTGCCTGCTGGTCGCCATGGCGATATGGGCCAAACTGTTTCATGAGATAACTGTAATGTATGTTACATGAAATTACATGATTCTGAGTTCCTAGTATATTCTTGACCTATAGCAGTGGAGCAGTCTTTTTCAGCCAAGTCGTAACGTTGCCTAGTCATTTTGCATGTTGGTCGTCGAGAAATGTCACAGAATTGTAACATTACAACCAAGGAACAAATTGAATGCAGATTGCTTTAGTTGTGGAGTAACTACTAAGAATTACATGCAGCCTGCAGCATTGGTGATAAGGACTTTGCATCTATACAGCTGGTTAGTGAGGTATTGTTTGGACAATGCCGTTGCATAATGGGACCATGCCATAATTCAAGGCACTTTCAATGGCGACTGACTCTCGCATTTTTGATAGCCGAGTATCCTCGTTTAGATATTATTGCTATGTATTCTATATAATATTGACTGCACAATAGAATGCTTTCCTACATGACATATTGGTCTACACCCATAAAGATCTTGACAAACTTTAATTATAGGCTGTTTGATTAGTGAAATGATTGCGTATGTGTTGCTGTTGTCTTATGCATCTGTGTAATTTCTTTGTAATTTAAGTCGACATCTGGCTGTATGAATTTCTTAATTATTAATATCATGTGTAAGCAGTTATCTAGTTATATTTTTCTGTTACAGACAGTTTATTTGTTCTTGCTGAATATACATCATCCAATTGTTTTGTTTTTATAATATGTCCACAGAATCCGACAAGAACAGTCATGTGCAGTTACAATTGCTGTATCATTTCAGTTATTTAAACCGTGATTCAGGTTTTCTGGATGTACCAAGATCTGAAGTTATAAAATGAAGCAGGGATTTTCCTGTATAATATTTACACACAACTGGAATTGTGTGGAATAAACATATGATCACTTCAGCGTTATACTGTGTACTTCATTTCTCCAATCTCCCAGACGGCAAATATTAATTGATCAACAACAGAAAATGTAATCAATGAAAGTTCATTTTTGAATAAACTTGTTCATCACAATTTCTGTTATACATTTTAATGTCTTAAAGAATATTTACTACATGGGTAATTGCTGCTGATAACGCGTTATCTATTATGATATACGCTGTCCTGCACAGTGCGAGGGCAATAAAAACTGGTATTGTATGTTGCGCACGTCTGCCAAAGAATGAATAAAAATGGTGTGCACCGATTGTTCTTGAGAATCGCTAGTAAACTACCGTGTTAAATGTGTTGAAATGTTAGTTATGAACTCGTATAATAAATACCTCGTTGTTACTTCAGAATGATTTGGCTCGCACGTTCGCTCAATACAACATTCTGAAGCAACTCGTGCATAAAACCCAGTATCGTTCAATAAGTATATATTATAAAAACAATTGGTTGTAAATACAGTACCAGGTAACAATATAACGTGTAGGTTGTGTACGCCGTGTAATTCTGTTAATTGTTCATATAATTTTACAATGCACTCGCACAGCCCATGCAGGCATTTCACAAACCTGCCATTATGCACCAAAACCAATTTATAGTTATTTATGCTAGCAACAGCGCAAGCAGGGCATGGAAGGGTCAGTAGGTTAATCATGCTAATTTAGGGGTAGACAAAGAAACCTGGATTACTGACTAAGCGCTCCTGTGACACCGCTAAACCAATCCGATTGCAGCAGTCATTCGAATGACACAGTTTGAAATTGCGCAGCTTCACTCCGAATGTTCGATGCATGCGGAGTAGACCTGCTTTCTCGGTTTAAAGAATGTTTCGACCCACCCTCCTCCCCACCTTCTACTGCTGAAGGTTACATTCATGTGTTTAGTAGTGTTGTGCTTGGTAACATTTTGTACATTGACGGTGGAAGTGAAGTCACCACCTTCCTTATGACGTTTCCCAGTGGACATTGGGTTTTTCATTTGGCTATCTGCCCGTTCGCATAGGTTTTTGGTGCGGAGTGGAAGATGACTTCCCTTCCATCCTCGATGTTGGGATGGTTTATTGTAGGATTTTTTTTCAGGAAATGCAGCATGGTATGCCAAACCTTGGTTGGCAACGAGTTGTACAGAATGTAGTAGACTGTTTGCATTATTTAATATTGTACAACGTTACATTGTACAAACGTTGTACAGACAGAAAATAAATCAAATCCACTTATAGCAGGCAGCATGCATTCGTTTAAAGAAATACAAATGGACAGACCTACACCAAGTTTTAACATGCGTTCATATTGTGTACGATGCTTTCACAATAAAATATAGACTATTTCACAGTATACTTCTTTCTGTATTCAACAAAATTAATGCAACTTCAATGAGATGAAACTAGAGAGTACTTGAAAACCTTGTGTTTGGATTAATAAATAAAACAATTCATGACATTTATAGTGTGTAAGTAATCATAGGTACATAATACATTTCCAGATCAAACATATAACATTGTTAAGCCGAGTAGAGCAAAAACGAAGTACAGTATCTCGCATCATGGACCAGAGTATAATCGCCCAACAAATAAAAACCAGATTTACCGAAGCCTTAACAACTGCAGAACCTACAAAAAACCATCACATTTTACACTGAAATCGTACACAAAACTCCACGACATGTATGCAAGCTACCTGTTACCATGACAACACCATGGTGGGTGGCCCACTTAATTTGAACGTTTATGAAAGACAGGTTACCTTGGCCCATACTGCGAATCTAAACCATAATAAACTTCTATGTACATTTGTAATATGCCTATTTATGTACAAGTGGACAAAAACCCTCGCATTCTTGTAAAAGCATCCAAAACATCACGAGCTTCCCACCACCCAGTTTAAAAATCAACCATACTCGAATAATATCGACCCCAACTTCCCCAACTTAAAAAACTGTTAACATCTGAAGTCTCCACTGGTTGACTGTTAACAAACTATCAGTCCCATGATCACCAGTTAGGAATGTTCAGGCAAGTACTGGACATCTTGTATTATACTTTATCACAGGAACGACATGTAAAATAGTTGTACACAGTATTTTATACAGTATTGTGCACCATATTTGTAAAGAACTAGTACTTATATTTTTGCTCGTAACGTGAACTGAACACTGCGTAAAAGTTCAGCCATCTCAGGATACGTTTATTGGTCATTGTTCCATCCAGAAACTACCAATGTCGAAAACTTAAAATGTCAGTATACCTGAACATGACCCTATTTGTATTAAATTCTTCAGGCAACAAGTACTAGCTACAGCTGGTGGGAGTTGATATTGCTCAGTATGCGAAACTAAGTTTTGTCACTCGTGCAACATTTTTTAACACGGAAAGACAGATGCAGTTTCCACAAATAGAGGAAAAGGAATCACTTTGATGAAAGTTGTTTTACTTTGTTTGACTCGAGTCTCCCACTACAACAATTACAATAAGTGGGTTCTTACAAGAAGTCGCCCTGAATTTCTATAAGCTTAAATAAGCATAGTTTCAGGTGCTTTCTGGGCCATTTAATTGACCACAAATGTTCCAAAAGTATATTCCCTTGCACCCTCTGGTGAGAAAGTCAAACAAAACCCTGGCATATTTCACTGTATGTTAGCAAGAATGCTGCACCAATAAAATATAACAGTGTTTTCACTGTGTGCAACCTCTTTCATGAATATCCATATTTACAATATTATGATGTGTGATTTTTTCAACAATTATCATATAACTGATTAGTATGAAGCATAAATCTGCTAATTTTATGTTTATATTGAAATAAAACAAATGTATTGCTTTAAAAAGCATAAGTTAACTGCAACCAGCCCCCATAATGCACCTTCCAACCGAAGGTTCAATCGACCGAAAGATTGATGACAAGTACCTAAACCGACCATACTTTATTGTAAATAAACTCCTTATAATCTTATATATACAATGTCATTCTTCCAATGATTGGAATCATCAAAGTGTATCTCACACTTTGCATTAAATTAACATCAAATTGTTAGTTGTAGCATTGCTACAGCTGTGGTCGTCATAGCAACCCAAGGAAGCAACCGAACATAACGTAGATATGTAGTATGATCAAATACAGGCAGATGGCGGTGCGGAGCCGAGGTAACGATCTCAAAGTTCGGCTTGCAGGAATGCTAAAAATAAATACCATATGTTGCAGAAATTTATTGCATTTTATAAATAATCTTTAGTAAAAGCATGGTGCATCTATAGAATGAATAAATAAATTACATGTGCCTAAACATTTTTAAAAGATATTTTAATGATGCATATTATTTACTGCCTTATGGGCTTTGAACAACCTTATCTCACCAAATCTTAAATATAATAAATATGTTTCTGATGGTATATCCATACATAAAATACAAATGTCAATGTTCAAATCATTAATACAATAAATGTTAAATAAGTGGGGAACGAGAGACAGCAGGAGTGGAGATGGGTGGTGAAGACGGCAGTGAAACGGAATCAGTGATGGAAGACGAAGAAACAATGGAGGACCAATATCATTAAGTACATTAAACTCTCACCTGTATCTACTGAGCCACGTTTGCAGTCTTGAGTAGTGACTCCGTGCTGTACGAACTGTCAAACAAATCCACATGACACTTCACTAGCCATTCCTACTTCTCCATGTGTACGTCAACACAAAAATGCTAACACAGTCGATTGATAAAAAAATAAGTTAAAAAAGTTTGTTTTAAATTAATTAATAAATAAAATGAAATAAAATAAAAATTACTAAATAAAATAAATAAATAAGCTATAATAAATAAATGATTCTCACAGAGCCTGTTATCATTGAATTTCACTGAGTTAACACGACAGTAGCCTCAACAAAGCCCCCCCAGATGACACACAATGAAGAGAATACTGACTGAGTGTAGTCTTTGGATGAAGGAGTCTTGTCTCTGAAGACTCCCCGTCATCATCCCCCACTCGGATCTGAAACTAACAACAAATACGCATTCAATGAAATACAGCATTCAACAATAACACACAGAAAATACGACTTTGTTAAATCCTCTCATGAGCCATGTAAATAGATTCAAAGGGTTAGTGCATCAACTCGGAAGTTAGTGACGTGAGTAGTCCAGGTAAGGATATTCCCCCTGGACACGACACTGGTGTATCACTGGGTCATCCCGCAGCAACATTATTGGGCCGAGTTTAACTTACCAACAAACACTGACCAGTGGTCAGTGAATAAAACCACCGTATGACATGACACAAGCGTACGTGTCCATCCAACTAATTTAAGCCAAAAAAGAATTAGTCAGCGCTGGTTGTTTCACAGTGGTGACAAATGTGACATGCAACATACCCATTGACAGACAGCTTCTAATGTCTCTAAATGTAGTATCAGTAACACTAACATTGATCACTATACTAGCACAAACATAACAATAATTGTATATAATGAAACAAAAACGATACGAAGAAGATGACTGCAGTATGGACAAAAGGTCTTGTTACTGTCTACTTGTTTCCTATGACGCTATGTCAGCTGCCATGCTGACCACTGGTTGACCAGAGCCTCCAGGCGGGGGCAACGTTAGATGGTCGATGTTACATAATTCTGACCAAACCAGGTCAGACAGAATGTGTTTGGCTCACGTTGGTCATGACTAATGTGACCATTGGTCGCTTAGGTCACTGAATCGAACTTGGCCTATGTGAATGCCATATATACAAAGACACCTGTAAGTGGGTCGGGTCATGACCTACCTCCTGCAACGTGACCTGCTGCTGGAGCTTCAGCTGCTCCTCTGCCTCCGACAGGGCCTGCTCCAGCTGGAGTCGGTGCTGGCGCTCCGCCGCCAGAGTCTGCTGAATGCGAGCGCTTTCTCGGCTCGCCTCCAGCCTCCCCTGCTCTGTCTGCTCCAACCTAACAAGGGGAGAAGTCAGTAACAGTTGCGGGAAATTGCCTTCAAATTTAGTACAGTAGAACTCCTCTAAAGTGGCCACCCAAGTGACTGAGATAAAATGGTCTGATTAAAGGGGTGGCAGAATTACAGGGGTTGGTCAGATATACAGATGTGGGAAAAATAGACTATCATAAAATGGCCTTTTTAAGGGGTGGCCATTTCCGAGGGGTGGCCATTTTGATGGGTTCTATTGTACTACTTATGATAAAATGTGATTTTTAACAAACACTTGAATTTTTATTTTATAAACAAATGTTAAAAAGTGTTAAGCTTATTTCAGCAAAACTACTTCATTGAACAACTTGATATATTATCTGTTAGAATAAATAACAAATTAGATATACACCTGTATATGAATTCAATTTTTCATGCAACTCTCCGTAAAACAACCCCAGGCAGTATTTATAAGAGTAGACTGTTACCATGGTTACTGTCATGCAAATTGATTATTATGTCAAAATACGAACACTGTAATATGTATGAATAATAATGTTGATTGTTTCATTGTATCTGATAGTGGTAGCAATTGTTGTACATATATAATTATTAGTAGCATTAGTAGAAATTATAATAGTAGCAGTAGTATGTAGTAGTAGTAGTAATAGTAACTTAGAAGTAGCTAAGTTGCTGCAGTAGCTGCAAGCTGTAGAAGAGTTATTGAAACAGCTGTAGATAATATGTTATTGCAACAGCTGTAGATAATATGTTATTGCAGTAGCTGTAGATAATATGTTATTGCAGTAGCTGTAGCACCAAAGACAGTGTTACAAATAATAGCAGTGATTGCAACATCAGTGTTGGTTGCCACAACAGCAGTAACCACACCAGCAGTAACCGCAGCAGCAGTAACTGCACCAGCAGTAACCACAACAGCAGTAACCACACCAGCAGTAACCACACCAGCAGTAACCACACCAGCAGTAACCACACCAGCAGTAACCACACAAGCAGTAACCACAGCAGCAGTAACCACACCAGCAGTAACCACAACAGCAGTAACCACACCAGCAGTAACCACACCAGCAGTAACCACACCAGCAGTAACCACACCAGCAGTAACCACACCAGCAGTAAGCACAACAGCAGTAACCACACCAGCAGTAACCACAACAGCAGTAACCACACCAGCAGTAACCACACCAGCAGTAACCACACCAGCAGTAACCGCACCAGCAGTAACCGCACCAGCAGTAACAACGAACTAATAACACATCCAACAACAAACATTCAGACAGATGTTGAACATATTATTTCCAGAGCGCAACGAAGACATTGTGATGTCTCGACTGCTACTTCTTCATGACACCGACTGTTTGCCTGTTCAACCATCAGATGGCAGTGTGGTCAGCAGTGGAGTGTTTACCACACTGCCATCTGGTGGTCTAACAGGCAAACTACCAGTGTGAGTAATACTGTGGAGAAAACAGTGAAAACAACCAGCAGTGAGTAAACAAACAACCAGCAGTGAGTAAACAAACAACCAGCAGTGAGTAAACAAACAACCAGCAGTGAGTAAACAAAGTGTGAAGAGCTGGAAATACATTGGTTCTGCTTTCGAAATATGATCAATATCACCCCACCAGAGACTTGCAAACAAGCTAGCAACTACGGTTGAGTACAAAATCCACTAATCACCCTTGCGGCAGATGAACGGGGGTAAACTCAAAGCTGTACCGTTTGCTCAAGGTCAGTTGGTCATCTGACTGACCCTCGGCCATGACGGCCGGTGACGAGTGTGTCTTCGTTGTACTGGACGTCGTAGGCACTGCAGTAGTTGGCCTTGAATCGACCTGCCAGAGACATAGAGAGACACTGGTGACCAATCCAGTACAGCTGTTTCCATTGTGTGCTATGAATAGGATTACCTTTATTTCACTTAAACAAATGCATTAAAAATATAAATAATAAAAATATAATAATTATGTTGAAAAAAGATACAAAGGTCATCATTGTACACAATAAAGTGTTCTTGCCCATCTAGACCACATTGGTCCATTAATATGTATACAATAATTATTATTCACACATTACATGTCAAATAATTTTAAATGTCATATACACTTTTTCAAAAAACCATGATATAATATATTCAATAGGGCATCAAAGTTATTAATTGTAATTGTAATTATTAACTAATGTACTACTGGCGCAGTCCCATTTGTTGTGTCATACAATCTGCATGTTGTTGTAGACAACTTTATATTTCAAATAAGTGCATTTGTAAAAATACTCAGAGTTCGAAACAATTATTTGTACTACAGCAGTCATGAAATCAATGCAGGTTTACACCAATGGTACAGTTGTGAAATGATATTGTTACTCATAAAAGTTATGTACATTCAGCTGCAGGATGATAATATGTCACTATGACGGTGTGAGACATCAAGCAACACATCAGACTGTCAGCACTTCCATGACCGTAATATTTGTTGCAAACCAACAATCTACATCTATTTCTCAACGAGAACATTCACGTATTTCATTTGTATCTTTAAAGACTACTAAGAAGAATAAAAATCGGGTCTACATTAAACTCATTTAGTTTCTGCTAGAGGCTCTGTGTAGAGGCAGTTATGAAACTGGTGTCTAGGAATATTAATCTGATAGCCTCAGTGCAGGGCTACATCCAGTGTTGGGGGACCGTGAGTAAACAAAATATAAACCTATGCACTCTTTTATTAAACCGACTGCACATGTTACATTTAAACTATTCGCACATTATACATCAATGAACCTGATTCGTGATTTGTGTAATTAATTTTAACAACCATAGTTAAAATTTTATTGGTGTGTCATCAGCAGCACTCTGACCTGGGTCTGTGGAGTCGACTCCAGCCGCGTCTGAGTCATCTGGTGCTGTAATGTCTCATATTGCAGGCAGATGGCGCTGTGCTGACTCTGTAGAACGGTGAGCTGCTGTGTTCGTTGATTCAGTTCCGACTCACACATGGACAGTTGTCTCTGGAGTTGTTTTTGCTCAGCGCTGAACTGATTGATCTGTGTCGACGCAACACAAACAATGTACACTGTAAAGGTACATTCTTATATAGTGTAGTATCCAGTCCTTGAGACTGTTTAAAGCTTTACACTTTACCCCCTGGCAGACCTGTTCATTCAAACAGCAACTCTACTTCTCTGGGAAGCGTTCAGCTACGCTGCAATTACTGTGCAAAGACTTCGTTCACGTATCCACCACTGCGTATAGCCAAGTACTCATGTATACAGCTGAGTGAACTAAAGCAATGTGGAATGAACGAAATTGCCCAAGCTTCGAAACGGCAGCAAGAGGATTCGAACCCGGGTTCTCTTGACCGAGAGCCTGATGTTTTAACTAGTGTTGTGTAGCGTATACGGTATATGGTATGTACCGTATGGCTCTATATGGTCTACGATACGTACCGCATGGCTTTATATATGGTATATGGAATGTACCGCATGGCTCTATACGGTATGTACCGCATGGCTCTATACGGTATACGGTACACGGCTTTTATTCTGGTGCATCTAAAAAACACACTACTGAAAGACTACACTGAGACTTTCCTTCAATGATTTTATGCATTCAATTTGAGAAACTTTACCTATAGTCTCCATTGTTTTCAAATTGTCTAGCCAAATCAGTGAATTATATTTATAGATGAAACAGCATAGATGCTGGAAATAAATTTATTTGTAGTTAAAAAAACATGCTGTGATGTGATTGCTTGAATATAATCTGGTTCACAAATCATTCAGAGAGCCGTTCCGCACATTACTACTTGCAGGAAATGCATTCTTGATGATTTATTTCATGTGGGTCTAGCGGTGGCGCCACACTGTGGTCAGGACTTACACCGGTATACTGCGAAATGGTAAACAGCACTAATTCTAACCACTACACCACCACGCCCCTAACCACTACACCACCACGCCCCTAACCACTACACCACCACGCCCCTAACCACTACACCACCACGCCCCTAACCACTACACCACCACGCCCCTAACCACTACACCACCACGCCCCTAACCACTACACCACCACGCCCCTAACCACTACACCACCACGCCCCAACCACGCCCCTAACCACTACACCACCACGCCCCTAACCACTACACCACCACGCCCCTAACCACTATGCCCCTAACCACTACACCACCACGCCCCTAACCACTACACCACCACGCCCCTAACCACTACGCCCCTAACCACTACACCACCACGCCCCAACCACGCCCCTAACCACTACACCACCATGCCCCTAACCACTACACCACCACGCCCCTAACCACTACACCACTACACCCCTAACCACTACACCACCACGCCCCAACCACGCCCCTAACCACTACACCACCACGCCCCTAACCACTACACCACCACGCCCCTAACCACTACACCACCACGCCCCTAACCACTACACCCCTAACCACTACACCACCACGCCCCTAACCACTACACCACCACGCCCCTAACCACTACACCACCACGCCCCAACCACGCCCCTAACCACTACACCACCACGCCCCTAACCACTACACCACCACGACCCTAACAATGCAGGCTGTGTACTTCTCTATGGGCAGGTTCTAGAAATTGTCTGCCCAACTATCATCATAAATAAAGAACTCGGTGGAAGAACGTCCTCCAAGCCACACAAATGCAATATCTATTTTATTCCCAACTATTTTATTCCCAAACTATTTTATTCCCAAACCCAATTTTTTTTGCATCGCTGTGGCTTAACATAACAATAACAGATTTATCTCTGTCGATAGAATATCAGGTTTCTAGAGAAGAGCTTCACAGGAAGAAACACTCACCTTTTGTGTGAACTCTGCCAACAGCTGCTGCTGCCTCTTGCTCTGCTGTTTCACAGCGACGATCTCCTCCACTGTTGCCTGCTTCTCTCTGTCTATCGTATCTGCAGCCTGTCTCAATCTTTCATGTTCGACAGATTCGTCCCTTTGTTTCTCAGCAACCGCCTGTTTCATTGACGCTAACTGCGATTTGAAACTGGCATTCTCCTCTGCCAATGTGTCGTTTCTTTCTCGTGCTGCCCTCAGCTCCGATTTCAGTTGCTCCGTTTCTGCACTGCTCGTTTCCAACTCACAGCGCACCCCTGCCAAATCCTGCACCGCTCTGTCATGTTCACTCACAAGGTGGCGCTGTTCAGTTTCCGTCTGCGCGCCTTTCGTTTGCATGTCTCTGACCTGCATGTGCATGTCCTCCACCTGCTTAATGAGCATGGTGTTGTCACTGAGGACGCGCGCATGTTGCTCGTTCAAACACTGGTACTGCGTGTCAACTGAGTCAAGTTCACTCAAGCGTGACTCCAGCTCCTTCAATCTCTTTTTCATGGCGCTGTTCTCACTCATCACAGTGAAGAGTTTGTCTCGCGTCTGGGTCAGCTCCTCCTCGACGTCAGTGAATTCCTGGATGCGCCAGTTAAGCCCATCCACCTCCTCTGCCAACTGCGAGCGAGTGCCCTCCGTCTTCCTCAGCTCAGCCTCGACCTTCTCCAACTGACACTGCAGACTGCGGTTGTTCGCCGACACTTCCACGATCTTGTCCTGCAGCTCCTGCACATCCTCCTGCTGTTCAAGCTCATCACTGTTCTGTCTCTGGATGTCGTCATGTTCACGCACCAGTTCTGTGTTTTCCGACTGGAGTTTCGATGTTTCCGCAATCTGCTCACGGAGGTCCTTCTCCAGCCGGCCAATCTTCAGTTTTAGTTGTTCCACAAGTTGTTGGTAATTCTCATTGTCTGCTGACAGCATCTCATACTGTTGCTGCAAGTCTGTATTTTGTCTTGCTACCGAATCAGTCTTGGAACTGATGTCCAAATGAAGCTCCTCCAACTCTTGTCTCAGCCGGTCACGTTCTGTCGACACTTTAACCAAGTCTGTTTCGTTTTCTGATGTTAACACCTCAATCTGCTGTCTCAGTTTCTCAACTGTGGAGTTACACGTCCCACTGTCTTTAGTGGCTGATCGCAGTTTTGCAAGTGTCGTTTCATGTGCCTGTGCCAAATCCTCCAGTTCTTCTTTACTGTTTTCAAGCTGCTGCATTTGACGGCCGAGTTCAAGTTGAAGCTCCTCCGCAGTTCCCTGGTACTCAGCCTCCAGATTCCTATATCTTTCCCTCTCCCTTTCCAGTTCCTGTCCCAGACCCTGTCGGTGTGACTCAGCAGCACCCAGCCTCACTTTCAGTTGCTCGATTTCACTTTCGAGTATTGAGCTAGCCCCAACGGAACTTTGCAACTGGCTGATTTGAAGCTGTAATTTATCACTCTTCTCTTTGAACTGCTTCAACTTGGCAAGTAACTTGCCGTTCTTCACTTCCGATACCTCTAGCTTGTTCCTCACTCGTTGCAACTCCTGTTCCTGTTCCTTGTGCATTCCCTCAAGGGCAGCACTGTCGCCGGACTGTCGCAGCCGTTCCACTTCGACTTCAACATGTTGGGCCTCATCTCTCTCCTTCGCTGCCACTGTGGCAGTCAGTCGTTCCAGCTGACTGCGTATCTCTGAATTCTCGACGCTGTTTTCCTCCAGCTTGCTCTTCAAGTTCTCGTCGCTGATCCTCACCCGGTTGTAGTCTTCTGTGAGCATCTTAAAGTCACAGCTCAACTGTTGGTACGCAGATTCGATGTGTTGGCGTTCAGTGCTCAAGGCATGGTGGTCTTCCTGCAACATTTCCAGGTTAACTTGAGCCTTCTGTAAATTGTTACCGAGACTCAACTTATCTTCCTCCAACACTGCAATCTTATTGCTCATTGTCTCAATCTCGACGTCATAATCAGAGCATCGGTCACGCACAACGCACAGCTCTGATTGAAGCTTCTCAAGGTCTGATCTAAGTTTTTCCACCTCCTCTGAAACGAGAAGCTTTTCAGATTCCAACGTGGCAACTTTAGCTACCAGTTCTGTATTAACACCGGCCTCGTTGTCTGGTTCACCTCTCACACTAGCCACTTTCTCTTCTGCAATCTGTTGCGTGTCTGCACAAACAGCTTCGTATCCTTCTAATAATGAGGCATTTTGGGAAGATGACGTTTCCAGATCTGCACGAAGATTATTGACCGGAGACTCTAGCAAGTCTACTTGACTAAGCAGTTTAGCGTTTTCTGCTTCCAATTCTGATTTCTGTCTAGACAAAGCTTCCACATCTTCCTGTGAAGACCTTTCCACGCTGATCAAGTTATCATGTGCCTTGCCTAAGGCCTCACTGAGGTCCGACAATTCACTACTTTTACTCTCAAAACTCATCTGCAAATCAGAAAATGCTTTGTTCGACTTTGTGACACTGTCTTGCAAGTCTAAGATCTCTTTCTCCTTTTCATGCACAATATTCTGCTGGGCTTGTAACGATGTTTGCAGCTCGGCCAATCTCTCCTGCTGGGAAGAATAGATGGCATCCTTTTCTGAATCGTCGCTCTTCAATACTTGAATTTCTTCTTCTCTATCGTGTAAGTTCTGCCTGATCTGTTCAATCATTGCACCAAGTTCTTGTTTCTCAGCCAGGACTTGCGAGATTCTTCCTTCTGATGCTTCAACCAGCTGCTCCTTGTCAGCCAACATTGTTCGGAACTGTTCCAATTGCACAGATAGTTCCTCGCAGCGACTGTCTGACTTCTGAGCATGCTCAGTGGCAGCTTGTTGCGCAATCACCCGTTGTGAGATCTCTGCACTCTGCAGTTGCAGTGTTTCTAACTCGGCTGCCTTATTTAGCCTCTCTTCCTCATTAAATTGGATCTGCTCATTCAACTTATGTACAAGTTCTTGCGCACCTCTTAATTGTTCCTCAAATGATCCGACTTGAGTTCTCAGCAGCTCAATCTCTTCAAGTCTCTTTCTGGAACATTTTGCTGCATCATCAAGTTCTGCGTTCACTTGGTTGATCTCCAGTTTGTAGTTTTCAACATTTGTTGAAAGTTCATTGTACTGGTCACCAGCTTCAGCCAGCTGGACATTGGACTTCTCTGCCTCTTGCCGGTAATTGTCCATCAAAGCCTGTAGTTTTGCTGTTGTTTCTTCTGAAGCCTTCAGTTGACCTGTCAACTTTGCTACTTCCCCCTGATTAATCTGAGTCTCTGACAATGCTGTCTCAGTGCTGTTTAACTGAGCCCGAAGTTCCTGACACTCGGTCTGGAGTTTCTCAACATTTGAAGACGATTGCTTCTTCTCTTCATCCTTCTGCTTCATCTGCAGCTTGAATTTCTTGATGAGGACCAGGTACTTCTTCATGGTTGCTTCCTTCTCGTCCAGTGACCCTACCAGTGTCATAACCTTCTGGTCCTTCTCGCTGATGACACTTGTCACATCTTCGATGGTCTTCTCTGCCTGCTTCAATTCAGACTGGGTCTTCTCCAAGGTCTCCACTGTCAACACCAGCTGTGCTTCCACATCTTGGAGATTATCAGCGAGCGAAGTTAGCTTCTCATCATGTTTCTTTGCCATCTTCTCCAGCCTGTCTTCAGCTTGTGACAGCTTGGTCTTCAGTTCCTGAACTTCTTTGGCACTCTGCTCCAACTGCGAGTTCCGCTGCTGGACGGTGTTCGTTAGCTGAGCCAAGGCCGAGTCCTGATCGGTGAAGCTGTGGCTGACACTCTGCAACTGCTGCTCTGTGCGCTGTAAGTGCTCCTGAAGGCTTCTCATGTTGCCCGAGTGCTTCTCTACGTTCCTTCTCAGTTCCTCTTTCAACTCCTCTAGGGCCACCTCTTGTTGTCTCATGGTGTTCGATTTCTCATCAAGCTGACTGACTAGCTGTGCCAGTTTGCTGTCTTTCTCCTGAATCGCCACACCGAGGGAAGATGCATCTTCCAGCGCATGTTCAACCTGCTGTTTCAGCTGTTTAATAATATTGTCTCTATCAGAAATATCATCTGTCAATTTCTCCATCTCCTGGCTGTCTGACTGCCGCTGGTGCCGCAGTGCTTCTAGTTCATCCACCCACTCAGCCACAGCTGTCTCCAATTGTTCCTTCTCCTTGAGCAGTTCCTGCTGACTGACTGAAAGTTTCTCAGCCTCCGCTGCAGACGTTGCCAGGGCTGACTTCACTTCTTCCAGTTCCTGGCACATTTCTGACATTCTCCTCTCACTTTCCTCAGCTTGGTCCTTATGTTTGCTCTGCAGGTCTTTCTCTAAGGCTTCGTTCTGCTTCTGACTATCCTGCTGATCATTTTCCAGCTTAGCAATAGCCAAATTCATCTGTTGTGCATGCTCCTTTGTTTGTTGCCATTCCAACGTGATGTGCTCTAACTCGGACACTTTTCCAGTGAGTTCAACACCCATCCTATCTATAGCTGTGTCACGTTCAGTCAGTGTGCCGCTCAGTTGGACAATCTCTGCATTCTTGTTCTCCAGCATTGCACTAAGCTCCTGCAGTTGGCCTGTGACCATGGTCTCATGCTGCATCTTTTCCACAGACATCTGTTGAATGCTCTCCGATAGTTCCATCAGTTGTTGCTCAGCAAGAGCTGCACGTTGTTCTGTCTCAGTCAAGGCATTCGTCAGGTCCTTCAACTGACTCTCTCTCTGCTGGAGCAAAGAAGATATCTTTTCTTGCGAGTCACTGCCCTGTTTCTGCAATGACTCACACATGACTGTCCTCTCCTGCAGTTCCGCTTCCATCCTACTGATCTGCGAATCTTTTTCCAACACTTCCGCATGAAGCTGCTCCATTGTTGACTGCAGATCCAGAATTTTGGCCAGTCTTTCTTGTGTTTCTATGTTTGCTGCCTCCAGCTGTGATACGGTGTCTTCAATCTTGGCAGTCAATGATGCCATTTCAACATCTTTGTTTGCTACAGCCTGCAGTACTTCATCGCAGGACTTTTGGGAATGTTCTAACTGTGTAACAACTTTCTGCAGTCTATTCGACATCTCTTCATTACTTGTCTTTGTCGCAGCCAGCTGGTCAGATGTCTCACCTAACCCTCTGGTCAGAGAATTCACCAGCTGGTTCTTCTCCAATAAGGCACTTTGTAGTTCATCGCTGCTCTGAGTCGATGACTCCAAGTGGGACTGCAACTCCGCATTGCGATCGTCCAGTTCAATCTGAAGCAATTTCACCTGCTGTTCCCTCTTGAACAACTCCTCTTTGGAGGAAGCCACTTCGCCACGTAGTTTCTCAATCTCCCCGTTGGAGTTTTCCATATCCTTCTGCAGTGCCTCCACCTGTTGGTGTAATGACTTAATAAGGCCACTCTGTTCATCCATCCCAGCCTGCTTTGTGGCGAGTTCTTGCTGCAATGTTGACACTGCTTGCTGAGACTCTTGCACCAGTCCACGATGGTGTTCGATGTCGTCTCCCTTTCTCTCTACCTCACTGGACAATTCCTGCAGTCGCTGGTCCTTATCTTCAGCACTCATCACCAAAGCTGCAATTTCTTCCTTTTGCTTCATTACCTGCTGTTCTACATCCTCTAGCTTTGATCTTAGACTTTCTACCAGCTCCGTGGCTTCAGTCTCCTGCTGTTGTAGCATCAACAGCTCATGGCTCTTCTCCCTCAACTTATCAGTCAGTTCACCAATGTTCTGTTCCCCTTCTGAAACAACCTTACCAAGGCTTGCTAGTTCAGCAGTAGCAGCAGCAAGGGCCTGCTCGAGTCGCTGCGTGTTCTCAGCCTCACTCCCATACTGTGTCCTCATCGTTTGCACCTCTCCCTCAAGTGAGTGCACTTGTTCGTCTCTGGCCTGTAATAGTTTTTCCAACTCCACCTTTTCAGCCAGCTCCACTTTCAGACTCTCAACATTGCCATCTAGCTGAGCCACACGGTCCAGTTTCTCATTAACAGTCTGGGAAAGGATTACACACTGTCTGCGTTCCTGCTCCAGTTCTCCTTGCACTGTACCCAACGTTGTTTCATACTTCTCAACTTCTGCTTTTTGTGACAGCAGTTCTTCTTGCAAGGTAGAAATGTTCTGCTCTCTCACTTTGATATCTTCAAGATTCGACTTCATCTTCAACTCCTGGGTTCGTAACTCATCTGTGTAGGTTGACTCCTTTGTGCTGTCCTGTGCTACTAACATCTCCACTTCTCTGGATTTCTCTGCCAACATCTCACCTAACTTCTCCAGCTGTTTCTGCTGTTCGCACTGCAATGCACTAAGACTTTCTTCCAACGTCACAATCCTGGTATCCTTTTCAACCACCGTGTGCTTAAGCTGTTGTTCCACTTTGTTGGAGGCATCTAGCTGGGTAAGAAGCTCTTCTACACGTGTTCCCTGGGTCTGCAACTGGAGACTCATCTCCTCAAGGTTCTCTATCAGCGAGGCAATCTTCATCTCCTTCTCCTCGGTTGTTTTCTTCAGTAACTTCTGCTTGTCTTCGAGGGAACCACGTGCATCACCGAGTTCCCCACGCAGGTCTTGAATCAGCTTATCCTTCTGCACCGATTCATTCGATACATGCTCAATGTTGCGTACGGACGACTTCAATTCGTGTTCTTTCTCGACGATCACGTTCTGAAGCCGATCTGTCTCCGCTTGCAATGCGCCCACCTGGTGACGAAGATTGTCTACAATCTTGTCGTATTCCTCTCGTTGTAATTGCGTCCGCTGACTGTGAACTGAATCTATATTATTAAGTGCATGGCCCGTTTGCTCCAGTTCATTTTGCGTTGACATTAACCGCTGTTCAAGACTTTCCACCACATTGACGCGTGTCGAGGCTTCAGTCTTAAACTGCTGAATCTTCTCTTCCTGCATCCTGATCTCGCCACATCGCTCCTCCAATTCTACCTCCAGGTGGCGCACATTGCTCTCATACTCACGAATCTGTATCAGCTGCCGTGATACTTCATTCTCAACCTCGCTAAGTTGGGACAACAACGATTGAACCTTCGACTCGGTCTTCAGCCCCTCCTGAGCCTTCCCATCCTTAAGCATGCTCAGTTCACGCCTCGCCTGTCCAAGCTCCGTCTCAAGCTGTGAGACCTGCATGTTACTCTGGCGCACCCTGGTGGACACGTCATCGAGATCCTGTGTCAACTGCATGACTTTCTCATCTTTCGATGCAACCACTTCCTGGAGACTACACTTAGTGGCTTCCGACTCCAGCATTGACGCATTCAGTTTTTCCTTCTCCCGCTTATGTTCCTCGACAGTTACTGTCGCATGTTCCAAGTCAGACTGCAGCATCTCAAAGGCTGTCTGCTGCTTTGCTGTTTCCTCGATAAACTTCTCAAGCTGCGTCTCACGCTGTTGCAACTGCTGCTGAAGTTCGGGCAGGTTCACCTCCAGTGTTGCCATGTCACCGTCTCGTCTCTGTAGTGTGACAACGGTGTTCTGTAGTTCATTCTCCTTCTCCAGGTAGTTCATCTGGAGCACGCGGAATGCCTCTTCCAGGTTCGAAGCCTCCTCTTTGAACTTGTCTCGTGACATGCCAGCATCGTTCAGCTCTTGCTTGAGTGCTTGCAGTGTGCCCGCTGTAACTTCCTGTAAAAGCAACGCAAGGTCACTTTAGGCTCATGATGATGGAATAATTGTGAATGAAGACACTTTTTAAGAACATGTATTTTCATTATTTATTGATTAGATTTACTAATCTTAATCGAATACTCTCTTTTTTTCTTCTTATATATTATATTTATTATTTAATGATTGCATATGTGTTGTACGTGCCTATGAACGGGCTGGTCCCAGATATATGGCGCTTTATACATTTTAGTAATAATAAAAATGACGATAGCAATCAAGATTTAACATGATTTAACAAGAATGCCATCCAGATGTAAAACCCCAGTGGACAAGTGGGCAGGGATGCCATTGGCTTATCCAGAGTACTTTCATCTATGTGTAACCTGCCCTTCAGAGATATTTGTCAATTTTGTTTTTAAACATATTCATGTTGCTGCAGCAACTAACAATGTGTACAAATAAACAAGTTCACAAAGTACAAATCCAGCACATGTTTTATAGGGGTTCAAAGCACTATAAATGTCAGCAGCATGTCAAAATGCCTTCTCCATCTTCAAAGCCATTAAAAATGTCTACTAGATAAACACTAGTATTCTGTAATATCTTATCATAACTGACTCTGAGTGTGAATGTTTGCACGGTATGCTACTCCATCAATGACCACACTGTCTGGTCGTCTCAGATACCTTTTTTAGTTATTACGTACAACTGTCAGCAATGCTACTTTTTATCTATGTTTCTATGCCTGAACAAAGTTACGCTACACAAGGGCAAGGCATTGCTACATGTTACTATAACTGCAAACGTTAGCAGCACCAAGTACCAAGTCATAGATGGATATTGCTGTGAGAATATTGTGTACCCTGCACACAAATACAAGATTATCATGTCCGGAGGATTGGCATTTTTGCTAGTACTGATAACAGAAAATATTTAAATTATACAGCAACATAATGTCTGCAAAGAAAATACAAAAGGTTGATCTAAAACATGTATATCTTCTTCTTTTTCTCCCAGCAAGAAAGTTTTCATGATTAAGCAACATTCTTACAGTGTTTGTTGAAACAATTATCTGGAGGACGTAATGACCTACCTCCGATGCACGAAGTCTGTCCACTTCCTCTGTTAGACCGTGGTTGACCTTCTCCGACTCTTCAAGTTCGGTTTCATAATTGGCCAGTTTCACCTCAAATTCTTTCACTTTTGATTCCGTGTCCTTCACCTGACCTTGAAGTTCCAAAATCTGCAAAATAAAACACCATACATTCGCAAACTGACTACAAAATAACTGTTGTTTAATATATAGTTCAAAATGCTCAACCTAGCATGTGTTTTTGAAAATTTAACTGTGTCATTGTTACTGTTCTCTCAACACTATGTCAATCAACTAATAACTAATGTGTTAAAATGACAAATGTAGCAAAATTATCCCATTAAGATTAGCTGAATGTTTGTTTGTCACAAATCTCCTCTGCCTTGACTTCACAGACCACCTCCATACTGTAGACTCAACCTACAGGTGACCTTTTTAACAAGAACAAGATTTAACCATCCCAAACAACAAGTTCCAGATGGCAAGTGGACAAGGAAGCCAATGGCTTATCGAGAGTCCAACAATTTTCTCATCTATATGTAGCCCGCCCTTATCAAATATCTGTCAATTCTATTTTTAAACATATTCACACTACTAGCATTAACACAATCATTTGGTAGGGTCAATTCTATAACTTCTGGTTTGAGGAACATTATGTCAAGTGTGTATGTTTGCTTGTCATGCTGGTGCCATGTTAATAGCAACAGTGTGAAACGTTAAGCTCAGTTATCTTCAATATTACACTATTTGCTAGTTAGTAAAATTCCTACCAAAATACTTTAAAACAAGACAGGTACATTAAATAAATTCCATCCATTTCTTAAGTGTATTACAAATGAATGCAGCTAAAAATCACAAATGAATGTGCTAGAGTTTTTTAAGAATTATTTTATTAGCAAGTTTGGAAAATTAATTATATTATAAAATTATATTACATATATTTTTTAAGTAAATATTACATATGCATATAATAACGGCCATAACACACAGAAACAATGCACATATGGTGAAATACGGTAGATACCTTTTGCTGAAGTCCGTCATTCTCTTTCTCAAAGACAATGCTTGGCTGTCGTTCATATTCCACTTTCTCCTTCAGTCGATCTATTTCTTTCAGCAACTCTGTCTTGGAGACATCTGCAGCTGCAATAGGTACATAGCCACAGTGGAAGAGGAGAAACATCTAATGCAAAAGGATGATGAAAATGTTTATTTATGTTTCAGGAGAAATATACTAAATAATTTCACTGGACATTGATTCTTTTAAAAGTGCAATCCTCATATTTACTAACCATTAATTTCAAATTCCTTACACATACTAACAATTATACAGTAGGAGACAAAACCAATTTCAACACAACTTAAATTGTTAAATGGTCTGTATGTGTGTCCCATTTTAATCAGCAGATTACAAATGCATCAATTTGTTAGCAAATTACCAATGGATCAGTGGGTCAGCAAGCTCGAAACTCCCCTCCCATGCGACAACAAGCTCGAAACTCCCCTCCCCCAGGACAACAAACTCGAAACTCCCCTCCCCCGCAACAACAAGCTCGAAACTCCCCTCCCATGCGACAACAAGCTCCAAACTCCCCTCCCCAGGACAACAAACTCCAAACTCACCTCCCCAAGACAACAAACTCCAAACTCACCTCCCCCAAGACAACAAACTCCAAACTCCTCTCCACCAGGACAACAAACTCGAAACTCCCCTCCCCCGCAACAACAAGCTCCAAACTCCCCTCCCCGCAACAACAAACTCGAAACTCCCCTCCCCCGCAACAACAAGCTCCAAACTCCCCTCCCCCGCGACAACAAGTTCCAAACTCCCCTCCCCCGCAACAACAAGCTCCAAACTCCCCTCCCCAAGACAACAAGCTTCAAACTCCCCTCTCCCAGGACAACAAGCTCCAAACTTCCCTCCCTGGGACAACAAGCTCCAGACTCCCCTCTCCCGGGACAACACGCTCCAAACTCCCCTCCGCCCAGGTCAGCAAGCTCCAAACTCCCCTCTGCCCAGGTAAGCAAGCTCCAAACTCCCCTCCGCCCAGGTCAGCAAGCTCCAAACTACCCTTTATTTGACAATTTAATTAAATTAATTAACTTTACTGGAAGAGGTTAATTTAATTTAATAAAAAAAATCACAATTAACTTTTTTATTGGGTATATTATTTTATGCTTTATGCAATTTGGTGGTGACTGCCATTGGCTTGCTGTCAGGAGTAAGAATTAGCTTTGATGATCATAGTGCCCATTAGACAAAGCCACTCAGCCAGTGACCCAAGTTCACCCAACCAATATCAAAGAAATCTTCTAGTCAGGTCCAGGCAGTTGTTTGAACAGTGTCAATGTCCAGCCAGTGTCATTCAGTGAATAAGCTGAACTGTGAGTGTTCCTGGCCAGGTGCTACAGTATTATGTAAGTATGTATTATGTAAGAGTATTTACTCCTCTTGCTTCTGTGGCTTTCATCACCCATCCAAGGGGATGCAATACAAAGTATATCTGGAGTCTGGAGGTTTTCTAGACATAATCCCACATGACAAAATCCAACGGGACAAATGTGAAAACTGAACGAAATCCCGCAATGCAATATTTAACTTAAATTCTCGAAATGTGCTTTGAAGTTGTGCTTTGAAGTTTTACATACATTTGTGCAATGTAATTATTATGTTTCATTAACTTGCTTGCCATTTGCAACCAGGGACACCAGTTAGCCCCACCCCAGTAGCAGATAGCGGTGGCTTCTTGTTTGTTTTATTATCTTGCATGGGAATTGTTGGCAGTAATCTTCTTGGCTGTAGTGGCTTCCATGGTGCCAACAAGACCTGTTTGTATGGGTGGCAAGTGCAGTGACCATCTGGTAAAACAAACCAATCATATGATGTCTTCTACAGCTGAATAGTTCATTCATTTTCCACCTATATTTCTGTTCATCCCCACTAAACCACGTGTGTATGAAGAATTTGACATCCCAGACAACATGGTAGTGAAAAATTTGACATCCCAAACAACATGGTAATTTAATTAAAGTTAACTGAAATTAATTGTTAATTGAATGAAAGTTAATTGTTAATTTAATTTAATTTTACAATTTGGGAGGTTAATTTAATTTAATTGACCTGATAAATGTGTGAGGTTAATTTAATTTGGAAATTTCTTAGTTAATTGTAATTTAATTAATTAACTTTCCAAATTAATTGCTCCATGCCTGCTCCCCTCCACCCAGGTCAGCAAGCTCCAAACCCCCCTCCCTCCAGGTCAGCAAGCTCCAAACTCCCCTCTGACCAGGTCAGTAAGCTCTAAACTCCCCTCCCTCCAGGTTAGCAAGCTCCAAACTCCCCTCTGCCAAGGTCAGCAAGCTCCAAACTCCCCTCCCTCCAGGTCAGTAAGCTCCAAACTCCCCTCTGACCAGGTCAGTAAGCTCTAAACTCCCCTCCCTCCAGGTTAGCAAGCTCCAAACTCCCCTCTGATCAGGTCAGTAAGCTCTAAACTCCCCTCCCTCCAGGTTAGCAAGCTCCAAACTCCCCTCTGACCAGGTCAGTAAGCTCTAAACTCCCCTCCCTCCAGGTTAGCAAGCTCCAAACTCCCCTCTGCCAAGGTCAGCAAGCTCCAAACTCCCCTCCCTCCAGGTTAGCAAGCTCCAAACTCCCCTCTGCCAAGGTCAGCAAGCTCCAAACTCCCCTCCCTCCAGGTCAGTAAGCTCCAAACTCCTCACTGCCCAGGTCAGCAAGCTCCAAACTCCCCTCTGCTCAGGTCAACAAACTCCAAACTCCCCTCAACCCAGGTCAGCAAGCTCCATGTTTCAGGCCTTTGGATGAGCCCAGTAGTTTTCGTTTTGTTTCGTTTCGTTTTCACACCAGCTTTACTTTCTCCCCTCTGCTCAGGTCAACAAGCTCCAAACTCCCCTCCGCCCAAGTCAGCAAGCTCCAAATTCCCCTCCGGCCAGGTCAGGAAGCTCCAAACTCCCCTACACCCAGGTCAGCAAGCTTCAAACTCCCCTCTGACCAAGTCAGCAAACTCCAAACTCCCCTCCGCCCAGGTCAGCAAGCTCCAAACTCCCGTCCACCCAGGTCAGCAAGCTCCAAACCTACCTTCCTTCTCCTCTTCCAGTTCCACCATTTTCACCTCCAGGGTAACCTTGGCTGCCTCCAACATTGCCTCAGAATTCTTTAGCTGACAGAAAGAAAAAGATAATAAGATCCATTTACACCAGTATACCTACGAGACAAATACCACAAATCAGATATATACCAATCTGAAATTCTTAATTTACTTTAATTCCAATTAGAAATTCTTGATAAATATTTACGAACAACTTCTGTTTAATTGGGAAATGCAACTGAAGGCATTCTTGGAACATAAAACAAAAATCCATGTTTCAGGCCTTTGGATGAGCCCAGTAGTTTTCGTTTTGTTTCGTTTCGTTTTCACACCAGCTTTACTTTGTTTAGACGTTGGGAGAGATGGGGCCTATACTATGATGTAGGATAAGTGGTTTTGGTGTTTCATCATAAGAAAAACTACAACTACTGCAGGTCAGTTATACAGCAATGTTAAAGATATCAAGTCTGATCGTTTTTGTAAATCATATTATAATTATATATAATAATATGACTGTTATGTTTATGAATGAATTAACCTTGAAATTCATTCAGTATGCAATGTAAACATATTTGGGGCAAAACATTAAACAGATAATGGTAAAATTATATTAAACAAATTAGTCATTCATTAAAACACATTTAGGGTGTAAGAAGTAATATCTGCAATTTAAGCTATATAACTTGATAACGCAGCTTTAAGTACAGAGTTTGTAAATATTTAGACATACCAAGGACATTTTTTCTGAGAGTTCTTCGAAACTTTTCTCGAGAGCCTCTTTCTCAGCCGCCATCACTTCGGCATGTGTGATCAGATTGTCTCTCTGTGCACGCACGAATGCCAGCTCCTCCGTTTGTTCTTTCAGTAATTCTTCTGTCTTCGCTATATAGGGTGGAACACATATCTTCATACACCAGTTAAAAAAAATTTCAGTTAAACATTTATTGAGAAATTGCGTGAATAAAAAAAAATAATAAATGATAAGTGTTATTTGAACTAATCATTGCTACATAACTACATTAATAGTCATTCAGTCATTACTCTGTGGGAATTTCTTTTTTATTTTACTTTTAACATCTTGTAATGCCTAGTGTCAGTGACATTTTAAACCATTTTACTTGGCTAAACACATAAATCAGTAGAAAAGATAACCACACTATTTAGATAAACTCACTGGTAATATGCAATTGCATAATTATCTGATATCAATTCAGAGTTGGTATACACTTTGAGCTACTCTGGCATGGCGTAGTCATGCATGAGTGGTTCAACATTCAAGGTAGGTTTATTTTTACTGTAATGTGGTATAAATTGGAAAATTATCTAACATGGATTCTTCTGAATAATAAAAGTAGGCCAAAATACATAAACAAGCTGGGCAAACTGCCACTCCAGGAGCAAAACTCCATAAACAAATATACATACATCATTTTCCACACACGAGCAATATAAATTAACACTGACGTTTATTTAACTAAAGGGTCATTCCATATGAAAACAACCAAAAAAAGCCAAAACGTTATCAAACCCCTCTGATTTTAAATAAATTTGGCACACATGTTGGACCTGTACGGAAATTTACCTATGCCAAATTTCAGACTTGTGAGTGAAATAGTTTTTGTTAGTGCATATTAATGAAAACAAAGTGATAAAAAAATTGCCTTACCTCTTAACATGTATGTAGACATAACAGTGGCCTCAAAATGATGCTAAGACATTGCCCTATCCAGAGATATGCATCACATGGCAGTTGAAAAAAAATTTCCTGTGAAGGTCACTGACTTTGACCTTTGACCTGATATACCCAAAATTAATAAACCCCAATAAAAAAAAATTATCATTAGCAAGGTCATTGTATCAACAAGTTTCACAAAAAAAAATTAGAGTGGGTCTGTGACAAGATGTTAAGACATTACATCTTAGCATATATGTCTACATAACTTTGGCCCTAATGGTCATAGAGTATCTTAAAATAAAGCCAATACATTGCACTATCAATAGATGTGCATCATATGGCAATTTTTTTTATATTTTGTTTCAAAAGTCACCAACATTGACCTTTACATACCCAAAATTAGTAAACTCTAATTTTGATAAAAAAATTCTTTAGGAAGGTCAGTGACATTCACAACAAAATTGCTCTTAACTGGCATGTGATACATATCTGTGGATAGGACAATGTCTTAGCTTCGACCAATATAAGTACTCTACATACATGTTTAGAGGTAATGCAATTTTTTTATTGTTTTATTTTAACAATAAATGTGCAATAAACTATTTCACTCACAAGCCTGTAAATTTCACAACAGGTCCAACATGTGTGCAAATTTTATTAAAATCAGGAATATAGAATGAGTCTAACCTAACACTTACATGGACCCAACACAACTTATGAGACAACAAAAGTTGTAAGATATACCTAATTTTTGCTGAATACATAAAAAAACATGCCAAAAAAATAGACCTAAAAAAAAAATTCAAACAACTGAAAAAAAACAAAAAAACATTGAATAAAATAAATGAGAAAACTACATTAAAAATTTCGAGAAACACACATAGATACACGAAAACAATCCACAACCTGCATTGTGCAGGGTGGGGCCCAACAATGTAGTTTTGATGTGGGCCATATTTTTAGATGCATACCAAGTGCACTGACGAACTAGACATCGCTGAGAAGCAAGGTGAAAGGAGGCGACAAGCAAAGCCATGCGGGATGGGTATGGCATACGAACAAGACAGAACGCCACAATAAAAATTACTTTTAAAGTTATTATTAAGCTATTTTTGCTCATGGACTAGGGCCCGTATTCTCGAAAGACTTATGAATTTGCAACTCAAGTTTTTCTGAAAATATGGCAGCACTCACGGGGAGTTAACTCTTGGAATATCTGGATAAATATTATCCGAGTGCTAAATACTGAATATGCCTACTGATGTATTACATAATCCATGTTGAATCTCAGCCAACACTCGCAGGCTTACTTTATAATCTTAAATTTGCCATGTCATTTTGGAATTATATATTCCACTAGTGACCGCCCCGAAGATCATTTTTATGGAAAATTTTAGTTAAAGATATTATTAAGTTATTGCCCATGGAGTAGGTGCTTAAATATTGATTCACTGGTGAGAAAATGTGCAGGACGGGATAAAAGGAAGTCTTGGTGAGGAAGCAGGGAGAGAGAGGAAGGAAGCAGCACCGGGAAACGCGACCAAAGCAACACTTGGGCTGAGCAGGACATTTCACCTTGTTCACTGAGCGAGTCTTCCAGTTCAACAATCTTCAGCTGCAAGTTACCTTTCTCGTCCTCCAGCTCGATGACCTTTTGCTGCAGTGACTCGTTGTCTGCATCTGCGCCCTGACGGCATCAACAGCATAACATGACACACATAATGGGATTTTGATTACTGTTTTTATGTGTTACACATCATTGATTTTTTTCATCATTCTAATGAATGTCAAAACAGTTGGGCTACATATTCTATAAATCATTAGGCCGCAGATACCAGACCTTTAAATTATATTCCGATGCTGCAGTACAATTATAATTTTCACAAAGAGTTATTAATTTAACCAACTGATTGATAGCAGTACCCACTAATTTCTTTATAAAATAAAATTGCTATTACATGTAAATAAATCAACTTGTGCACTGTAATCAAACTATTATTGTAAAATTCAAATACCATATCGATAAAAGAATTACAATACTAACCCCAGTCAGTAGAGTGGCACTCTCTTGTGGCCTTGCAACATTGAGTTCATCCATTGCCTGGATCTGCACTTGCAGCTGGCGTGTGAGACTTTCGATGACCTCGTCTCGCTCAGCAATGACCTTCACCTTCACTTCGACCTCCTGTTGCTTGACCTTCACCTGCTCTGCATGTTCTGCTAGTTGTTTCTCGAGGTCTTGTACCTTTTTCTTCATTAGACGCAGCTTACCGCGTAGTGCAGGATCAGGCGTAGACGTTGACATTTCTGAGGAGACCGTACAAACGCTCTCATCCGAACACACAGATGACTGAAACAGGAGCAGATTTTAGGGAATTCTTTAAAAATGTGCCATGTTTTCCAGGAGGATATTTCATGTAAGATTATCGTTAATGACCTATTAACGTAAACTTGCAGGAAGCTTTTAACAGATGCTAACTGAAAAACACTGTTAACTTCTAGAAAAACTAACCGAACACAATGTCTGCTGCCTGCTAGTACATAATCATTCTTCATGAAGTTTTAATATGCTTAATATGCTGAGAAATGATACACTGTCATTGATAAAACGGTAGGAAAGGCTAACACAGCTTCACTTCCTGGCATGAGGTCATAGTTGAAAAAGAGTTCAAGAAAGGACAAAATCTCAGCAATGTATTATTTTAACAAGTCACTCACCCTCTCCAGTACATCTGATTCGACCCGTTTAGCTTCATCCAGTTCCTTCTTCAAGCTGGCAATCTTTGATTTTGCCTGCAGCTTCTGTTTTGACATCTTTGCATTCAGTTCCTTTAAATAGAAGACAATATGGCAATAATCATCCATGCTTAGCATTGTCAGTGGGCAATTCCATTCAGATGCTTAACTATGTGCTATCAGAGTACCCAGGGTATGCTATGATGATGTTGGAGTTTTTTTGTAAAAACAAACACATAAACGTCAGCTATAGTACTCAAAATGAAGGTTTTCGTACCGAATTCAACCAAACTTGGCGTAACCAGCAGATAAGCCAGATTGCACCTTTATGATGTGCTGAAAGCATGCAACCATTTTGAACGTTGCATTGTGGGATTACATATTCACATAGAAGTTTTCTGGAAAAAAAACATCCAATTGAAGATTCTATTCCTCCTGAGATAGGGTGTGTTTACCTCTGTAGGCACCTTTAGAAGATTGTGTAAACCCTATACACGGTGGCAATCAATGTCATGGTATCAAAGGAACAACAAATGAGAGTGGTAAGATTCCACTTGCCTTGATCTCCTTCTCCTTCACCTCAAGAACCTCTCCCCGCTCTCGGATCATTGCCTTCAGTTGAAGGATCAGCTTCTGTTGCTCTGTATACTGATCGTGTAGATCTGCCTTGTCCATGTCTGGGCCGAGCAGATCACCATCGCTGTCATCTGCTGGTGGATCTGACTGAAACACACAACATAATCTTATATACTGTATGTATTATATGCATACAAAGCTGCCAAAACAAACATGTTTTATTTGACATAAATAATGCATATCAAAGGCACGACAACATGAAACAGCATGTTTTGTCCGACTGCACAGAGTTAAACAACAATATAATCTAGGTATTTTTGGGCAGTAGATTTGTATACAAAATCAAATTGCTTCCAGATGTCAACACAACTAGTCTACTTCTTATCTACATAAATTTATAATGGGGCATCAATGAATATACAACGAATAAAATAAATTTGAATACATACTGGCTGCTGCATCGTGGCTCCCTCTGATGCTTCTTCCTCGTCTGTGATTCCCTGCACCGTCTGGGCAAGATTTGACAGTCGGCCCCACATGATTAAGTCTAAAAGGCCTTGTTTGTGTGTGGCTCACCTTCAACAAATGTCATACAAAATAATATAACAATCTGGGGTGTAAAATTAAATAACAACCCAGCTAGATCCTGGAGTTTGGCATGTGAACATGTATGATTATAGTTCATTAAATATATGTATTTATTTATATTAGAATGCGTTCACCTTAAAGAAAGCTATTGTTTCTTGCCATTACAATTTATGGCGAGTCCTTTTAATAACATATTACATATTTTGTACAGTAGCATAGAAAGCACAATATATTTAAGACGTCTATAATATATGACGAGTACTGCCTATATAGTGTATGACCATAGATACATTACGTGGATAGTCATCTTGCAAATTCTCACATTGATGACAGACGTCAATACAAGTGTACCTCGATGTGCATTAGGTGACTTGTGGATTAGGTAGCTTGACTTTTGGTAAGGGCTAACCCAATGTCATTTAATTGCACATAATAAATATGAAAGAAGTGCATGCGATTTACAGTGTTACACACAACGTAACACAACCAGAGCGTAAATTGCTCTACTGCAATGGTCACAAAATTAATGACAGATGGCTATGAGAGTCACTAGATAGTTAGATCTATACTGATATTGACATTCAATTCAGTCATTGTCAAATATTTGTTGGTGACATGTCACCATTTTCTTGGTTGGGTGAGAAAATGTGAGATATCACCCATACATGTATTGGTCAATAAGCTAATCAACAAATAAGACGATAAAATCGGTCACACAATTTTAGTGATATATGGTTAAATATTATAGTGAAATAGTGATAAACTGAATTCTCACCGTCAAACTTCTTATTTTTCTTGTTTTACGAATGCTTTTCGATCATATTTTCGTTTTACTCAAACACCCCAAGATACCCTTGCACTAAAGCCAACGACCCCAGAACTTACAACGTACGTCGACACTTGGGGCCAAACTAGAACGCCAGCTTGGTCACTTGTGTGACGCTGTCACCGTCAGTGTCACTTTGACACGTCTGTCTTGTCGAGTAGTTTGAGAATGCCCCATCAGCACCGAACGAAATCGAAGAAACACACCAAGTTAATGCACTGTCCACACAAACCACCATTCCACTTTGCAGTTTGTGTGTGTTTTAAACCAGCTTACGTGAACATACGAAAACACACGACACTAACTTCGTAGAGCCAGCTAAGTTGTGGAAGCCATATTTGTTTTCATCCTCCAATAACAGGTCATGTGACCTCTGGGCTGGATGACGTCAGAAGTTCGGGACTCCCAAGATAGGTGATGTGATGGTAAAACTTCTCTTACTAGAAACATTGTAGTTATGGTTTTTCTTTTGTCAACTCCGTGACGCCTGTGTGTACCTGTATGTGTTTATGAATGTGTGTGTAATGTGTTTACGCGCGAGCTATGTTTAAGCCATACACGGACGTCATCAGACAAAATGATACATTCGTGCAACTATCACTGACACTGTCAGCCTAGACTAGGCCCTAGTCTCAGTACTGACAGTGAAGGTAGGCTGAGTAGCCTAGACGGTAACTTGTAGGGTAGGAAAACACGCACGCCCCAACTTCCTAAATAGTTTAAGGCGAATCTCTTTCTTAGTGGTATGATGAAGAGCAGCCAGCATAACGGCATCAATCCTGTAGCCACTGGACGTGTTTGAAATTTGCTTTTATCCCAAAAATTATTAATATTATTTTATTATAATTAAAATATGGATAATCTAATTTTAATATAATATGATCACATTGTTATGTTTTTATTTGTTTTTATTACCATTTCATTTGATACCAGATGTTGAACAGTTTAATTAGTCTTAACCGTATGCAAACATTTTATTACTTTATGTCACTGATGTTTGTAGGTCACATGAAGTTGAGCTGATGTGATGGAACCAGCAGTTGTTGGGGAGAGAAGTGTGTCGGAAGAGGATGGGGAAAAAATTCAGTTGGCCCCCTCACCTCCACCCCCACCTTCGCCACTGATGACCCCAGCAGAAGGTGCCTTTATAATCACCATATACATAGTTTAATTTAATATTTTTTGTTAAACCAGTTTCTCTACAACAGTGCATGATGTATTATATCATATCGTAGGGGATATTTTATGCAACTTGTACATGTATTTTATATAATGTTAATTCTTTTCACACAAATACAATTAATTTGATCTGTTGGCATTTTACAAAATTCAATTTGTAATTGAATGAGAATCTACTTTAAATAATTAAATTGATTGTTTAAAGTGAAATGCCATACATATAAAAAATATTGTACACATTTTGCTGATAGCATCATCAAAGAAAAAAAAAAATTTATTAAAAAAAATTATTTTCAGGTTTCTGTACAACACCACGAGATACATTTGCACCTGTCCGTCTGCATTTTGCCATCAACAATGACAACAGATCAGAACTGATCAAACTAATCGAGAGCGGAATTGAACTTAACTATATAATCCACGGCAACTCTCCTTTAATCCTCACAATCTTACGAGAGCAGTTGGCCAATGCACATTCACTGATAGAGGCTGGTGCCAACACAAACCTGCCGGAGAAAACTAAATGGCAGCGACAACCCCTTCATCTGGCAGCACGTCTTGGAAATATTGACCTTCTGAATGCACTGATTGAACATGGCGCATGTATTCATTCGGTTGACAATACATTGTTGACGGCCCTCCATTGGGCATCCATATATGGAAATCTGGCAGCAGTGGTGTATCTCGTCAACAACGGTTGTCATGTCAACGTACGTGACGACACCGGCCGAACGCCACTCTTCCGAGCCGCAGAAGCCAACCGCCCAGAAATTGTTCGCTTTCTGTTTGAGTCGGGTACATCTGCCAATATTGTGGACAACTTCGGTTGGACAGCACTGTTTCAGAGTGTCGTGTGTGGTCAGATGGACATGGTTAGAGAAATCTTATCGTACAACCCCAATGTGCATATCCGTGACAACCGCGGTCAGACTCTTCTGCATGTTGCAGTGGGAAGACTCGACACGGAAAATCTTAAGATTCTCTGTAGATCAGACATAAACATCTACACACGCCACCTGAAACTGGCAACAGACTCTGTATTCAGGGCCCTTCAGGCAGAACCGACAGACTATGAAATTGCATTACTGTTGCTTGATTTTGGAGTCGATATCAATGCAGTAGATACCAATGGTAAGTCTGCACTTCTCATAGCGGCCGAGGATGGCAACTTTCTGTTGATGCAACTTCTTGCTTCAGCTGGGGTAGATGTTTCACGTGAATCATGGGTAACTGACAGGAAGTGGCCAGAAGCCATTACCCGTGATGTCAAGATTTGTGAATGGCTCGTTTTAAAGGCACAGCTCAGAGTGAGGCTTCTGTCTGAGTTGTGCAAGTATGTGATTCGTGAGAGTCTGTGCCCAGGGATCAGTGAGAAGTTACATGAACTTCCACTGCCAGGGAAACTGAAGGAATTCCTTCACATTGAGTTCACGTTATGAAACTCTCATTTTACCAGCACCATTTGAACACAGTTGAGGAATGCACACCTGTATTTTATGGGGCATATAATTTTTTTCTGCATGAAAACTTTTTTATCACAAAATTTGTTCAGTTGAGATGATAGATAAATTGTTTTTTAAAGTGTTAGCGAGTCAGATATACATTTCTACATTTCATGCAGACTTTTTATAAAATGTCTGTGTAAAATAAATTAACTAACAGTATTTAAATGTTTTGGGGGTTGCTGTGAAATGCAAATATGGCAACTGGATATGTTTCTTTGCATCCTAGAGTCTGGTTTCAGGAAAGTGATCTAAACTTTGTTTGGGTGAGTGATTATTTATTGTTGTTTTGAGCTTTGTGCCAAGTATTTTTAATGACACCCTACTTGCAGTATACGATTTGTGAAAGGTTGTGCTGTGTTGGATTTGCATGTAACTGAATATAAAAGAAGCTAATCATTTCCATTGTGTTGTTTGAAATACCCTGGAAGTTCTAATAGTACTTTTTTTCAAAATGTTACCACCAGTGTTTTTAATATTGAACCCCATGAGAAAATTGCTGGGGATAATGCAGACATGATGCTAGCTTGATAGAATTGCATATAGTTCTGAGTTTTGCCCAGAGATTTTATGTGAGTTGCCTGTTAGAAATATATATATTTCTAATTCAATTACTACATATTATGTCCAGTTTTGAAACTACCGGTAGTAGGAATTGTGTCTAGTGTTTTGTTTAAGAACAACGTATTATGTAGGAGCAGCATCTCATATCCAGTTTGTGAGCTATGTCAGACACCAATTTGAAGATCTGTGAGGGGGTCATTCTCCAATATGTTGGATAATGTCCAAAATATGTCGCTGAACATTTTCAAAACGTGGTCATGAATTGTCAGGCTGACCACAAAAAAAGTTGGTGCAATTTTCGTAAGCTTTCAGAGGTTTCCCAGTATTTGTTTTGTGTTGTAGCTTTTCACTGACTCCAATAATCAGCTTGACAGCCGAGTGAAACGTGCTGCTTGACAAAGTTTATACCATACCATTTATACCATGCATAGCGATTTGGAATTGACTGGTGTCCTTGACAAGACAAATACTCGAACGGAACACCAGTCATTAATGTCTTAATTTAATCTATTCTGTAAATAATAAAAAAATGGTCACAATGAGTACATAGAACTGTGTTAGAGTATATACCATAGCATCCAAAAGTAAGCTATACCATAGCATCCAAAGTAAGCTATACCATAGCATCCAAAAGTAAGCTATACCATAGCATCCAAAGCAAGCTAGTATAATAAAGCACAGCAACACATCTGATACAAATACGTTTATCAACCATTTATTGATTGAAAACAAAACAGGAAACATTCATGGCATTACATCTTATGGTATCCAACAACTTAAAGAGGTATGCTTAGGAGTAGATTTGTAATGGTGTTATGTATGGACTGAATTTATTCATCAGCACTTGTCAGCTTATGAGATCTATTTTTGAGGTTATAATTTGAAGCATAACACTGATTTAATGAATTCGCAGTATTGTGATTACACCTAATATATACTATAGTGGCTATATATATATAATATATTAACTTGCGCAAACAGAGCTTATAACGATGAAGATGAAATCATATACATATAATATAGATACTCACAGTTCGAACTGTATATACATGCATGCAATAAATATACAGAGCGTAATCACATGATTCACATGAGATTTCGTTACCAAATCTTGTCCAAATATCGCAGTACAGTTTTTTACACTTCTTGCAAGATTTCCATCATGGGAAATCATTTCCCAATTTAATCATCCACAAATCACAAACTCATTAAACATCACTAAAGCTATGAATACCAATGGGATATATAACTCAACATTCACTATTTACAAGAGGTAACTGCACGTGAGAATGGATTTGCTTTTAAACAAAACCTTAAATAGAAACTATACCTCGGATGCATTCAACAAATGTATATACGTTTCATGGGTTACAGTTCTGAGGCCCATTTTAATTCTAATATGATACAAAAAGTGTTTGTGGAGAAATTACACAATATTTAAATATGCTGTACACAGTACAATCTGTACAAGTCGACTAATTTTCTAGTGACTAGGTCGGTTGCGACTAGGTCAACTGTTCGTGTCTATCACACCGTGGTTACTACATTGGGGGCCCAGCATTGCTCTATCTTTGTTTCCTGAATGGCCACTGTGCTTTTCTGAACTATCTGTATAGCTGTCTTAATCGCTCTATGGTGATTCACCATGATCACTTCCGTGACGATTCAATTCACTCTCTTCACCTGTTAGGTCAACTTGGTACTTTCGTGGTCACTTCATGAACAACTTCTGTAACAACCCAGTCACTTCTAGCTTCATGAACAACTTTCATGACAAGCCAGTCACTTCTGTGACAAGCCAATCACTTCTGTCTTTTTTCAAGATTATCACAATTCTGTGCAACACATCACCTCTGTGTTTACCAAGGAAGGACATATAGTGGTTCATAGCAAACGAAATGACCAACCACTCCAATTTGCATAACAACCAACAGAAGTCACACCATGTCAGCTGACCCCTAGCCCTAGGATAATTTGTCTTTGTCTGAGTCATCTCCCTCTCCGTCCATCATGTTTTCAATATTCTGCACAGAGCCTGGTTGGGGCACCCATGTCACGCTGTATGTCACTTTGTCGGCCGCTGACACGCCGATTGTGTCAAGTTTGTCGGACTGCATTTCTGCACGTGCCTGTGCCAATGCATGTTGTACGGCTATGTCTTTCTGAGCGCGCTCCTCAATGACGGCGCGAGATAGGTTCATCTGTGCTTCAATGCGCACTGCATTGATAGCCTGCCGGGACAACAGAGAAACTACGATACAGTGTTGACTGAGTGTACTATGATAAAGTGTTGCCTGAGTGTACTATGGTACAGTGTTGCCTAAGTGTATTATGATACAGTGATGACTGAGTGTACTATGATACAGTGTTGACCGAGTATTTTTAAAGGGAACGGACAATTTTCATTGGTTAACTGAAGATCTGTTGTGTGAACATTGTGACACTGAATTAGTTAGTATTCAATAATATGATTATCCATCTCGGTTGTTTAAAATAACGTCATATAAAATGTATTACTATCGTGAAAACCATTGTACATTCTCTTTAAATACTTATCCACACATGACCAGTTTACTCATCATAATTCTTAATATGAAATCATGGTTCACTGTCACAAACAGTTACTGCCCACTTTAACTGTGGACTTGTTTTCCGAATAAAATTTCATGTTAATTTCACATTGTTTCAAGAATGAACCACCAAGTTAATTTCAGAAAGAACATTCAAGTTGATTTTAGGATTAAACCATGTGCTGGTTTTCAGAATCGTTTTTTGTACAAAACTTTGGGTTGTTTACAGAATCAACCAAGATGTGATGGTACATGATAGGCTAGCATTACCAGTGGCCATTTGGGCCATAGGCCACATGGCATTGGATTTGGCTAAACAAAAGTTACCCATTTGAGCCAATTTGGCATTTTCATTGAAAAGCATGCAGAATTCATGACTGTTTGTTGTTGTCTTGATGCACATTAAAAAAATGGCTAAATCAATTTGTATTTGGCTAAAAAAAGTTGGGAGCTTTAGACAAAATGGCTAAACAGCTTTATAACATTAGAGCTAGCCCAGACATGTAAGAAAATAAATGAATTAGTAGTTATAAACTATATTATTACATGGGTAATTGTTACGAATAACTCGTTGCTTCAGAATGTTGTATTGGGCTCACTCGCTCAATACAACGTTCTGAAGCAACTCGTGCATAAAACCCAGTATCGCTCAACAAGCGTACAATATTATGATCACTAGCCACCAGCTGGCTTGATAAATTGTCAGCCTTACGTCATTCTTCTCTTTCTCAAGCTGCTGTCGTAGCTGCATCAAAGCATGCTCTTTCGTGGCGATGCACTGCTGCTTTGCTTGATCTAGCAGAGCCTTCAGCTGCTGTGCCTGTTGCAGCAAGTTGTTACTCATCTACAAACAAACATGCAATGTGGCTAATTTGTTACATTAAATGTTGCTAATTTGTTACACTAAATGTTGCTAATTTGTAACATTAAATAATGTTGCTAATCTGTTACACTAAATGTTGCTCATTTGTTTATGCTAAATAATATTGCTCACTTGTATTACATAATGCTGTTCATTTGTTACATCACTTATTGCACTATGTAACATGTACTCATTTGTTGCACAACTAAATGTTGTTAATTTATAGCACCATTTTAACATTGCTCATTTGCTTCATTACATAACACTGCTATCATTTCTTGTATGCAACACTATTGGTGGTAAACTTCTCATTCTTTTTTACAGTGTCAAATGCTTCACAGAATTGTGTCACTGAAAATTAAAACCACGAATGTCCAAAAAGAAAAGGTAGTTTGTCTCAGAACACAAGAAAATCCTCATCAATGTTAATAACTTGTTGAAGATAACAAAATTCATTCAGTTCACATCATGGCACTGGTGTGCACCTAGAATAAAGTGGTTCTGAACTTGGACTTAGGAATCACTAACAAATTACAACTTTCATTGTCAATTTACTGGCTGAAGCAGCTCCTGTGTGACGACTTTGTGTTGACTGCGAGACTGACCTCTTCTAGTTGCCACCACATCTTCTGTTCAGACACATCGAGAGGCAGCATATTCACAATGCTGTTCTCTATTTTTGGTGTCTGCGGAAGCGGCGTCATCACAACAGTTGGCTCTACACATAGACAACGGACACATCTTAAAGTCATACTGGCTGAAATCCCAAGTAATGATCGTTAAACCCTTCATATTCTATGCCTTTATAAAGGAATAAAATTTACATGTAATTTGAAAAAGCAACCAAGTTGTAAACAATAATTATTTAACTTTTACACACATTTTATTTAAACAGGAAAAAACATTTCTATGCTGTATCTAACTAAAAGTGAAGATTTTAGTACATCAAGTTAATCATTGTAATGTTACAATGCAAAGAAACTTTATAATAAATGAGGAATTTTGATAAAACATTTCCCATATTTCATTTTAAATGCCTAACTATTCTGTTATTGCTGCATTTTTTTTGTACAACAATTACCCCCATGTGATCTTTTTTATTGTAAATTGAGACTCGTGCCTTTGAAAAGGCATACACCATAGAGACTACCAAAATAATTACCTGCGAGATTCTTATGGTTATCAACGTTAAATGTTTATATAAAAGACCTCATTAGCCAGGCACATTTTGCGTTCACGTCTTGAGGAAATTACATATGACTATCTACAGTAATTTGTTGAGCTTTCAACTTTCATCTGGTACTCATAATTTTACATGGGCCTTAACTGTGACAACTTCAAATAAGACTTGTAACTTAGCATGCAGACACACAGGGCAGCTGTACCTCCGACAGTGATATTTCCACTGGCATCAGCTGCAATGATCTGTATCATCTCCCCAGCTTCTGGGTTGTTCACTCGTAGTGGATGAATCATACTACTTGGCGCCAAAGACACGACCACAGCTACAACACAACAGTAACAATGGCAACTCGGGACTGCAGAAAATGTAAGAACGAATATTAAAATTACGATATCTGAGACACCCAACTTCTAAAGTCACCAAGGTAAATTTCTAAAACAAGCTGTATTCTCTTAACATAAATGATTTGCGGGAAAACTGACAAAGTATGTTTCTGAAGCATCACCATGCTTCACTAGAAATATGAAATTATCTAACTTAAACCTTTCTTTCAAACATCAGCAATATTTTAATTGGCAATGGACAATTCACACACATAAAAATTAGAAGAGATAATGAACAAGCATGCACACATATATAAAATATTGTACTTTTAACACTAATGAAACAATTAATGGTGATAGCTAGCAAGCTGTCTTGGCAGACTATTAGTATGCAATTTTACTCACTGTCTTTCATAGGCGATGATAGAGGGGTATTTGCTTTAGATGTGACTTTCTGCATCAATATGTCACCTGTACTGTCCCGTTTCCTTCGTTTGTAAGGGGTAAATAACCGAATAGGACCCGTCTGAAAAAATATACATAAGCCTACTCACCATCTTTCAAGGGTGAAGAAAGAGGTATTTGGTATAGATGTTACCTTCTGCTTCAGAATGACACCCATACTATCTCGATTCCTTCATTTGTAAGGGACAAATAACCTGTCTGACAAATACAGCATACCACTAACTGTGTGGCAGTAACTATGAACTGACAACAGTTACACCACTTAAAGTTGCAGAGAAGGACGCCAAATAAGATAAGTAAATTTCTTGAAGAATCATTTCATAAAATTACATAGCTGACAATATCTACTAGTCAAACCTATCTGAAGTGACCGCTCAATGGATGGTCGAAACGTGGTCTGTTAATCAGGTTGTATCTTAAAACAGGTGGTACTTTGGGAGGTGTTGACTGTGGACGTTAATGCAGGTGGTCACTTGAGCAGGTTTGACTGTATATCAAAATGAACACCATGCACTGTTGGTTACATTTTAAACATTGGTTACATATTAAACTCCTGTCACATAAAATTTTAATTGTCACTAATAAAATAAACAGTAGACATGTTACTTGGCAGATACCAGGATTTTAATGGCAAGACCATGTAACCAATAAAGATATTAGAAAACAGATGGAACAGAGACAACTGGTTGAGTATTTAGAATATTGATCTTTCAGATGGTAATGTTTGGATTGAAATATGGAAGAAACAGAATAGCTAGCTAACTAACAGTGGCAACCATACTGAGGGACACAATTGGGGGGGGGGAGACTATGCAGAAAGATGGAATGACTGATAGTGACACAAAAAGGAATACAGGGAAAGAGGAGGCTTGTTGCACAAGGTTGAAGGCAGCTGGAAACAGACATAATGTCACTAGCAAGGCATCAATGCCAAACCAGCAGGTGAGATGGCAGCTCAAGAGAATAAATGTGGTTAGGTGCCTCCTAACCACATAACTCCCATTATTTTGTTGAAGTCCACATATACAATAATACAGCAGGTCCCACATAAATTTTCCAGTAATGCAGCATACCACGGCTTCGTCATCACAGCAGGCTGCGCATGTACAAGATGTAGCATGTGGGTTGAGTATTGCGTCTTCAATTAGACACTGTAGTGTACGGCCACCGTAGCGTATGCTGCGTTTCCAGTCTTTGCTGCTTGCTCGGCCACACACAGCTTCAAATTCACTTGGTGTGTACCAGTTGTCGCCCATCTTGATGCACCGTCCCCGTCCCCCTGATCAGCAAAACAATTAGAACATCTGTACATTTTCTAGTTAGTATCAAAAACAACATATTGAGGAGTCAAACCGATGAATGCCCATTTTGGTGTTAATTTTATGAGTTATCTTATAAAAATACTTAAATCTAGACGTACATTGTGTTCTACATTAGTGTCATCTGGAAAACTTAAGCACATTCTTAGAACAATATTACTAGCAGCTATAGGTTAACAGTTGTAAAAGATTTTCTTGTTCATTTAAGTTTTTTGTACAGACATGGATTTAAGGGTGGCCTAGCCACTGGAACTGTCTTAGATCTTAATAAAAAATAGGATTTTTTAAACGTTTATGAAAAACATGCAGTGTACCATAAATTAAAATGTAATATAACATCTTCACAAATTATGATTATAAAGTGTACAATAATTATGTTATAGCATGAAAAAAGTTCACACCAAATTGGGTAAAATCATGAATTTGTAATACATATTTTTTATAGTACTAATGATATTTTATGTTATAACCACCTGAGCCAAATCGTGCTTTGTGCAATTCGCCATTTGAACTTTTGCACCTCACAGGTAATATTGGTAGAAATGCTGAATCGTCCCACTGATATTTAAAACCCTTTTCCCTGCTAAGTGGCGTAGATGGCGTGGGTGGGGGGAGGGGTGTCGTGGGCGTTTTGAGACACGGGTCATCTTCGACTGATAATGTTTCGTCGTGGATCACAATGTGTGTTGTTTTTATGCCAGCCTGGTGGAGCTGCTCGGCTGTTACAAGTCCTTGTGATGTGGCGACATACACCTGATCAGGCATCGGGGCAAGGCCATGGTGATTTGCATGGATTGTCTCCACGTCGCAACCACCGACGCGTTGATTGTCGGAAGTAGAAACAACATGTTCTTGTGGGTCCTCGTGGTTTTCCGACACAAACGCCGAATCGTCATCATTCGGCAGATCTTCGGAAACGTCAACTTCAGATATTGCCGAAACTTCGTCATTTTCGTTTGTCTCCATGCTGGTTACAAATGCAATATTATTTATTTTATATTAAAGAGCAACACACAGCGTATCGAATATCGTCGATGCATTTCGTTTTTTGCGCAAGAGATTACAGTAAATGTCAAGAAATACTTCGATAAATTCCGTATCGGCAATTTCCGTTTTTCGTCGTTCTTCGTTTTTCCATCATGGCGGCGAAATAACCTGGAGCTGAGTCAGTCCGATTGTGATAGGGATTGTATAATTAATTTAATCTTTTAAGAAGCCACTTATTAAAGATTTGCACACAACTATATTATTATACGCATTTTATGTAAAATAGTTGGAACTAAACCTTCAACTACATTTTTTGTCTAACAAATATTTACTGTTCAGAGAGTAAAGTCTGTCTGTTCGTCGATAGACCAATGCTGTCGGTCGGGAAAGCAAAATATGTCGTTATGAAATATGTCGACGTGTGAACAAAAAAGGATAACCACAATTCTGGTTTGATATGGAAGACGATTTTTTTGGATTCTCCGTTAGTATTTGACATGAAACATCATCTATGAGACTATGAAACTGTCACTGGACACTGACACTGTGTTAAACGACTAGTGCTGTCAGTGTCAGTCACGCAGACGCAGTCGTTGACATGACAGTTGTGTCCCTGCTATACCCAACCCTTCTTCCTTCTTGTCTTGACTGAGGTCAGTCTGCCGTCATGGACTCGTACTGAGTAATAGGGTTCAGCACTCAGTTACATTTCCCATTGGTGGCCATGTTAACGTTTTGCATGATTATAAGAAAACTTGACCATCAAAATTCTGAAATTTCTTACCTGCCGTCATCATCATTTCATTGACATGCTGATGGAGTTTAGTCAAAATTAGACATTTCTAACTCTTTTAAAATGGCTGAACGTGTCATGCCCATGAATGTTTACCAATTTCTGCATGAATTACTACGCACACGTGCAATGTGGTGAAAAAATTGCTAAAAATCCTTCCGCCTATTGAAATCATCTAAAAATCCACAGTTACATTGCCAACATGTTCTACCAGCAAACTTGCCAGTGTGCCTGGCTCAAATGCAGTTATGTCAGATGATATGATTTTAAAAAAATAACATCTAAAATTACTGTGCCCTACATTCGTCTGTAACACACCAGGAAGTCTAACTGAGGCATGATCCCAATAACATATGACATAGTCGCACATCTTGATGCGGAATATCGTAGTTCTGGATGCAAACGTACCCCTGTAAAACTGCACACAGCCGTCTAGGGCGTTTATTAGGTTAGGCCTAGGCTAGGGGTTCATTACATTAAGCTTTAATGGTATACTGGTCAGCTCCAAATTCGAGCTACTTAATAGAATGTTTAATAATTTACATGTTCTGTTGTTCAGTATGCATTGTGCATGCAATGTGCATGGTTACTGTACAAATTACATGTTAATAACAGCGAAATTGAGGTGGGCCCGGATTCTCGACAACTACCAAATTAACTAACAGTTACTTAATTGATCATAACAGTTATTAACATACTCATTAAATGCTTGTCAATGTGGTATGTCATATCTGGCACAGCCCTTAGCTGGTTTTCATCATACTTAACTGACAGATACCAAAGAGTGAAGACAGCTAATTGCTTTTCAGCGGAACACCACAGTACCCACTTCATGTGGTGTTCCTCAGTGTTCTGTTCTAGGACCATTACTTTTTACTCTCTACACTACTCCACTCAGTTCAGTCATTCAGACTCAAAACTTGGATCACCACCTATATGCAGATGCTACACGGATTTACCTTTCATTGGCTACCCCTGATACAAATTGCTCCTTAAAACAGCTCAGGGATTGTCTCCACTGGATGACTGACTGCAAATTAAAGTTACATGCAGATAAGTTTCTTATCATTGGTACACAAAAGCAGCATGATAAACTTGATTGTTTTTTTCCCAGACATCTATGCTGATCCAGAATTTCACACCGGCCATCTCAGCACGAATTTAGGAGTCGCCTTTTAATAATAATAAAATTTTGCACAGCATATTTCACAAACTTGTCAATGCTGCTTTTATCACATTCGTGACCATCGTCATATTCGTTGGTATGTCTTGCTGTCGCCAAAACTATTGCAACTGCTCTTGTTAGCAGTAAACTTGACTATTGCAATTCCCTTTATCACAATATTGCTCTCAGACTCAAAGACATCTTGAAACTTTAACGTGGGCAAAATTGTTTGGCAAGGGTAGTTACCCGGTCTCCTCGTTTCTCACTCAGTACCACTTCTTAAATCATTACATTGGCTCCCTGCCCAATATCGCATTATTTTTAAGATCTGTACAATTACATGTCAAGCACTTTCATCCATACAACCAGCATATTCGGCACCCAAGAGTAACCCCATTTGTTTTGATTTTAGCACAATAGAAGCATTTTATATTATTATAATTCAGTACAAACAGATTTTTAGAAAAGTTGTTTTTAGTGAAAAACGTTCGATCATTGAACGCTGACAACAGGTACCGTGAAACAAGGCTCCCACTTAAATTCAAGCTAAATACCCCACATGTTTGAAAAAGTGTCACTGTGGTAAGACTCAACGCGTTAAATGTACACACATAACGGGTCCATTCATTAACTTTCCTGTGATGATTATTACAAATAATTGCATACATTTTTGTCCAATAAAGTGAAATATGGCATATTTACATCAAGGGCACCAACGTCGCCAATGTGGTGCGACAGAACTGCCATCTAGCGATCATTATCCTTATGAAATAATTTTTTTCGAAGCAATTAAATTTGTTGGACATTTACTCTCCCAAGGACCGATAATGGGTGATATATCCGACTAGTGACATCTGTAAATCGACATCCAGTGAGAATCTCTAAAATGGGTAAAATTCAGGAATGGCTCGAATTTGATGCCGGTGACTATAGAACGTACATACTGATTGGTCGGGTTTTGCATTTTGTCTCAAAACAAACGCAGTACGAACACATCATTTACCTCTATGACAAAATATTTGTGTAAGATATGGGTAAATGAAATAACTAGTGCTACCTTAATGAATTGATGCAAACAATAGCTGGGAAAGTTCTTTTTGGGTCAACAGCTGCAATTAATGTAAATGTTGGGCGTGATTGATTTGATATGAGCAATCAGTTGATGGTGCTGCACTGACAATGGACAATCGCAGTCTACATATTTAAAGTTTTTAGTTAGCTTCATTTTATTTTAAGTTGTTTCATGCATTATTCCAATTATAAAATGTTTCCAATGGCATCAGCACATTTCCTCATGGAGCATGGATAGTCTAATGGCTAAAACTTTATTGATAAAACATTGATAACGCAATTATTATTATTAAATTGCATTACCCACATGCTACACCAGAACTTGGAATGTTTTATTATAATATCTTGTCTGCACAACACCATCACGTCTGACACAACAACATTGAAGACTTGCTCACCTGTTTTCAGCCACGTCATGGGGCTATGCATAACGGCCACATGAAGCTGATGGACTTGGAATCTAGAGCTCAGCGGTCAAGTGACCGCACTGGTGGTGACGACATTGACCTGAGGAATGACGAGACATTTGGAGATGGTGCACTTGGTATATGATTGTTTATAAGCATTAAGTGTTAACAAAATGAAATGGAATCTGTGACAGATTCGGGCTGACAAAGTATTAAAATAACAAATGGCATAATTTTAGGTTGTAATACATGTTCATTAAATATATTTTAATATATTTAATAAGTAATAAATATAATTTTTTATATTCTATCGTCGTGTTAAAAACTGTTGTTTTATACATCTCATACAGTTGAACCTTATTAATGCAACTATCAAGGATTAGTAAACAAACCCCACAGTTTAGCTAGCTTTTATAATAAATCCAGCTATGTTACAGATACGTTGCAATGGAACCAATGTAGATGAGGGTTTAAAGTGTATGGGTGAGTCAACAGGGTCTGGTTGTAAGCATACATATGTTATTACAAATAAAACTTAGCGATTATGATATTCTCAAGCAGTGTCTTGAGCTGTTTTCTAATACTGGATACATGGACAAATCTGGAATACAATGGATTACATTTCTGAAGTGCCAATAAACCCTGGAACCAGAGCTCGTGCGTGACAACAAAAAAGGTTAGGCATTCTAAGTAGCTATGAGGGAAGCGAAATTAAAGATCATCGGTTATCATGACTGTGGGAATCATTATACACCCTGTACTTAAAGTTCTGCTAACTTAACAGTGACAGGGAGTGAATTACAGAGGTACTAGTGCCAAAACGCAGATAAAAGGTACATTCTTATATAGCGCAGTATCCAGTTCATATGACCGTTCAAAGCATGGCACACTTCACCCTCTGACAAACCTGTTCATTCCAATGCCAACAGAACTTCTCTGGGAAGCATTCAGTCATGCTGCTATTACCAGGGTTCTCTTGATTAAGAGTGATGTTCTAACCACTTGCCACCGCATCCCACACTGATTGATCTTAGTCATCTTACGGCATGTGTTTATCTTTTGGTACGGCAGCTCACGATGACTGGGAGGAGGAACATGAGAAGATGACTGTGCTGTTGGAGCTTGAAGACCCCCAACTCTTGCCCTCTGACCTTGGCAGTGCCCCGGGCAGGAAATTCAAGACACAGCAAGAAGTAGGTATCCATCCATATTTGAGTCACTGCAGTAGACAAAACTCATGATGCTTCTGGATTGTTTGCGTGTGATATATTATTCATGTTGCTAATTTAGATGCAAATTTTATTGTTGAAACTGTAATTCAGCCTGGTTGAATTTTACGGAAATGTACTAGAAATTAAGATAAGACCTCTAACACTTGGTATTAATATAATATATAACCATTTTGGTTGGGGGTGAACCATAGGTAAGTATTACACTCTGTTCACTCCCTTTCCAACACAGTAGCTATTACTAATAATTATTTACTCGTTGAATATGGTGTTGTATTCTATTTTAATTATGGAATTTTAACTGTTGTTGGAAATGAAATATTGATTGATTGAACATTAAAATAATTCTCCTGTTCATAACCATAGTCATAATAACACATGCATTTACTTTTGATGTGGTTTATGTTAGTTCAGTCAATATTTCACATTCTGCATTTGTGAGCTGCTTTACATTAAATGCAGTCTAATTTACATGACTTCCCTGTAGATAAAGCAGTAGATAACATACTCAGTAGATAATAGCACTGAGCAGTGTGACTTGTGTCCCTTCAGGAAGCCCTGGAAGAGAGCATCAGTCAGCTGGTCGTAGAGGATGATGATGATGGTGAGGGCGAGGAAGAGGAAGACATCTCCACCCTGCACAGTACCACTCCAGGCAGACCCATTCCAGGCGTCAGTATCTCCACAGTGTCCTGCTCTTGTCTCTCTTCCCGACCAGGGTGTATTTTTAGGGTTCAGTTCATATGGGCAGTGAGGAATGTTTTTCTACAGTTTTATTAAATGTGAACATCTTATTCATGTAGCACCAAAAAAAAAGCAAAACAATATGTTGAAGATTTTTTTTATTAATGAGTGGAAATTTAATATAAATTTGTTTAATTTTCTTACTAAACATTACATATAAATCTGATATGGGCAGAGTGGAATTTCATACATGCAATTTGCCCATATGATACACCATCGCTCATTGCTTTCACTCAATTTTCATCTGATCCCCATTTTCCCCTGACATACCCTTACAGAACGTCAGGTCAGATATGTAAGCTGCTGACACAATTTATCCTACCTATTGGACAATTGTATATCTTTCAAGTACTAATAGACAATTTGTGATGTGCCTTCAACATTCTGCTCTTTTCCTAGATTAAAAACCCATGCAATCTGACATTAACTGATTAAGGTAGTGGGGGGCTAACGTGTCAGTTGATTTTTTTATTTTTTCCTCGTAACATGCCAGGGAATATTGAACTGAACGTCAACACCACAAATAATCACCCAGCACTAATGTCGTATTTTGCCAATCCATCCTTTAAAAACAGTCCTTTTGGAAATCCCCCTGACTTGGAAATGCTGACGACGATCTTCAAGCCAGCTTTATTCGTTCGCCGTGAATGCGGAACATATCTGGTTACTGTGATTTCAGTACACATCAGTTCTATATCTACCTACCTAAGTCATGTCCGTAAGCCAGCAAATATCACCGCTAACGTAATTTATTGTGTCTTTGAAGCTGTAATGCAAACGGCAAGTAAATGTGACTGGGTGACCCCGTGAATAACGGGCCAATCAAAATGATGATGATGGCGTAGCCTGATATCGTAGACAACAATATGTTACAAATACAGATTCAAGGGCCATTGTGGCAGCAAATTAAGGGGACGTGTCAATATTACTATTATTAGAAATGGCTGTTATGTTTTGTCAACAATACATCACATTTCAAGCGTGATACGCGTATCTATTAACATTTTCGTTATCACTAACAACCTGGAAATTATGCTTAATTTACTAATTTAGAAACACTACAACACTTACAATGCTGTAGTTTGGCGTGTGAATGTGTCTTACATGTAGGCAACATTACACAAATTAAAATTACGATTGGTGAAGGGTTTGTGTCAAAAATACAATGCCACTTTAGGCTGTCATTCAAGTTTTGTTTAACTTATTCATGGTGGCATAGCAGATGTAATTCATTTATGTTAACCAAAATTTTCCTCACAGTTATCAGTGACAATATCATACTTATATGTATGTCATTTATTTCTTTGGTGATTTTCTAAAAAAAATTTTTAATCTTATGACAACCAAGTAAATGAAAAACTCAAAATTGTATTAATCTGGAATGTTATGTAGTGTTTCAACTACAATCAAAGAAATGGTTAATTTATCTTAAAAACTTCTACTAAAACTACTAAATTTAAGACAAGCATATAATAGCCACCCCAGTTACCTTATTCAATCAAATAAAAAAAATTATTTATTTTCAACGTCATATGACAACAGCAGTACAGTAGTATACCATCATAATATATATTAAATTTAGATAAAATGGTCACACACATATACATTTATATACAGTATTAATGTTGAGTTGGAAACGGGGAGAGTTGAAGTTTAAACTTATGTTTACTCCCCCTGTTGCATTCCATTACTAAATATTACAACACTTTTAATTGTGCTGTAGTTAAAGATGCATTGTTGCAGGTGGTTTGTTAATTGTATTACAAGATAATGGTATTAATAAACAATACAACATCAATTAAGATAGTAAAAATTTAAAACACTACTGTAGCATAATTGCTGTATATCTCTCAGTAATAGATGATTTGTACCTTTTTTTGAACATAGAATTATTTTGACACTTTCTTAGGCATGTAGATAAACTATTCTACAGTTTGACTCCAACTGTAGTCATACACATAGCCTTCAGTGTGGTGCGAATATACATTTGTTTAAATTTATCTCTGTCTTGTAACATGACAACATTCGTCTGTTGACTGAAAAAGTTTGGAATGTTTTTCGGAAGTAAGTTGTATTTCACCTTGTACATTGTGATAGCCGTCTTATACTCAGTGTAATAAAAAAACTTCATAACATTAAGGTTAATAAACAAGTTGTTGATATAGTCATGAGCTTTTGCTTTATATATAATTTGCATAACTCTTTTTTGTAAACAAAATATGGGCCATAAATTATAGCGATTCGTGTTGCCCCAAATCTCAGAACAGTAGTCAATATAAGGCATAAAAAGTGAAAAGTATAACAAGGACCATGACTTGACATCTAATAAAGCATCGGTATTTGTAAATTATCGATGTTGTTTTTACTAACTTGGATTTAACCGATTGAATTTGGGCTTTCCAGGATAGCTTATCATCTATGATTATACCCAGGAATTTTTTTTAATACACTCTTATACACATTACAGTAATTATAGTAAGGGTAATAGGAATTTAATCAAGGATTAATTTTACTGTGCAGCACATTGATCAATGGTTGTTGGCACTTCAGAGGAAGCGCATTGTCGACCTTGATGAGTTGCTTGGACCTACTTCTCCCCCAGGGCTGTTGAACACGGAGGAACTGGTGAGTTCATTTCTCTCCATCGATAGTCGTGAATGAGTCTATGCAACCTGTACATAAAAATCTTTCCAAAATTCTGGATTTTAAAGAAAGATTGATGTGCAGGTGGAATATTTATTGTACGAAAATAAAATAAGGAATGTTCTGGCATTTTCAGCATATTATTGAGGTATAGCTTATGAATTAATACCTGGCTTTAGGAAATGGTGGTTTAACCCATTAGGCCCAGCATTTTATAAAAACATGTTCCTCTGTTCCCAAGATTTCTGGCAAATTTCGAGCGATTTTACCTCCTTGTGTTCAGAAATCTGTAGAAAAAAATATTCAATATTGACAATTACAAGTTGTGTTTATTTTGAAGAGTAGTAATTTCTCCACGTGCCTGTATACATAGAAATAGGATATATTAATAAAATTTAGACATTTGATCACAATTTGTAAAGACAAAATAGTAAGTTTGTTAAAACTTTGAAAGTTATTCTACCTTGCGACTGACATTTGACAATGATCCCATGTTATAACCCTAGGCAACCCAATGAAGAAAATGTAGCTATATGTGTTAGCTTTGCACCACTTAAAAAAAAAATGTTCAGGTTACACCATATTTTGTCATAAAAAATATAGAAATAAAAAATTTCGAGATGGCGTGAACAAAACTGATGAAAATCAATATTTCCAAAAGGGCAACCATGCACGTAACGAGCTGATTTTGTTGCAAAATGTATCCACTAGGGTGTGGCAAAATTTGGTAGCGTTTAGTTCAGTAGTTAATCACCAGGCTTTTTTAGTAGTGGGTCATGTATGCGGCTGGCGGCGGCCGTTCCAGGACTGGACAGAGCGGTCAGCCATGGCCACTGCAGGCTCTAATTGGTTAATGTGAACAAATAGCTGTCATGCACTAATTGTAGTGTGGCTGAATGCTTTCCGAAGAAGATGAGATGGTGTTCTGTTGTACAGGAGTTGAGCCAGTGATGTGTAAAGATGCATAGATTTGTCTTAGGAGACAACATTAGTTCTAAATGCAGACGAAAAAGCCAGACCATGGGAAAAAAGGAAGACCACAACTGAGATGGGAGGACTACATAAAGAGGGATGAAAGAAAGGAGGATGACAAGTGGAAGGAGAAGGCTGCCGATAGGGAGAAGTGGGAAGGGATAACAACTGGGGCAGGGCAGCAGTACACAAACGGGCTTCACCCCTTTATAAAGGAGCAACGAGGAAGAACATTCCATCAGGGTTCTCAATATTTTTTTAAGTTACGGCTTACAGATCCCTGTGTCGCATAGGGCATGTACAAGAGTCCGCCATTCCGCTCTGTCAGCCGCCCTCTGTGCCGCCTCTGCCCATGATTTCCACCTAAATGCATCTCGTTCTTTTTCCACCATTTGCCGCCATGTCTCTCTTTTGGTCTTCCGATCGATCTCTCTTTCCCACAGGTGTCCAATTCATCACTATACGGCAGTCATTTGTATTCTCAAACCGAAGGATATGGCCAATAAAACTCCATCGTCTAGCCTTGATGAGATGATGTCTGTTATCCTGCTTATTTCTACCTCTTCATACAGTTTTTTATTTGAAATTGTTCTTGGCCAGAATATACGTAGAATTTGATGCAAACATCTATTGTGAAATGTATTGAGCCTTTGTCCATCATTTTGGTTTACCTTCCAGCATTCTGTCCATATAGTAGAACCGACATTACATTGCTCTTGTAGATTCTGAATTTCGTTTTCCTTCTGTATTGGTCTGATGCCCACACTTTCCTCAGTTTATAATAGGCTGCTCTCGCTTTCGATTTTTTGAAGTAGAAGCCTGGAAGGTAGAAATGAAAAGTAAGAGGTCCATTAATTTGAATGCTAAGGTCAACAAAAGCTATGGCTGCAAGCCAAGTTGCCTATAATATTCCCCCCCACTGCTAATAAAATATTGGGCAATTCCAGTTGTTTCATTTGTTTGATTAAATATGCTAGTCTAGAGATTAAATTGTTTAGATTTTATTATGACAACTTTTTGGGTGAAAATACGTCTTGGATAAGTAGAGGGCTAAAAAATCTTAGTAGATGTCCCACTTAGACGGTCACCGGCCACCTCCTAATGAGAACACTGATGCCATGAATATTAATTTTAGCATTTGTCTATCAGATTGGGGGCCACCACAGCATCTGGGGTTCTCCCCACACTCGTGAGTTGAGACAGAAACAACAGCAGGAGGAGGACTCGGTGCAGAACCTGCTGAGAGCCATGCAGGTACAACACATTCAGGAGAGCGTCCTACCCCAGGTTAGTGGCACACCCATGTATGCCTGTGTAATTATGTAATAATAATAATACTTTGTTTACCCAACTATAATGCAGCGATTGAAATAGTAGTAGACCTATTATTTTGTCAAATAAATGCAAATAAGCCGCATGTTAAACATTAGTACATTTAGTATATTTTATACAATCATATGAAGCTTGCATACATCTATTAGCTTACCTAATACCTACATAGTACACTCATTGCGGTTACTTAATATGATATGGTATGGCTGTAGCTCTCAGCCAAATAGACCCCCCCCACAAATGTAATGCACGTAACCAAAATAGCAACTGTTTCCGCTGTTCTTTGTTTCTTGCGTCTAATAAAGTTACTTTTCTCCCCTGACATGTACCATGAATGTTACACAATAGTGACATGTACCATGAATGTTACACAATAGTGACATGAAACATGGCAGTGACACATCAACAATTGTAATGTGAATAACCAAAAAATATGTAATACGAGTAACCAATATTTTATCCTGGTAGGACAGTGACAGTGGGTGAATAATTTACATATCCCAAGGTGCTAAGCAATCCCTGAAATTTGGTGGGTGCACCACATCAAAAGAATTGATCCCAAAGCAACTTGCCCTTCATCCTGTCAAGGGACTGTACAGAGCCGAGTACCTCCAAGTAAATACCAAATTGACAAGATTCAGAAATCATGGTGGGTGTTTGGTATGTTGTTGAATACAATGATTCATTATTCCCAGAAGTGCTAGGTGGAATGACTATCTGGTATCAGTAATGACCAGCTCGACTTTACTGGAAATGGCCAAACCAGAGAGATGTAGCATTTGTTATGAGAGATAAACTGGTTAAGGCCCAAAATAAAGCTTCTGTTGCTAGCAGCCTCGGCCATTTCAAGTTTTTACTGGTTTATATATATAATGAATGTGAGGTGAAAGATTAGTGCTTACTGAGGCGACTACATATTAGTGCTCACTGAGGGGACTACGTATTAGTGCTCCATGAGGGGACTACGTATTAGTGCTCACTGAGGGGACTACGTATTAGTGCTCACTGAGGGGACTACGTATTAGTTAGCTCACTGAGGGGACTACGTATTAGTGCTCACTGAGGGGACTACGTATTAGTGCTCCATGAGGGGACTACGTATTAGTGCTCCCTGAGGGGACTACGTATTAGTGCTCACTGAGGGGACTACGGGTTAGTGCTCGCTGAGGGGACTACGTATTAGTGCTCGCTGAGGGGACTACGTATTAGTGCTCCCTGAGGGGACTACGTATTAGTGCTCACTGAGGGGACTACGTATTAGTGCTCACTGAGGGGACTACGTATTAGTGCTCACTGAGGGGACTACGTATTAGTGCTCACTGAGGGGACTACGTATTAGTGCTCACTGAGGGGACTACGTATTAGTGCTCACTGAGGGGACTACGTATTAGTGCTCACTGAGGGGACTACGTATTAGTGCTCACTGAGGGGACTACGTATTAGTGCTCACTGAGGGGACTACGTATTAGTGCTCACTGAGGGGACTACGTATTAGTGCTCACTGAGGGGACTACGTATTAGTGCTCACTGAGGGGACTACGTATTAGTGCTCACTGAAGGGACTACGTATTAGTGCTCACTGAGGGGACTACGTATTAGTGCTCCATGAGGGGACTACGTATTAGTGCTCCCTGAGGGGACTACGTATTAGTGCTCACTGAGGGGACTACGTATTAGTGCTCACTGAGGGGACTAGGTTTTAGTGCTCACTGAGGGGACTACGTATTAGTGCTCACTGAGGGGACTACGTATTAGTGCTCACTGAGGGGACTACGTATTAGTGCTCACTGAGGGGACTACGTATTAGTGCTCACTGAGGGGACTACGTATTAGTGCTCACTGAGGGGACTACGTATTAGTGCTCCCTGAGGGGACTACGTATTAGTGCTCACTGAGGGGACTACGTATTAGTGCTCACTGAGGGGACTACGTTTTAGTGCTCACTGAGGGGACTACGTATTAGTGCTCACTGAGGGGACTACGTATTAGTGCTCACTGAGGGGACTACGTATTAGTGCTCACTGAGGGGACTACGTATTACTGCTCACTGAGGGGACTACGTATTAGTGCTCCCTGAGGGGACTACGTATTAGTGCTCACTGAGGGGACTACGTATTAGTGCTCGCTGAGGGGACTACGTATTAGTGCTCCCTGAGGGGACTACGTATTAGTGCTCGCTGATGGGACTACGTATTAGTGCTCGCTGAGGGGACTACGTATTAGTGCTCTCTGAGGGGACTACGTATTAGTGCTCACTGAGGGGACTACGTATTAGTGCTCGCTGAGGGGACTACGTATTAGTGCTCCCTGAGGGGACTACGTATTAGTGCTCGCTGAGGGGACTACGTATTAGTGCTCGCTGAGGGGACTACGTATTAGTGCTCGCTGAGGGGACTACGTATTAGTGCTCGCTGAGGGGACTACGTATTAGTGCTCGCTGAGGGGACTACATATTAGTGCTCACTGAGGGGACTACGTATTAGTGCTCGCTTAATTTACATAACTCCAATTTTTTTATTAACTTATTACCTTGATATGACTTTAATTTGTTGGTAATTTACCAAGTAGATTTGTGTGGACCTCTAATTATTTTTTCAATAAAGGTTTAACATGTATAAGCGGCCATTTTTCTATAAAATATATGTTGTAGGTATTAATAAATAGCAAACAATTTGTAATGCGAGTAACCGTAATGCAAGTAACTGATTATTTTGACAACCACAAGTTTATTATTTATGTAATTCCAAAACTGTTGCCATGTAATATCTTGGCAATGTAACATATGCAGCCATTTTTTTCACAGCAGTTATAGTTTGAGGAGACTTTGTATTTTAAATGTGTCTATTTTTTGGCATGTCCTTTTTTCTTAATGTGAGTAACTGACATTTGCACATACAGGATGAACAGTAATCAATTAGTTTTTGTTTTCTCTTTTCTGTCACATACTTTAATTATTTAACTAATACAATAGCAAAGAAAAACACTACAATGTATAATTAATAAAACTACAGCAGCTTAAAAGAAAAAAACCATGGTAAAAATGTGGAATGGCCCATTTGCTTTTAATGAATAAACATATACTTAAAATTCCTAATTACAACAGAAATAGTAATATATATTGACAAATCTATATTTGTACACCTAAATATTTTCAGCTAATTAATTACAACATTTATGTATATTAATACATAGTGTATGTCAAAGACTCAAAATACCTAAAATCTAGTTACAAAGTATTAACTACATCTATTCCAACATCTTGACCATCCAAATGTATTTTAATAAACCACAATTTTGTCAATATAATTTGACCGTTTTCTGTTAAAGTTGAATGTTTCGACTTGATTATCATGTTTTAATTCCATGCTGAGTGGTAAAGTTTATATTCATAAACAGGTAACTGTTGGATTATATTAAACAAAATTGTGTTTCATTAACACACATTTGGACAGTTAAGATGTTAGACTAGGTATAATTTATACTATGTAGCATGATTTGATAATAACAAAGACCAGACTTTGAACCTTTGATATGGTAGGATTTAGGTTAAATTCAATTTGTTTCTCCATTTGCCTCTTAGAAAATAGAATTGGGATAGTGTGCTTTAATCAGTTATGCTGTAAATGCTGATAAGACCTGTTACGCGTGGCTAATGTGTTGTGTTTTGGCATGTGACTAATGTGTTGTGTTTTGGCCTGTGACTAATGTGTTGTGTTTTGGCCTGTGACTAATGCGTTGTGTTTTGGCCTGTGATTAATGTGTTGTGTTTTGGCCTGTGAGTAATGTGTTGTGTTTTGGCCTGTGACTAATGTGTTGTGTTTTGGCCTGTGAGTAATGTGTTGTGTTTTGGCCTGTGACTAATGCGTTGTGTTTTGGCCTGTGACTAATGTGCTGTGTTTTAGCCTGTGACTAATGTGTTGTGTTTTGGCCTGTGACTAATGTGTTGTGTTTTGGCCTGTGACTAATGCGTTGTGTTTTGGCCTGTGACTAATGTGTTGTGTTTTGGCCTGTGAGTAATGTGTTGTGTTTTGGCCTGTGAGTAATGTGTTGTGTTTTGGCATGTGACTAATTGATGTTTTGTGTTTTAGCCTGTGACTAATGTGTTGTGTTTTGGCCTGTGACTAATGTGTTGTGTTTGGCCTGTGACTAATGTGTTGTGTTTTGGCCTGTGACTAATGTGTTGTGTTTTGGCCTGTGAGTAATGTGTTGTGTATTGGCCTGTGACTAATATTTTGTGTTTTGGCAAGTGACTAATCGATGTTTTGTGTTTTAGCATGTGACTAATGTGTTGTGTTTTGGCTTCTTCAGGTCTTGCCAACCAGTGCTCCTGTGACGTCACTCTCCTCCGTCCTACCTAACGCCCTCACCCTCGAGGAGATTGAAAAGGAAATCATAGGTGGCAGCACTAGCAGCAGCAGTGTCAACGTTGACCACATTCAGTCGAACGTCCTCACCCAGGAAGAGTTGTTGAGACACATGGCTGGACCTGGTCAAGCTTCTTCTCCCGTTCAGGGCACTGGGCTGCCAATGCCGATAGGCACGCCACCTCGTGGTCAGATCAGGCGACAGGTAGCTCCGTCGGTGAGTGGCTGCTTCTGATTGGTAGTTGCGTGTCTTTGCTAGTAATGGGTGGTTTGTTACAAGAAGTCATGTAGTCACTGCTTGGTGTGTTAATACAATCACAATGCAGACGTGGCAAAAATTAATAGGATTTCAGTAAGATATGTCGGTGTGTCACAGGAACCGGTGGCGGATTAACAATGTGGGTGGCCAGGTACAAACATTCCATACTAAGCATATTCAGACGAAACAATCTGTTCTGGCTCGTTGTGGATCAGTGCTCATCCTTGATCATTTTCAACTTTGAAAAATATCTCACTATGTATTTTTGGACGTTCTCTTCACCCTGTTTGTCCCAAATCTCTTTGAGGTGGTGTCACATTCACGACTATAGCACAGAAGCTGAATAGAGGTCGGAGCCTGATTAAGAGGAAGGGAAGAGAGAGATTAAGCCGTTAATCAGATGGATTATGATTGATTTTGTAGGTGGTCCCTTTTTGTGGAGGACCCGGTATGAGCATACCACTTGTACCGTGGTTACTCTGGCACTGACAGGAACGCCATGTGACTGTCCGTTGTGGTAACCTTATGTCAACTGGTCAGTTTTGTTTCTGTTTGTCACTGCTGCTGGCTGATTGTTTGTGACAGGGCATGGCATCATTCCTTGGCCTGCATACCTCTGATGGTGTCAGTGACGAGCTGGTGGCCAGTGTGACGTCCTCCCTCAAGGCAGCCACCTGCAGCCCGCAGCAGCAGCTCCTGGAGCAGCTCTACTCCGCCTCCATGGCTGATGCAGCTGCTGCCAAAATACACCAGGCGGGTAGGTGCCTTCTCTCTGCTTCTCCGTGCTGCCTTGTTTTTGTGTTCCATGGACAATAGACCCTTTCCATTACCACCATGCACGCTATCTGGTGTATTATAATGGAAGTTAAAGATTCAGGTAACTCCATAAACATCCAGCTGCGTAATGTGTATGCCTGTGCATGGTTTGATTACCCGAATATTTATGTTCCATTTAATCCACCAGGTAGCTGGTGACAGGTAGTAAGTGGTCTCTTTGAACAGGTTAATAGGAAAGTAAGATTTCCATATGACTATGGATTGTATATAATCAAAGCGTGTGTATTCAATGTTTTACACCAATGTTAATTGATAAGAATTAATAAATGACCATTTACGCTCAGAACAAAATAAGAATTTCTTTTGCCATGCTGTGGTATACATATCACATGAATAGAACAACATACAGATAATTATTTAACCTATATACTGACACCTCTGTCCATGAATGTTTACCGGAAACCAACTTTTTGTTTCGTTAGAAATCTCAAACTGTGTTTAGAATAACAATTCCTGCAACACAGCTCATGAAGGTGTAACGGTGGAAACAATACACGCCTACAAACATGTCTGTCTCTCAACCCATGTGTCTGTCTGCATGATCATGACTGCTTTATAACCCGGCATTCCCTTTCCCAATGAAGGCATGCGATTGTCACCGACTATTCACCCACTACTGAATCCAAGCAACCCCACCCCACATGTTAGTCTGCTGGATGGCATGCCTATCCTGCCTTCCACCCTCGATGCAGTCGCCTCCCAGCGTTCGATTTCACCTGCCACGCAGAAACTTCTCCGGTCTCTCTTTGGTACGTCGCATTGTCTATTCTTTGCTTTGGGCTCTTAGCTGATGGAGTGATGTGTCAAGCTTTTGGTAAGCAAAATGCTGTGTTTAACAGTAATAAAGTCTTATGTGTGTGTCTTCATGTTGTTGTGTCTGTGATGTTGCGTCTTTGTGATGTTGCGTCTTTGTGATGTTGTGTGTCTGTTCAGATTCATTGTCTATTTTCCTTTTATGTATTCCTGGATCATGTTGTAGAATAGTGTAGTGTAAAATATTAAATATACACCTTTTTTGTTTCCTAAGCATTTTAATGAACTTTTACATGTTGTTTTCAGGACATGTTATAATCGTGCAGAAATAAAATGGTATAAGAAATGTAAGAGATGTTTCCTGTTGTAGAAATGTAAGAGATGTTTTCTGTTGTAGATGCCACTGTCTCAGCACAAACTGAAGCCACAAGCTCTGTGCACACCAAACTGTTTCCCGGGGGCAGCACTTCTATTGCGGTTCAGCCACCAGATGTCGCTATTATCCAGTCGCCCAGAGCACCCCCGGTTTGCAGCAGTACACCAGTCATGCATCCAGAGAGGGTGGGGGGAACCAGCACTCCGTGTGAGACTGGCACCCAGCCATCTGGGAGCAGTCCCCAGCTGGGGAAACCACTGAGGATGATGGGCCCAGTCCAGAACCGCAAGACACCCCTCCAAGGTCCCCCGCCGTGGAGGCCCCCGTGTGAGGGTATGATGCCACCCTTCCGTGGTATGCATAGCATGGGGCCGGGCGGGCCTCAGAGACCCCTGCTCCCCTTCCCCAATGGACATCCCATGCATCAGAGGTGAGAGGCTACGTTGTTTCCACTTTTCCCCATAAGTTAGTTAATTGTTAAATTGTAAATCAGTATAAAAAATTGTCATTTAATTGGCAATAAGCCCATTATCTGAAGTCCCATACCACACATTGGGTGGTGATTTGAACCAACACTAAACATTAAAAAAAATTTGGCCTTTCAAACATCTGAGGCCATCCCTTATTGGAGTTGACAAATTTAAATCTTGCTGACGATATTTGTATAGTTTCACTATTTTAACATTAATACTTTTGGACCTGTTTGATGCTACATTTTTGTGAAACCGCCACCGTTTTGATGTTTCAGATCTTGTGGCCCACCACCGTACCCCGACCCTGGTCACATGCGCTTCCAACAAAGGGGTCGTTTCATGCCGCCACCTGGTGGCATGAGGCAGAACATGTTCTTCCCGTAAGTCTCCAAATAAATCAAAACAGCCTCGCTATGAAGGTACCAGTGTTACATACACTGTGTTACAAGTTAAAAGTGAAATTTAAAGATATAATTTATATGTGAAACACCAAGCTGATGACAGCATCTTAATATTTTATTTTTACAATTCAATTACATTATCATAGCTGTTATCTTTGCAGTTCATTTAATCATTGTATATGTTTGTTTTTATTTTTTACAGTTCTGTGCATTATCTTTTAACTTTTTTTGTAATTCAGTTACTTTTTCATTTTTATGGCTTTATACGGAATTTTAAGTAAAAAATATGGATTTCAACCAAGAAAATGTGGCAGCTCTGAGAGGTGGACCACATTTTCGAGTGGGAATTCCTTGTACATATATTATATGTACTGTAGTTACAACGGCTTTTAACTGTGATATTTATATTTTTTGGCAATTCATTTACTTTTTCAAAACATTTACATTTCAGTTACTTTATTGTAATTTTAAATGGTTACCATTTAGTTACATTATAATAACTTATTACATTTACAATGCAGTTACATTTTCACAACTATTATTATTTTTACAATTTAGTGACTTTCTCTGGTATTATTATCTTTACAATTCACTTGCATAACTATTATTACCATTTACCATTCAGTGGGTACGGCCCCCGCCCCCCGATGTTCATGGGCCATCGGGGTGGGCCACCAATGCCACCCCACATGCACGGTCCCCCTCACCCCATGCGCGGGGGGCTCCACATGTTGATGCAGCCCCGCTACCCGCCGCCCCACTTCCACAACCACCCCCAGGGCTGGAGGGATGAGTGGGACATGGACCCTGTGGAAGGGTGTGAGGAGGAGGAGTATGCGGGACTCATGCTACAGAGGGAGAAAGACTGGGTGATCAAGATACAGCTGCTGCAACTACAGACAGACAACCCATATCTGGACGACTTCTACTATACCGTGAGTTACATTGCCTTGTAATACTCTACAATAAAGACAAAAGGTGGATTAGAACTATTGCGCGAAAATGATTGGGAAACCTACGCTCAGCAGCAGACCAAAGCAAAAGGGTGAAATGTTATTAAATTTCCTGCTGACTTGACACTAATAGGGCGTGAGCTCGACAGAGATGGTGCGGCAACTGACAAAGCTCTAGTTCTGATGTTTGTTGTACACTGGGAACAAAAAGTGGATTAGAATGAGACGATTGAAGCTGTTTAATCTGTCTTGCAGGAGTGAGCAGTTGCATGTGTCATCTCTAGGATTCCATCCAGTTGTGCAAGTGTAATTGATTTTCAGGGGGAATTCACCAGTATTCATTCATTCAATTGTATCCTCTTGTGAGGTAATCATGGACATATCCTCTTGTGAGGTAACCATGGACGTATCCTCTTGTGTGGTAATCATGGATGCTTCTGCAGTGGCTCATGAGAGAGTGCACAGCAGGTTTCACATCTACCCCCCGTTTGGTACTTCCCCTGGCATAGACACCAGATAGGGACAAATGGCTTTTATTGTCTCTTAAAAAGGGTTCGAGAAATAAGTCAGAGAATTACAGACCAGTGAGTTTAACGTCAGTGATTTGTAAATTATTAGAAAGGTTATTTAAAGACCATATGGTGGACTTCCTCGTTAAGCATAAATTATTAAATTCATCTCAACATGGATTCCTTAAAGCGAGGTCATGCTTAACAAATATGTTATGTTTTTTGGAAGAAATCACTAAGTGGATAGACGTGGGATCGCCAGTAGATATTATCTACTTAGATTTTCAGAAAGCTTTTGACAAAGTGCCACATCAAAGATTACTACTTAAATTAAAAGCCCATGGTATCGGGGATAGCATAACTGACTGGATAGAACAATGGCTGACTGACAGAAGACAACGAGTTGTAGTAGATGGAGAAGTTTCAAATTGGATATCGGTTTTGAGTGGGGTACCTCAAGGATCAGTATTAGGACCTATATTATTCTTAATTTATATCAATGACTTGGACGACAGTATAACAAGTAACGTACTGAAATTTGCGGATGACACAAAACTGTTTAGAAAGGTTAATACTGATGGTGATAAACAACATTTACAAAACGATCTAGACAGATTAATGAAATGGTCTGAGAAATGGCAGATGTTGTTCAATTTTGGGAAATGTAAATGCCTACATACAGGACATAGGAACTTGAATGTAAACTATAAAATGGGAGATACTGTTCTGGGTACTACTGTAAAAGAAAAGGACTTAGGAGTTACAATAAGCGCTGATATGAAAGTTTCAGAGCAGTGTGGTATTGCAGCTTCAAAGGGTAATCAAATTCTTGGATTGATTAGAAGAAACATAACATACAAGGGAAAAAAGTTAATTATACCTCTTTATAAAGCAATAGTTAGACCTCATTTAGAATACTGTATACAAGCATGGAGACCATATCGTAAGAAGGATATAGATACGCTTGAACGCATACAAAGGAGAGCAACTAAAATGATTCCAGAACTGAGAGACCTTAGTTATGAAAAACGCCTGAAAGAATGTGGTTTAACAACTCTAGAGACAAGGAGGTTAACCCATTAGACCCCACAACGGCCATGGCCGGCCGCTCTGTGCAGTCCTGGAACAGCCGCCGCCGGCCACATATAGGACCCTCTATTCAAAAAAATCCTGGCGAATAACTACTGAACTAAACGCTACAAAATTTTGCCACACCCATGCGGATACATTTTGCAACAACAACAGCTCGTTACGTACATGTGTTTCCCTTTCGGAAATCTTGATTTTCATCAGTTTTGTTCACACTATCTCAGAAAATTTTTTATTTCTATATTTGTCATGATAAATATGGTGTAACCTGAAAAATAACCGTCAGAATTTGATAATGTTTTCAGTGGTGCAAAGCTAACACATAAAGCTACATTTTCTTCGCTGAGCTGCATAGGGTTATAGCATGGGATCATTGTCAAATGTCAGTCGCAACTTTCAAAGTTTTAACAAATGCACTATGTTGTTTTTGCAAATTGTGATCAAATGTCAACATTTTATTAACATATCCTGTTTCTATGTATACATGCATATGGAGAAATTACTACTCTTCAAAATAAACACAACTTGTAATTGTCAATATCGAATAGTTTTTTATCTACAGATTTTTGAACACAAGGAGGTAAAATCGCTCGAAATTTGCCACAAATCCTGGGAATATGGTGGCATGTTTTAATAAAATCCTGGGGCCTAATGGGTTAAGAGGAGATCAGATTGAAGTTTTTAAGATATTGAATGGGTATGAAAATATTGATAGAAATATGTTTTTCTCACTCAAGAAGGATAGCAGAACTAGAGGACATGAGGTAAAATTAGTAAAGGATCAATGTAGATTGGACATCAGGAAGCACTCGTTCTCACAGAGGACAATAAATGAATGGAACAAATTGTCTACAGATTGTGTAACTGCTAGCAGCGTGAATATGTTTAAAAACAAGGTTGACACATATCTCAGGAGGGCGGGCTATAAGTAGATGAACATTGTTGGACTCTCGATAAGCCAATGGCTTCCTTGTCTATTTGCCATCTGGGCCTTTGGCTTGGATGGCAAATCTTGTTAAATCTTGTTAAATCTTCCGAAAGAGTGTGGGGTGAACGAAATTGCCCAAGTTTCGAAAAGGCAACAGGTGGATTCAAACCTCGGTCCCCTCAACTGGCAGTCCAACGCTTTACCACACTGCCACCACGCCCAGAGATAAAGTAGATGAAGCCACTGGTAATATTGGGGATATTTCAGGGGTTCTGTCCCATTGTATATTGCTGAATAGCAGCTTATAGCAATATTTTCTAGCTTATTAGCTATTACTAGTGTTAGCCAATCAGCTTTCATCATTATACTGACTTCAAAATTGTGGTGGGTTAACAAAGCACATTAACTCACATTATACCTTTTTAATACCTTCCAAAAGAATGATAACCAAACTCATTGCAGACACTTGTTAGAGGATACAACACCGTTGAATCTTGTTGGTAGACATGGCTGATGAAGAAAGCTGCGGAGGAGCGTCGACAGAACCAAGTGTCTCCTCTACAGAGCAAGAGCAGCGAGCCAAAGCTAGTGCTGCCACATCTGGCTCGCATCGAAACTAAGATCTACAAACCAGGTACGACAGGTGAAATGTCCACTTATGGCTGGTTTACGAGCATCGGTCTGTCAACACCCACGTGAGGCTGAATTTTGTTAGGTCAATTTTATTAATGATTTCATTGGGAAGAATTCAGGTTCTACATGATTTAACAGTCATTTGCACGTATAAAATATGGACTTTTGGGAGGAATATGGCCATATCCTGTTGTACGATGGATTTGTTACAAATTGTAAAATCGTGATAAAGTACATATTTTCTTGTATTTATCACATAAGTATAACCTTTAATCAAAAACTTATAACATTTGATGTATGGCAAATTTCTGACAAAACCTAGCAGATTTCATTTGGTGCAGGTATATTTGATAACCTGACAGGTGGAATAGGAATGCTCTAGGCAAGTTATGTTATACATATTTATACGGCTTTATACAGAATTTTGAGTAAAAAATATGGATTTCAACCAAGAAAACGTGGCAGCTCTGAGAGATGGATCATATTTTCGAGTTGGAATTCCTTGTATATATATTATATGTATTGTAGTTACAACGGCTTTTAACTGTGATATTATATTTAAATATAATCTTATATACGGTAGTCATGCACAGTGGGTTAATGCAAACTATTCCTGTGCAGTACAATTTGAGAATTCGCTGGGCCGCTTGACGTCGTCGAATGTACACAGTCCCCGACAGATCATTGACGTCCATGCCGACAGCCTGCACGAGAAGGAGCCCGTCAAGGGTCATGAACTCAGAAGACTCAAACAGATATTGTTGGACATTGAAAAGGTGCAGTACAAATTGTGCAGCTTGTACCTGAAACTTCACCTAACTTTCTGCTGTTGTGCTCTGTGTCGGTCATCTACATCAACTGATTCACACTGTAGGTGTGAATCAGTTGATGTAGATGCCTCGCCACCAGGGGTTCTGTCTACATCGGGAAGATTAACCTGCTGAAACGTGGAACATACTGTTGCTGAGATAACCAATAGCGGCCGTTCCTAGGATCTCGGGGGCTCGCATACGAGAACTTAACTTTAATTGGCTGCGGACCGGTCGTGGGAACATCTTTGAAGTAGTTTGCCATTTTGACAGCAAGTGGGACAAAGTACAAATGATTCAGCATAGATCTACACTTGGCATGAAATGAACTGAAAAATCCATGTTTCAACAGGTTTATCACCAGGTTTATCTGTAGTACTACTACCTCCCCTGGCTACGAGGATGGAGGATGTTAGTGGGTTGATTGCTTCTGTAACCATGGCAGGCTTCCATTAAAATGTTGATCCAACCAGATGATTGTACAAACAATCAATTTTGTCCATACCAGTAAATGTTCTAGTTTATGTTTATACACAGGTGTATCTTCCACATGATTGATAAGATTCCAAATGGAACAAGTTAAATTTGAACAATATTCAGCCACCTCCACACATACAGTTGATGGTGATGTTTCTTCGAATCACAGTGGCCCTTTATTTTGTTTTGTCATCATGATTTTTCTATTGCAATAGTTGCTGTGGTCACAACTATCAGTTAATGCTTACATACTATGTTCTATATTGGAAGATGTTTGTTGTCGTAGCTGAACAGTGAAGCTGCAACAATTGTATATTACTTTGAACATAACCTGATGTGTCGTATAATGAAACGTCTGCTCACACTCATGTTGGTTCCAGAACTACGACTTGTTACTTGAAGTAGATGACCTTGAAAAGAGGGTGCTTGCCCTCCCTGATCATGCAAGGTAAGCAGGGTGACTGGCCAAACCAGATTCCATGATTACTCGCTGTTTTAGTAACAATGTCACGGAACATTTTATTTGTAATGAAACAAAATAAATAAATAATAAAGCAAAATATGATCCAGTGGCTAATTTTTTTACCAAAGCTGTTTCATAAAATTGTTGATTATGACTACCTTCTAATTTGCTACTGTTTCTTGCATTTGTTTATTTTTTAAGCCCATTTCTTCCAACATACATTTCTAAACTGACTTCTGCATATTTATTCCATAGCCCATAACTGTGTGTCATGTAATATTTTAACTACTAAATTGTGGCTGCCATGAAGTAACTGTGTTCATTAGACCATGACTGTTGATAGGATAAAGTTGCTGTTTGACAGACCATGACTGCGATGTGATATGTGTGCCTAGAGCACATTTGTCATTATAATAAATAACAGAAGACAACTGTTGTTTTATAATGTGGTCTATAAGGCATGCTTGCTTATGACAGTGATATTTGTGAAAGGCCGTTGGTAACGTAAGTGCAGTGACGTAGAGGTTAGAACACTGGACTCTCAACCAAGCGCTAGGACCGGGCTTCTAATCCTCTTGCTGCCATTTTGAAGCTTGGTCAGTTTCATTCACTCCAAATGGATATATGTAAACGAATAGTCTTTGTACAGCAATGCAACATGGCTGAATGCTTCCTAGAGAAATCGAGTTAGTGTTGGAATGAATCGATCTGCCAGGAGGTGAAGTATAAAGTGCTTTGAGCGGTCCTAAGGACTGAGTGTTTTTCAGTTACATTATCTTTTGGGCTTTGTGGTTAAGATACATATTGAAATATGAAATGAACTACACTGTGTCAAACTGTGTCATTGTTGCTTTTTCCCAGACAAAAATTGTTTGACGAGCGGCGTGCAAAAATCAACGAGCTGTTCGCGCGGCTTCACTGCAACGCCAACAAGGACAGTCAGTTTGTGCACATGATCTGCATTAAGAAGGGCCTACAGCTGGTTGGACGCTCCATCCCCCTGCTTGATGAGGTATGAGAATGTCACGTTGGCTACATATTCCTAAGGCAACAATATGGGAGCGTAAACAGTTCATAGTCCTCTGGCTATAGACAGAGGTGGATATGTGAACAAAGTCTTCACACAGTAATTACAGATTGGCTGAATGCTTCCCAGAGAAGTCAAGTTGGTGTTGGAATGAATAGGTCTGCCAGGGGTTGAAGTGTAAAGCGCTTTGAGGAGTGTAAAAATATACATTTACTTGGGTAATAGATTTCTTCACTAGTTCATGTTGATGATTGCTGTTGCTGTAGCATAACTACAATTTGTTTAGCAAGATTGCATTGATACTATGGATATTATGTAAACGTGTGTATGCGTTTAGTCCACATGTTCAGTTGATATGGGTAGTGTGGAATGATATATGGGCAATTAAATATATATTTTTTTATTTTCTTAGTATGTATTACATATAAATAAATCACGGCACGCATACTTGGTAAACACGAATAAATCCGTAGTGGCTATGATGGATTGTTCACTGTTACGGTGGATGGTAATGTTCTGTAAGATTATGTTGGGTACATACTAATTTTGCTTTCTATCATAAACAAACGTGCCTTTTGAAGCATTTTTGTATGGTCACACTTAGTAAGCGTCCTTCAAGAAAGTTATCTTGTCGGAATCAGTGGTGCATAAAATGTTTTTCAAAAGCTATAACCTTTTTGTATGGAATTACTCCAGGGTTGTGAGATAGTAGCGTGATATAATCAAAATCCATCACAAAACATCTACGATTTTGATGGCACTTGACGTTTATCATACTTTTTTGTGGCACTTGGTGGTTTTTGATTGATGTGACATTCTCCATTATGTGACGTGAGACACGACGGCCTTGTTGTCTGTTTCAGTCGGAGGCCCAGAGTCTGGTGGCAGCCCTCCTGAGACACCTCACTGTCATCAGTCGCAAAGACTGGCAGGAAAAGGTCTGTATGATACAGCTCTACTAGTCACTGCCACAGTCTGGCATGGCAGGTGTTGTCATTGAGGCCATCTCAAAATTGTGTCTTGGTTATGTATGAAACCGCTTTGTCAAGTGGTATATTGGAAGTGAGTAGTATCAAAGAAGTGATCATAATACCAAGATGGGCTTCGTGTATAGTACTGTATAAAGTGTTCACAGGGCACAGGTTGTGATGCATTATGCAGGATGATCGCAGTACACAGGTTGTTAGGCATTATACAGGATAATCTTAGTACACAGGTTGTTAGGTATTATGTCGGATGATCGCAGTGCACAGTTTGTTAGGCATTATGCAGGATGATTATAGTGTGTAGGTGGTTAGGCATTATGCAGGATGATTGCAGTGTGTAGGTGGTTAGGTATTATGCAGGATGATTGCAGTGTGTAGGTGGTTAGGCATTATGCAGGATGATTGCAGTATGTAGGTGGTTAGGCATTATGCAGGATGATTGCAGTGTGTAGGTGGTTAGGTATTATGCAGGATGATCGCAGTACGTAGGTTGTTAGACATTATGCAGGATGATCGCAATGCACAAGTTGTTAGACATTATGCAGAATGATCACAGTGCACAGGTTGTTAGGTATAGCCTCTTTTCAATGATGTTATTACATGCTCACAAGAAATTATTTCTCTGTTTTGCTCATATGCTCAAACCTATTCAATTATGTAGTTTCCTGTAATTGCCATATTTTAGCTGTGTTGTTGCATTGAAATTTGTAGGAGTTTTCCTCTCAGCCCTCTTTAATTAGTAGACAACTCCCAGTCTTCCATACTGGAATTGTGGCAGACTTGTACCATGAATAAATGGTAAACGAGAACTGAGAACCATACAGACACATGACTGTAACCGTGACAACCCTAGTGGCCATTATCTTTGGTAAACCTGGTGACAGTAGAGAGCTTGAGACATATTTGTGTGACAGTAACATAAATGTAGATGTAAGAAGGTGATGTTCAACCTTGTGGTGGTCTCCTCCCACAGATTCTTGTCATGCTGTTTGAGAGCATGCAGCGAACAATTGGCCTGGCTGACCTTGAGACACTGGTCAAATTCACAGACGAGCTGCATGCCTCAGCCACAGCAACAACTTCGGAGCGGCAGACTGACAGTCAACAGACCGTGGTGACAGCTCTGCAGAATAAGGTAGGCGGGCGTGACCAGGGCTACACATTTTTTACTGTTGACGCTGTCTCTGGGAAATACTGAACAATGTACCCAGGGGTAAGGTTGCGCCATATTACTAGTATACCAGTATATCGCTGTGTTTTCTTTTCACAATATGATACATCTTTGATGTACCAATACCGAAGGCCTTAACGGTAGCCGCGGGTCGAGAATCGATGAATATATCGGTTTTGTGATTTCTTGATTTTTCGGCAGATTAATATCTTATGCAGCTCTATGCATAAGCATTTTTTAATATTTGCATCATAAATACCTAAAATAACATGCTTTATATCATGCCTCTTAGTCTCCAAGAAATAAATCCAGCGTGGCAGCCATTTTTAAATGTCCAATATTCGTCAAAAAGATCGTTTGACTTCAGACACATGCTGACTGAAAGAATCGCCATATTTGTTGCCGTCTTGTCCTAATGGTTGTGTATTTCCGGATGTGACGTTTTGCATACATTTTAGAAGCCTCTCTCTGGAATAATCTGGAATCTAATTTGTGTGACCAACTACCAAATAAGGACTTGTTACGCGATCTGTGGCTCATTATAATAATGCGTAGACATATAATCCAATGAGCGTGGCCGGCGTGGTGATGACTGCATAATCAGCCAATCAGTGCCGTTTCCGGTATTCGAAGACAACATGGAGTCGCATACGAAAAAGTTTAGCACAGTTCACGGATTTGGTGCCCGAAAGAGAAAGAAAAATAAATCTGGAGGCGGAAGACCAAAGAAAACAGGTGTGTAAACATACTATGCACAATCGTAGCGTAAAAAATATTTGTATATTGCCAAAAATAATATGGAAACGGACATTGTAAGCGGGAACTGATGAACCCTGCATTTAGCAATCAATAACTAGTTAGTTATTTGTAATAATTTGTTTAGTATCACATTATATTGTTTTCATTCGTATTTTGTTACTTTGATACGATATTTTATCTCAAATTTGAAATATTATTTTGGTGCCTACGTCTACATACTAGCAGTTACCAGGCTGTATCTAAGTAGCCAGGGCAGAGTACCAGCCCAGGCAGTGATGAGTAGTACCTGCCCGCCAATGCCAGTCACCAATTCCAAAGCACCTGGTTGTTAGTATTATTACTATGCATGTATATCACAGCAGTAGTAATAGTTGTGTGTTTATTTAGTACAATAAGTATAGTAAATAACAATAAGACAGAGTACATTGCAAATAATAGCATACTAATTAGGGCTTCACTAAGTAGATTGCTTCACTAAGTAGATTATATGTAACCTCAGTTGGCATCCAGACGTCATTACATTAGTGTTTACACCTTATGCAGTGTAGTTACACCATATTTTACTGTTTCAGCTGCAGTTGAAGAGGCACCCTCTGTGTCCCTTGCTTCACTGCATGCAGCATCTGCCAGTCACCGCAAGATGGTATTGCTTTCTCCACCAGATGACCCTGTGAGAATTCCATTGGCAACCCATCAACCCACCGACGACCACTTTATCCTGGTGCACACAGAGAAGCTGCAAGATCTTCTGAGGCCACTAGCATGCCTAGAGTGCAGCTCTGCAACACTGCATGTCATCTCAACAGATACAAAAGGCTACTCTGTGCAACTTAGGTTGCAATGTGAGAAGTGTGGCGCTGAACTGTCCAGTGTGCATTCTTCGCCAAAGCTACTGACAACTGACAACCCGACTCGCCAGCCGTACATGATCAACCACCTTGCAGTTCTAGCTGCACGTGAAGGTGGAATCAACCAGACCGGCTTGATGAGGTTGACGACCCTCATGAACATCAAGGGCGGCATACACCACAAGACATTCAGCTCCATCTCAGATCGGCTGAAGGTAAAACTGTTCGGGACAGCATGTGATGCTTTGGTGGAGGCGCATGACACTGTACGTCGTGTGTACCATGATTTGTATGGAGCCAGTGATGGACCAATACAGCTGTCCGTAAGCTACGACGGTACCTGGAAAACAAGAGGCTTCCATTCTCTCTTCGGAGTCGGCTTCATCATCGAGGTGGTGACCGGACTCGTGATAGACTATGCTGTGCGGTCTAAGTACTGTGTGGAATGTCAACTTGTTGGCAACAAACTGAGTGGTGATGATAGGGAGGAATGGCAGGAACTGCACAGAGATAACTGCGACATCAACCACACTGGCTCCAGTGGCTCGATGGAAGTTGAGGCAGCCAAGGTGATGTGGACTAGGTCCATGAATTTGTTGGATGCGCAGTATACATCTATACTCGGTGATGGTGATGCTGCTGTTATGTCTGCACTGAATTCACTGCAGCCATATGGTGCTGACATTGCAATAGAAAAACATGAGTGCATCAATCACATGGAAAAACGGATGTACAAAGGTCTGGAGAAGATTGTGAAAGAGACATCAACGAAGGGGAAAGACACCCGCGGTACGAAGGGGAAAGGCACATGCGGTGCAAAGCCAAAAACCAGTTTGAGTGGGAAAGGAAAACTGACTGTTACCAGAATGAAAGCTTGGGCACAGTATTACAGGAATGCCATCGTGACGCATGCGCCCAATGTTGATGCGACCATACAAGCGATCTGGGCGATCTTTTTTCATAGTGTGTCAACCAGCGATGACCCTCACCATAACCGTTGTAGCATCGAATGGTGTTTCTTCAAACAAGCTATAGCTGAGGGGATTGAACCAGAGGAGAAGAGGAAGCAGAAGAAGCATGACACTCCTCTCCCTAGGGATGCAGCGGAATCCCTGTTGCCACTATTTGACAGGCTGGCAAGTCCTAAACTGATACAAAGATGCATGTCCCTCGGCACCTCCAATGCAAACGAGTCCCTCCATGCGGTGGTGTGGAGGAGGGCTCGAAAAGCTGTATTCAGTTCAAGAAAAACGGTTGAAATTGCTGTGGCTATGGGCGTGGTACAATTCAATAAAGGTTCAGAAATGTTGGTCAGTGCAACTGAGGCTGTCGCTCCACAGGCATCAGGGAGTGCACAGTTGTCCCAGCTGACAGTGAGACAGGACCTCGCTCGCCTACGCAAGGCAGACACTGCCCTCAAAGCTGAGACTAGATCTAGCCGAAAAAGAAAGACTGCTGAAACTACAGGCCCAAGAGAAACAGGCAGAGGAGGAGGGTCAGCTGTACGACCCTGGTGCCTGGTAGTTGTGAACAATAAAATGTGTTGTACCTGTTACATTACTTGTTTTTGTTCATTATATCAACCTAGTAAATGATTATGCTTAGTTTTATACACTTAGTTACTGGTTTCCAGTTCTAATTTCATTATTTTATGGTTTGCTTTCGTTTTTTGCCATTTTCTCAAAATCATTTATTTCAACAATTGTGAAATTTCAAATAATTATTCACGGAAAACTATGTAAGCTAGCCACCTGAAATTTTTGCCAGTTGTTCCCACATATGTTATGTACACAATAACACAGTTTTTACCAATACATTTGACAACAGGTGGTTGGTAGGAATGAAAAACCACACTCGACCAATGTAAAAAAAAAATTAATTTTGATTAAACATTTCACAACCATTGTAAAAGTAAGATATCTCAAGCTCGAATCATCTTATTGTAGAAAGGGACATTCCAGCTGATGAATTTTAATAGTTGCATGATTCTACATAAAAAAGTTGGCTCAGAATAATTTTTTTTAAATGATCTCTCCACATAATTTTCAAATGTCGGTTTCCATGGTAAAGCCTAATGCAAATCAACCCAAATTTTACACACTATGTCCTGTTCACATGACTATTAGGCATACCAAATTTGGTTAAGATACATGGAGTATTAACAGAGATATGGCATGTGGCCATTTTCGAGTAGTGGCTACCCTTAACGTGTTCCTGGACTGTCCACTTGGTGTCCCAGCAGCACCTAACAGACAATCCAGGAACCTGCTAGGGGGCAGACAGCTAAACCTATCTTCATACTTCAGTCCAAAACTTTATCTTTGAAAGAAGTAAAACCCAATGGTAACAGTCATAATTATGTTACTGTGTCAGTTTTGTTTTGTCTGTTGTATTTTTTAGTATAGCTAATGATTAACAGTTGTCATTTTGATTGATTGTCAAAAATGCAGGTGTTAGGCCTACATCAAAACACATGTAAATTTATAAATTTAAGCAAGAGGAAATATGGCTGTCATTTCTGTCAGGCCATCCTATGAAGGGGCTTTTAAATTAAGGTTGCAGGGAATGCAAGTTTGTAACATCATTACAGATGTTACTGTTACAGATATGCGCTAACTGTATTGTCACTTGTATAGTGGGCTGTTGTCTCATCTTACAGTTTGGATCATCTGTGATATGGGGTTTAATCAACCGGGGCGAGCAGATCTACACCCAGGTGTCACCGGTTGACCTGGACACCGACCACCAGGTGGCATGGTAAGCCTTTAACCGATGTGACAATTCTTTTTATTTGGTTACCAGTTTACTTTGTGAGGAGTGTAAAAAAGTCATTGAAAAAACTTGCAAAAGTGAATAGCATTGTTGAGATCTGCATTTTTTGTTTGGCTGAACCAAAATTAATTTATTAGTTTATCCGATAAATTTATCAAAACTAAGTAAAAAAATGTGCAAAAATTAACTAGCATGTTGTAGTCGATACTAGGAAGGTTGGATTTTTCTTGAAATGAGTCGAGCAAAAAGACAAATTAAGAAAAGTAATATGTCCGTGGTTGTTCAGTTTATGTGGACCATCATTCCCAGTCAGGGGCAACTGTTCCATTATAGCCCAATGTTTGTACACTGGGCGATATGAGATGTATTGAAACTCCTGTTTATTGTATATGACGCAGCTGTCTTAGCAGGGGAGTAGGCAAGATTTTTTATTGGAGCCATCTAAGTGAGGTATGGGGGCGTCTGGGGGCAGATATTACTGGTGTTTTTTTCATATTTTTTTCAGTATGTGCCTCTATCTTAATCATTTTATTTCTACACAAGTGCATATTCAGTCTGTGTGTGCAACTGATTGATGATCCCTTGCTGCAGGTGTAAGTTTGTGAGAGCGGTGGTTGAGGCCATGGACAGCATGAGTGCAGGCGTGTTGGCCCAGCCTGAAGGCCGCTTCACACACGCACAGCAGCACATAGAACGACTGATCAGCAACCAGCAGACTCTGGCAGACATCGAAGTCAAACTAGCTAAGGTCTTATCTTATCCAAAACAGACGTGATGATACCTTGTCATAACATGATGGCAGTAGCTATGTTTCTGCCTCTGAAAGTCAAGTTTGTGGTGGGATTTATAGCTTGAAGATGTATCAAGCTGAGTTTGCAAATTGCGCTAGGGATATACAGTATATTCCCCTAAATTGTTGAGTTATTGTTCGACCTCTTGGTAATTTCTGGGGCATCCCTTGATATGCAATAATGGTTTCACTTAATTGCTCAAAATGTGCATTTATCAGAAATTACAGATTATAATTACTGCATGCAAAGGAAGTGGCTGAGTTGCTAGATGAAACTGCGAAAATCATTGTCATATGTACAGAAATGTAGGCCATCAATTATTGCATATGGGTGTATTCAGCATTAGGCTAATTTACCAAAGGTTATTGATGCTAGTTCATATTCCACTTCTGGATGAAGTGAGAATTTTTAGGGCAATTGTTTTGTATTTGGAGTTGCTTTCATCAACTTTGTAATGTGCATTGGTTAACAGTATAATCAACCGTCCTGGTGAAACCTGTATATTTGAGACCATTCGGGATGGGATGCAAGTCATCCTTAACATGGATTTCATATAATAATATCATTTCAGTGAAATAGTTGTGTGGTAGATGTTTTGTCGGTCATAACTGAAAATGTGTATTATCATTGGTGTTTGAAAGTTCACACAAATATTGTCAACTTTAACTAATCATCAACAGTATACAATTATGAATTGTAAAAAATTAACAATTGTGATTTGATAGTGGCTGCTGGCTTTCCTGTTTACAAGTCCACAAAACTTATATATAAAGAAGTAATTTTTCTTCTGCAACAGTACCTTGGCATTTACTTTTAATGTTTTACATATGAAATCTTCACAGTTTATACTGCAGAGTGATTGCTTTGTTCATAGAATATAATTAATATTATATACCAGCGACAGTTTCAAAAACGTATCTTATGCCATTGTGTTTCTGTATCTGAATATTTTAATATAGACACATGTCAGAAACTAGATATACATTTTTTATAGACTACTATTTTGTTTACATGATTTATAATATAATGGAAATTTTTTCATATGAAATAATACTACGCACAATTTAAAAAAAATTATTTTCAAATGTTGTGTTTCTGTATTATTAGATGCATGGCTGAATCAGAATTATGGTTTATGTTGTACGTAATTTCTAAGCCTAATGGTAACTTTGCTGGTCTTTCCTGAATGGTCTTTTTGGCAGGTTTTGCTGGATGTTTCTAAATTTAACGACTGATTTATTCACGATGGAAGTAGTGTAATTAGTATAATGCCAGAAGATGGTTTATCCAAGACGCAAAATATCAACATGGCAGTACTTGGAATGCGCTAGGTTTTCTAGGTAGCTTTGGTTTGGTTTGCATAGCATGCAACGGGGTAGGTTTGCTTTCTGAGACCGCCACGTAAAATCTCCTGAAAGTAGCAGGAAACAAATCAGGTTGAAAAAAGCAGCAGTCAGGCTTTGCATATATATTTTCTACTTTATATAAATTATAAATAAGTTATAATAGCCATCTATGTGACAGGTTACATCTGTATGCAGTCTGTGTTCATGCTGTACAAATGTTATCGTAATAAGCTGCAGGTGAACAACAAGTGATATAGTTTGCCTCATATAATGCTAGTTGAACAACAACAACGGATTGCAAAGTGAAATGTGTTGTAAAATGACAAACATAAGTGTGTAACTACAGGTTATTGCAATACAAGAAATAACACAAGTACATGAGCAGTTTAAGTAGATGAGAAGATCTGATGATTATCTAAAATCATTTCTATATGCTTTGTGACATTCAAACTAGCTGTTGCTACAGCGTCAGAGTTGCCAGGGCCTGCACAAAACCACAATCTCTTAAAAAATCCTCGCAGATTTTCTGTTGCGCTGTTTTGTATCAGTCATTGTGTCATTTTATGTCATCAACATCGTCACTCTGTGTGCATGTCACTGCATACAAAACAATGCACATCAGCTAGTGCAAGTCAACAATCTTTGAGTTAAATTATATTGCTGTAAAGGTGAAATTTTGCAAGAGGTTAAAAAATCTCCTTCAAACAGACAGAAATGCTTGCAGATGATTTTTTGTGGGAAAATGTTTCTGCAAGTTGCATTCAAATTACATCTCATTTGTGTTTTTTGTGCAGATTACTTCCAACTGTACAGAACCAGGGTGTTTTGTAGAAATTATGCTTACATAATTGAGATGTCGAAGAGAAATTTTATGCAAAACATAAATCGTGACTATATAATTAATGGATTGTTTACACTGACCTCTATACCAGGTTGGCTACTAATGTGGCAATCTTGAATTAAATATATATTGTTAACTGTGTCCACAGTAGGATATGTGGACAGGTTTGCAGTAAGTGTGTTGATATATAATATGTTTAATTATGAGTTGTCACTTTGAATTATTGTTGTGGTAACTGACACGTAAAATGTCATCACACAACAGGGTGTGACTACACCATCTTGCAATTTGTGCAGGTTTTCTAATTTTCAGTTTGTTAATTATGTACAATATGCTGACAGTTCGGTACAATGGATCCTTTGTGCAACACCATTTGCTAACCAGTGATTTGTAGAGTAGTAGTAGACATGTTCTTTGTTGGCTTGTTTTTTGTTACTGACTTAATGTTTTATTGTGTTATGTTTTGAGTATTATCCAAGGAGTCTGTGGGGTGACATAAGTTAAGCCCAGGCAAAATTGGTTTAAGCCTTAAAACACAGAGATTTTGTATCTTTGCATGTGTTATCTGAAGGCATTATTGGTTTATGCCTTCAAACACATTCAGGTTTGTATCTGGTTACATGTTCCCTAGTGATTATATTTTGATATATACACTGTCCAAATAAGGATAGTTCTAAATATGTTGTGTTGAAATGAAGTGTAATGCAACATCATTTAATTTATGTAACCCGATTCATCATACATTGTTAAATCCACACGGATGTGTAATCAATAATTGAAACGTAACATGGATTTCATTAATTGAATGTGTGTTACAGCTGTGAAGAATATTATGTCTCATTTGACCAAATAAGCCTACAATAAAAGATCCTGGTAAAGTACAATTTTCTGTATATTGCTACTGTACAGAATGTCTAGAAAATGTATAAATCTTTACAGTTTCGTACATAATTCATTTGGAAAACAAATGTGATACTGTATTGATTTGTTATTTTGACCTCAAATAAATATATGTGTAATGTAAACGTGCTGTTTTTATTTATTTAATTACACATTACAATACAAGAGAGCACCTTATCGTGAGAAGTATTTTTTCTTTCTGTTAAAAGAACCATGTAGGGGAAGGTGGGACAGCTATACAGCTAATCAAATTGAATTGCCAAGTATAAAAGTGGATAATTTGTCTGATAAAACATGTAAGCACAGTATATTATCATTATCATCCCGCAATACAATGTTTGGTATTATTGGTTGGTAACATGGCCTTAGATCATCTACTGAGGTAGGCCTACCTCCACAAACTTACTTAATTTACCCATTTAATGGATTACTATTATGTAGTACAGTTATCCAGTTATGATGTGCCTGGATTGTTTTATTAATTACCTAACTGCATAACATATCATAAGCTACATGTTTATTTAAACTTGCAATGTAGGTACTGGGATGATGTCAACATGATATGAACATGTTATACATACATGCATGCATACATACATGCATTCATTACATCAATATATGCATGTGTAAGAGTGTCTTACTTTTAGCCTCATTAGCGAGTCATTGCTGCATGCTATTCTCCTTCTAGGTACTTGTTTCTATTAATTATCGCTGCTGTCCCTATATAATATTTTCTTACTGCATTAATTACACTTACCGTCAATAAACGGGTCCCTCACTAAACAGTTGTTGATGATTTAGCACTTTCACTTTTGAAATCTAGTGCGATAAATAAAAGCGAAACCAACTTGTATTGATGTGAAAACGTGACATGTGACAGATAATGTGTCAAGCAGATTTTGTGCTTCGCAACACGGGTATCCGTTTAGTGCGTACTTCCATAATGCGAATGCATCTGATTGATGAACCTATATACGTAGAACTGTATACGTCTATATACTGTATTTTTTTTGGTGTAGATAGAAACAAATGTGTGACTAGGTCCCTACTGTAATAATTGCTAGATATATTTCATATAAATTATTGCAGCAGACATTGATTGTGTTGGTCATATGTGATTTAGGTACTTAAACTGACACCCATTACCAATAAAATTGTTGTCTAAATATAGGCCAGGAATAGGCCAAAGTAGGGCGCATAATGGCTTAGACATAAAGTACAGAATCGTAGTCATCTATGATGGAGTTAGATGTTATTTTTCAAGAGCCGAGATATCATTTCCTTCTTTCTGGATATTGCCCATAATTCCATGAACAAATTGTTTATAACCCGAAGAACCAGGCAAGTAAAATTGTATATCCGACTTCGCGGATTAATTTATCACGTGATTAATCGAGGCGTCCAATTTAAACGCCACACGTACGTAATAAATGGACAAAAATCATCGATCCTATTTACATACTATTGTCTTTCTACTACATGTTAACGTCTATATAATGTCGACACCAGCAGTACGTTTTGTGTTCTGAAACAAACTGGCTATAGACTGACTGTAGCATCTCGTTCGAGTCGCAAGCAGACGGCATTTAAAAAGTCACGTGTTAGAAATCACCGACCGACCAATGGCAATGGAGTTTCGATGAATGTTTTGACAACAGGTAAACGGTGTCGGTAAGTTTTCTGTTTTGTGCGGTTTGTTATTATCTGCAGCCAACACATGCAGCGTGATTAGCTGTGGCGCATTTTGGATGTTATCGTGAATTGACATTTATATGACATTGGCCGGAGCCGTGCGTCTGAAATACTGTCAAAGTTGTCTTAACCTTTCGCTTTGCCTTGATTTTGCGCGCGGTTTACGGAATTGCGTTGGCTACACGTGAATCGTTTCCCCACGCAGTTACGCTAAGCACGCTGTCATTTATGCACAAAGTTTTTAGCAGAATGGTGAAATGTTTGTGACCACTATTAAGGCGTTAATAAATCTTAATAAAGTTTTTAAGATATTGAATGGGTATGAAAATATTGATAGAAATATATTTTTCTCACTCAAGAAGGATAGCAGAACTAGAGGACATGAGGTAAAATTAGTAAAGGATCAATGTAGATTGGACATCAGGAAGCACTCGTTCTCACAGAGGACAATAAATGAATGGAACAAATTGTCTACAGATTGTGTAACTGCTAGCAGTGTGAATATGTTTAAAAACAAGGTTGACACATATCTCAGGAGGGCGGGTTATAAGTAGATGAACATTGTTGGACTCTCGATAAGCCAATGGCTTCCTTGTCCACTTGCCATCTGGGCCTTTGGCTTGGATGGCAAATCTTGTTAAATCTTGTTAAATCTTGTTAATCGTTTTGCCTGCACACCGCCACCGAGTTACAAATCACATTCACTGATTCAGTCTTTCAGTTGCTGCTGCAATCGACGCTGTCAATGGCAATGCTTTACCGCTTCGTTAGCCAACTTTACAGTACATGTATTATTACTTTTCTGTGCTGTTCTCTACTACGTCTATGTACATATGCGTAACAACCCATCACCACAGTAACACAGTATCACTTCTACTGATCCACCCATAAGCATAGGCATAGACGTATTTGCAGTTAGCGGGGCAACGGGTGGCCAATGCCATGCCCATGGGCATGGACATGGTGACAGTTGTGGCTGCACTGGGCAGGGCACGGCACGGCAGGATTGATACCTTCCTGAACCTCAAGGCTAATAAGTACTGGATCAGCGATTCCCCCCCCCCCGTCCGCCCCCAACGAAAGATCCTGGATACCCCCTGCTCCTGGGTCCCCATTTAATAAGCTTTCTCATATTTCATTGTCTCACGGACAATGTCACACACTAGTCTGGTCGAAGTATAATTTTACTGATAGCACCTCGTTCTAGGTCCATGGTATTAGTTCTAGTTGTTTCCTGCACTCAGCAATTTTCTATGCATGCATATCTCGTTTGCAGTCGGAGATTCATTCAAAACTGTATGCAGTGTTATGACAAGTAAGGTGGGTCACCTCACTGTTTTTTTTTTCACCACCTTGCCCAGTCTAGAGGATAACACAGAAAAGCACACAAAAGTAGACTTATTTCCAATGTGGTCCCCAAGTTGTATGATAACACTGTTACACATTTTATTTCTGTCCCCGTCTAACTTCAAGGGAAGAAGTTGAAAATTAAGGGTGCTCACCCTGTCCACCCCTGGTGGGCATTCTACCATCTCGCACATCATTTTATCCAGGGGAAACGCTGGTGTATTTATACTCTTGGAGACAAAACTGTTGCAAAATGTACTGTTTCCTGTGTCCTATGGGTTCTTGAAACCGATTTTCTTCAATTTTCAAATTATTGCTATTTAAACATTTGTTTGACTTGCATGACATATTTTATACAATGTTGAAGGATAGATTTGCTCCCTTTTGAAACTGTGATTTGATATGCTAGAAGCCATTAATAATAGGTTTTTATGTTTTCAGTTCAGTTTATTTTGGCAACAAATTGGAAGGTATGATATATTTTAATCCTGGAATGTTTCCTCATGGAATTGTCAAAAAATAATAATGAATATGTAGGGTTCTTATCTGAATTTCCAAGAAGGAGGAGCAAGAATTTTGGTAATGATACGATCTATGATGTATGTACATATCTAAAATGTCAGGAGTCTCGGTTCAAATACCTTTCCAAAGCATGATTTGGCATAGAGCAACAATTTCTGTTTTTTAATATAAAAAGGAATTTGGAAGCAAATGGCAGCAGTTTTTTTCTAGTCGCATCATTATAAATGTATATTCTTCATTCATTCCTGTGTTTTGGGGCAGCCGTGTGAATGTTCATGGTACTGATGCAGTTCTGCACTGTGTTACAGGTAAACAATTATAAAGACAAGCTTGGATATATATATTTAAGAAGAATAATCAACATTCCAAGAACAAATATGAAGTCAAAATACACAGATGATTTGCTATAGACATTCATCATGAACTCCAGCTAGATAGTCTTGTAATTTTGGTCAGCTACTTGATTCACATCGACAGTCAGTCCAACATGGATAGGCTTGGTTTGGACGACTGGCATTCATCAAGTGCAAGTGACAGTTCACATGACAGCAGTGGAATTCATCTTATCACTGAGGAAGATTTGCTCGATAGTTTGTTTTTCACATGTGATGTGAATAAGAACAGAAAGGTTCCGGTTTCTAAACTGATCGAGACCCTCAAATTTACAACAGGTCTCACAAATGAGGTAAGCCTAATTAATAAAATGGCACAAATTTAAAGGGAAACAAAAGTCATGTGTTTAGGCCTATGTACCTGTAAGAGTTGGTAAAACATAACCATTTGCAACTACAGTTAAGAATATCACATCATTGGTTTACTAGGAAAATCTTGTTGAACACACCACATCTTAATTTCATGGGGTGTGCCATACCGTTAAATAACCCTACGTCACTAGTGTCATAGTCTCGCAAAATTTGCTCACCAAATGAAAATGTATTCGTATACATCTATTCTTATACTTGCCAATTTGTAGGATATGACCATGCTGTTTGCATCCCAATTCAACTTATGTAACAGATTTTGGCTGTTGTTTACTAAACTAGTCCTCGTTCTGGCAAAATAACACGTTTGTTTCAGACTGCTTTGGTTCTGTGTAAGCCAGCCCCAATTAATGATTTAATATGTCACATGTAGTCTAGGCTTTCATAGAACTGTGCAAGTTCTTAGCGGTCGCGCTAGTTAACATGTCAGCCCTTAGTCAACTGGAGAAATTACCAGAATCTCCCTTCTAGAACACATTTTGAGTAAACCACTGTCGTGATATTGTTGGTGTTATTTGCACATGGTGAGTTTTTATTATCTCTTAGGTGCATAGCCCCAAAGCTATTACTTTTGTTTCGCTTTAAATAAATATGAGTTTATAGTTTTATTGATCAATACAGCTTTACAGCACATGGTTTATTTCATCAGCAGCACTAACTACCAGCAATGTCATTGTTATTGCCATTATCGTCACATTGCTAGATGTAAATATGTTTTCTTACAAAGTCCAAGCTAATGATTGAGACCCTGAGCTCTTTGGCAGCCATGGGGCAACATGATCCTTTGAAGTGCATTCACTGGCCTACCTGGAGGCAGAGTAATTTGTCAGGTCATACTGATCTGAAAAACGATATTTCAGTCATTCTTTGTAAAGGTTGCCATGTTAAGTGGCTGTTGGCTAGTAAAGAGTGAGGTGTGTTCTGCTGGAGATAGGACCCCCCACATGATCACTTGGAGGATCTGTGTCAGCTGCTTGATCCAGAAGGACGGGATGTCCACGTGAACCTGTCTACCTACAGGAAAGCCATGTCACACTGGATCCAGATAGTCCGACAGAAGAATTGCTTGTATGCATTCGTTTTCTCTTTTAATTTTTTTTTGGATGGGGTCAGTGGGTGGGTGAAAGCCAGTGAGTGCAATGTCGTAAAATGAGGAATGTTGCCAGGTGTTTGGGGTTAGGGAATCAGCTACCTTCCATGGTTAGGGGGAAAGCCCCGGGTAGACAAAGTCAATGACTTTTTACATTTAATTAGACTAGCTGCAATATAAATTTGTTCAGGCTTGTCAGTGTAGGCATACTGTGTCCATAACTAAAACAGACCTGTGTAAAATTTATCCTAGGCTAGGCAAGTATTTCAGTGTTTCAAACTATTTTATACCCTGGGCCATTTAAAGTATATTTTCCCATAGTTCGCAAAGCTATTCAAATCAGTTACATCAATGATTTGCTTAAGTAGATTTGTCTGCTCGTAATGTTAATTTGTTTTTGTTTTTAACAGTAAATTCTTAGAAACCACTGCAAGTTGTCTTCAGACTGTATAATTAGTATACCTAGGGTGTTTTGTTTACACAAGTAGTACACATGCACTCACACTAAACCTTGTAACATTTATTTTACCTAATTGTTATGTTGTTGCTGTTCTGTGGCAGTTTGTAATTTGTTTTAGTATTTAAGATAACAAAATGCAGAGTATTTTTATTTTACATACAAATCCGTTAAGAAAAGTACAAAACTGTCTTATACAAAATATTGTTTTACAAAACCTTTAATTTGCATCAAAAGTATATGTCAAAAAAACTGCCTGAATATACTATATGTCCGGTTCGTTATATCCTAAAGGCATTTCTTGTTATCAGGTTTGTTTGACAGCTGTGGTTTGATTGCCTTGCTAAGTAGTGGCAATTGTCAACGCTTGACTGAGTATTTGACCAAGTATATGTGCCCACTTTCAATGTTGTGGCATCAGGCCAAATGACATGGTGTCTGATTTGTTTCTAAGTAGACCTGCCTACAAAATGACATTATTATCGACATTTCAAGGATAAGTTTAATTATAGTTACACTTGCCACAAAGTTGACACTATCTGAAATTCCCCAGGTAATATCCTAACACACTTCATGTGTTGTAAAAAGCGAAGGCCAACATTTGGTAATGAATTCACACCACAGAAATACAGTTTTATAGAACAAACAAATTGCAAAAAGGTGTATTGTTTCTAACAAGCAATTATATTCACTGTGGTATATGGTTATAATCACATGATAGTTTGCCACAACTAGTACTGCACCTTCTAAACGAACATATTCTAAGTGGGACGTGGTGGTCATGTGGTAGAGTGTCGGGCTCTCGGTCACCTCCGCTGTTTCGAAGCTTGGGAAATTTTTTTCACCCCACTTTGCCTGTGTCTTTCGGAAGATACAGTAAATGCCGTTGGTCCCTTCTATCTGGTGCCTGTGCTAGGGGAAGTAAAAGATCCGATGCAGGGAAATGGAAAAAACCTGTGATGTACTCACTAACTCTAGAGAAGGATACTCATAAAACTACAACAAGTGTGTATAACAAGTGTGTATAACAAGTGTGTATAACAAGTGTGTATAACAAGTGTGTATAACAAGTGTGTATAACAAGCAGACTAGCTTTATAGGATCATGTGTGAACAGCTGAGATCAACATTGTTTTGTTTGTTGCTTAGTGAGAGTCCTGAAGAAATTGGGGATGATTTCCCAAATTTCTTCATGCCTGAGCGAGCACTGTCGCCGGAGTATGACAAGATCGTCCAGTATCTAAAGATGCCCTTTGGTAGTTCTAGCCCAGGACCAATCAATGGTAGGTAAAAAAAAAATTTGTATGGGTAGTATCCACTGTTAGAACAGTCGATCAATGCAACATGCTGAAGTACATGTATGAGTGTCGTATGCTCGTATGCATTTCTGATGATTGATGTTGTAATCCATAGGTCAGTCACGTCCTGCATGTGGGAATGATTTTGATGTTGGTGTCCGAGTATAGCAGCGAAAGTGGCAGAGATATGGGCCTGTAGGTACATTAAGATGTGAACACTTTGTTGTTGGTGTCAAAACAATTGCCAGATGTGGTGTCATGTTTCACCTGTGCATGTTACTAATAACGTAGAGTGTGATTACAGTGGGTGTGTGCACCACGGCTCAGGCACAGGTAGGTTTGGTGCAGTGCAAGATGTGTCCATTTGTTACATGGAGAATAGTTTTTCTTTAAATTGGTTGACAGTAATTCCTTATACATCCATTAAGTAAAAGTCGTTTTCATTCTTGAACAGTGTTGCAAAATCTGTGAAAAATATCTTGGTGTAATTTTTGGCAGATTAAAATTATTTTGTTATTGGTTTTCAATTAGTTTTGATAGCTTCCTACTTGGCTTGTACATAGTCAGACAAGCACAAATGAATGTATTGAAGTAGGCTGCTTTGTCTTCAATATGCTCGTGCATATTCATTTACATGTCTGACATCAGTGGATTTATAGTGACAGTATATGAGAAGGAAGTGCTGTGGGCTGTGTAGCTCATACAAATAGCCATGACCTTTCACCGTGTAGCACTGTCCAATGGATCTCAATAGAAATTTGAACCAGAAGTGAACATTTACATTTCTGTTGTGACACATCCACTTGAGAGAACCAAGAGGTGAGTATATAACGGTGCAGTATTTTCAAATTGGCTTTTGTTTCGGTAAGTTGTTTTCACTGTGCAGGGCAGTGTGTGTAGACTGTAGCAAAGGTAATGAACTTCAATAAGTAAATGTACACTATTTGTATGCGTATGCATCTGTGCATGTCCATTTGTGCATTCTTTTGTGACTTGACTACCAGACGTGAGACTGTAACAAGGATGTCATTTGTAGCTAAGGAGTAATGTGATTTGTGCACTTTACACCCTCTGTGTTGCTAACTGTGTTCCTGTGACATAGATAATAGGTGTGTGTGCAAAAATGGACTATTTGTATCTGGTATCTTGGTTTGTGGCAGTGTTCTTTCAACATGGCTTTGTCATACAGTTGATGTGATTAATTGTATGTACGTGGACTACTAAAACCCCAGTGTATGCAGTTTGAAACTTAATACTAGGTTGGAGCAATTCAAAACATAAGTGTGTTTTGCTGTTGATACAGTACAGTGCTTTGATGTGTGTAGATGTTATGCCAGTGCGCAGATGTGGAATGATTATGCATGTTTTTTGTTGATTATTCATGCAGTCAAATGTCAAACTACAGTGTGCTTAAGAACTCTAGTAGTTTTTTGTTATTTGCATTGCATAGCAGTGACAGGATGATCAGACATTTATATCCTGTGGGTGCATTACAAATTGTGGGAATCTCGCACCTTTGTTGAAGCTTGTTCTTATGTCAAGAGATTTTGCCACACAGAGATCAACCAGATCTTCTACACTTTTCTTAAAAGGCTGCAAAAAATGTGTTACCTTTTGTTGATGTGCAAACACCGTACAGTGATCAGAATTAAAAAAAAATTTATTGACGTAGGTGATGTCTGAATTAAATGTCATAGAAATCATAACTGGGTTTGACACTTTTTGAGGGGTAACCTGCTTTAGAGCTCTCATTAAAGTTGCTGTTTTTGCCGTTGTAGACATAATCGAGTCAGGTGAGACTGCGGGAACCACGTACCTGGAGGGATCGGGCTGTGGGGGCATGGAGGAAGCCCCTGTACAAGAAGCGTAAGTAGAGCAAATCTTAGCACCCTTTCACAGGGAGTTGTGTATGGATTGTTCGTAGATTAACATAAGTGGTGTGGATCTTGGTAGTCTTGGTAGGATTTGTGCATGTAGAGAACATATTAGCAGCTTTCCATGCTTAGGGATTAGTGTAAATGGAGCAGATCTTAATAATTTTCCATGTTCAGGGATTGATGTAAGTGAAGCAAATCTTGGCAGCCTTCCGGGTTCACGGATTAGTATGCTGAACAACAAAAGAAATACAAATATTTCAACATACGTTTTTGTCAATTAAGATACTGAACTCCCTGAACTTTCGTCAAGGCAGCATGATGAGCTTGATGTGTTGTCTCGATTAAATAAAAAATTGTGTGCTATGCACAGTCCAGCCCTGTTAGTTCAGGACCTGCATGGCCATATGTGGGATGTCATGAGGTAAATCCAGGTGTGTAGCCATCATGGATGAATGCACATCCTGCAGATGGCTTGTATAAACCTTTGAAAGTGTGACACATTTTTCCACACTGAATATTATTGGGAGCTCAACAGTACATACATATGTATCAGGCTGTCAGCTGTTCTGCAGAGACATTTCCTGCTGTGGCTGATGCACATATGGTACGTCAAGTGTATGAAAGTTGTTTGTTTAGTGCTGACAGCAGTTATGAATGACGTGAATGTTTAGCTGAAGCCATGTTGTAATGTGGGCGTGGTAGCACTGATGTCTGTCTCAACTGGTTTTAATGCCTCCACCCCACACTAGCTGACAACCCCATACAGCATCATAGTTGGGTTATGATTAATTCTCACTTTGGTCCATAATTTTGTTGACAAGTGATGGCGTGATAGCACAGGAACGCAGTGATGTATTTGACAAAAGATGACATACAATGACTCATGTGTACAGTGTTGATGTATCTGACAAAAGATGACATATGAACAAACTAAAACATGCTGTGAAGCTGCTCATGCGAAGTAGCAATGCATACTCTGAACAGAAGAAATTACTAGTAACAACAGGTAATGTGATGTTCCTCTTCTGTTACTGAATGATCCTAGCTTTAGCTTCCACGTTCCACATTCTAATTCCATAAATAGAAAATTTTCAGTCCTGTTTGCTGACGCGTTGGCCAGGTGGAAGCATGTGTGTTGATGCATTATAAATTCACTGTGGCACTGGACATTATGAGTTTCATTGATGTCAACATATTAATAGAATATTCTTAGTTTTCATTAAGATGTAGCTAACCATCCTTCATGTAAGCTGAAAAGTACCAGAAACTTATTTAGTAAATTCCAGTGACTCATATTTGCATGTTCTAGATACTCATGTCCGTGTGTATTCCAGAGATTCATATCTGTGTTCTATATATACATGTCCATGTGCATTCTAGAAACTCATTTCTGTGTATTCCAGAGACTCATATATGTGTGTATTTCAGAGGCTCATATCCGTGTGTGTTCTAAATACACATGTCCATGTGTATTTCAGAGACTCATATCTGTGTATTTCAGAGACTCATATAGATCTATGTGCTCTAGTCCTGGGACTCATGCTGCCCCTGTGTGTTCATAAGACTCATCTCTGGGCACTTCAGAGATTCACAACTCTTGGTGTTTAAGAGATCCGTGCCTGTCTTCCAGTGACATGGTTGAGATCCTGAATCGGGTGACAAATCTGCAACTAAGCAACCAGAAGTTGGCTGAGGAGAACAGCAAGCTGCGCAGTGAACGAGAGAGTGCTGACGACCTGATGCTGCAGACAAACCAGGAGGTGGAACAGCTGAAGAAAACTATCAAGAGGTACGCTGTCACTAATAGGATGCAGGTAGATGTAGGCAACCTGCTGGTGGTCCCTCCTGTTAAGGCCAGATATGGCAGCAGCGTGGGGTATTTTTTGTATTGATAATTATGGCAAACTTATTTGTCCAATAACAAAGAGTAAGTCAAGGTGAGTAAGAAGTATGTTTTAATGTAATTTTTGCCAATGTAACAAACTAGATGGCTGTCATAATGGGAAAATGTAGCATACTTTGTGCATGGTCCCCAGCCATTACTACAGCAGATAAGATTACAATTCTTTCACTGTCATATCTAGACAACTTGATATTATGCAATAATAACCTTGCTTTTGTAATTTTAGTAAATTATATATTTTATTTTGAATGAAAAATATTGTTGAAAAAAATCCAATGTTTTTCATTGTAAATACCTTCATTACAAATAAATTAAGCAAGTTATTACAAATATAAGGTTGTTATTGTATGGAGAGGGTAATGCAGAATATAACAATGTAAACCTGATTGACAAGACTAATATTACCGGAGTTATGCAGATTACAAATTTATAAAATGCATTTTTTGTAAATGGCCGTCAAAGATTGAATAACAATTGGACAATGGTTTTTCGGAATTATTTTGTGTCAGTATTAATATATAATAGAAGTTGAAGTGTCATGTATCTGATAACATGTATGGCGCGGTAGTTGTGTGGTAGAGCGTCGGTCTTTTGGTTGGAGGGACTGGGGTTTGAAACCACCTCCACCGTTTTGAAGCTTGGGCAATTTCGTTTACCCCACTTTTGGAAGAGACAGTAAAAGCCGTTGGTCCCTTCTATCTGGTGTCTATGCCAGGGGAAATAAAAGATCCCATGAAGGGAAATGGAAAAAACCTGTGATGGACTCACTAACTCTTTAAAAACCAGGAAGACTACATTGGAAATAAATGTACTTTGGTGTGCTTTAATGTGTTATCCTCGGCATTACTGGCTACAAAAAAAATCAACAACAACACCAGTCAGGATTGATGGAACACGGTTGATACACATTTCCAAAATGCGTATCACCCTTGGATAGGTTATATTCATGATATGTCTGATTTCATCATACGATCGGCATAGCATGAAAAATGTATTAACTAAATTTGTTAGTCTCGGGAACAACCAAGAAATAACTAGGCAGTAACAGAGTCCACAAGATAAACAAAGTTCCACAACATTCAGTCAAATTCACCAGCCTTGTATGCTGGCACTTCCTCCTCGCCAGTTGACTTGTGCCACCGTTCTACTCCCAATTTCGCCGCCATCTGCGGGAACTGTAGCCAGTGCTCTACCTTTCTTTTTCTGCCCAAAAACATGCTTTGTGGAAAATTCATTCGCTCTGACTCGATCATAACTTTCGTTAGATGCCATCGTTGTTTGCACTCAGAAATAGCAACACCGTGCATTGTGAGAGACCACGCGTCATATATACAAATGTCTGCGCCATATATGGAAATATTTGGGTCACCACGGGGTTGCAAGCTTAGCATTGTGGGAGACCCCGCGTCATATTTGCAAATGTCCGCGTCATATATGGAAATATCTGGGTCAACGTGGGTCGCAAGCATAGCAGAGCATCCCGATGGTGACGTAGCACAATGTTGAATACCAAATGAGATAGTCGGTAGAATCCTGCTTGCATATATGACGATGCCCAGTGAATACGGGTCAAAGGGTGGGGATGCCGTGTAGACAGGCAGTTAGAGGACAGAAAGGGAAGTATATCCGTACTAAACAAGATGGTGTATGATGAATTTACAGCAGCGTTGCTAAGGTCTAAACATCGCATATTTTCGAACTTGTTCTGCGTGTTTAGTATCAAAATGGGATTATTATTATTTTATAGGGGCACCCTTTATTCATGATTAAAAGCGATTTAGAGGTATGTAATTGTTATAAAAAAATTTATAAAAAACTTTATTGATAATTAACATACAAAGCTATCAGAATATGGAGGAAACACATTTTGAGTATATTTTTTCAAAATACATAATTTCAGCTGCCGTGTGATCAAGATTCAACATCACAAACTGATGCCTACATAAAGAAATCTGCATATCACTCGCAGACGAGCTGCACAAATTACCATGTAGTGCTAAAGGCCTTTCTCAAGGTCACACAAATCGTCCATTAGGCCAAACGATCCATGTAAGCCAAATGATCCATGTAAGCCAAACGATCCATGTAAGCCAAATGATCCATGTAAGCCGAACGATCCATGTAAGCCAGCTCAACAACGAAGGCCTATTCCAAGCATAAAGACTAACAGGATGACACCAACTTTGAGCCATTCCTATAATAATAATAGCGCCTGTATCGTCAAAGTCTGGGTTTATGCCCTTTATTTTGCAATCAGTAACATTGGGACAAATCATGAGTGTATAAAACCCGGTTCACCCTCCTGGCCTGTTGTGGCCGTCTGTAGGAAGTATTCAGCGACACAGCAACTATTGAACAAAAGCTAACAATTTCGAGTATATGTTGCATATATGGTCAGCTACTCGTTTGTACAATTGAATGAAGTGAGGGAGTTGAAACAGTAACTTGTAGACTAGTGTTGAAATCTGGTCATTCCATGGAGTGGTTTGTACTCTACCACTGAGTTCTGTCTGATGGTGATGCACAAACATTCCATATGTCAGTGGTTTCTCAAGCTGGGGTCAGAATCTATGGAGGTTGTCATGCACTTCCAGGGGGTCCTCTGCAAACATACAAAACTATTTTAGAATGGCACATTACATGTGAAACACAAAGCGGATGGAGGCCTTAGCTTTCCTCTTCAATTTCCATATTATGTTCAGGATGTCACTGCTAAAATTGGTTTATGAAATTAATGTCTTTCTCAAGCTATCGTGGCCTATCTCTGCTTCTTTTTTACGCCTCTGCTACAATTTTGGACAGCTTTGTGCTGAGAAAATTTGGGAACCCTACCATAAGTTAATGACAGCGTATGTGTTGCCGCCAGACTTGGGGTCAATTACATCACAGTATATCAATTCTAGTTCCAATTCCACTTCAAAAATACCAATTCCATTTACAAAATACCAGTTCCAATTATCAATTCCATATCTAAATAACAGTGTATAAACAGAGCAACCATAGACGTACTCAATGCCAAAAAATTAAAATTTCTAGAGCAACTTTATTTAATTTAATTGATATACACAATGTATTATATATTTTTTATTGTGGTGAATATTGAAGTGAATTTGTAGTGAAGTAATTGAAAATACCAATTACTTTTTGACCAATTCTAATTAAAAAAAACAATTCTAATTACAATTGCCGCAGCCACCAGGTGACTGTGGACCGCATGTGTGAGTTGCGCAAGGAGAATGATGACCTGAAGGAAATGGTCGAGTCCTTGGAAGCGTTGAGACGGGCGTCAGAGATGAAGCATGGAGACCAGCACAAGGAGAACAGAACTCTCGAGCAGGACATCACAGAGCTGCAAGTGGAGGTAAGGCAGTGTACCCAATCAACGGCCACCTCTTCAGATACTGATGTGTTCTACCTGCTTGCTCCCTTTATAAAGGGGTGAGGCTTGTTCATATACTGCTGCACCACCTCAGCTGTTATCCCTTTCCTTGCTCCCTTTGTAAAGGGGTGAGGCTTGTTCATATACTGCTGCACCACCCTAGCTGTTCTCCCTTTCCTTGCTCCCTTTATAAAAAGGTGAGGCTTGTTCATATACTGCTGCACCGCCCCAGCTGTTATCCCTTTCCTTGCTCCCTTTATAAAGAGGTGAGGCTTGTTCATATACTGCTGCACCACCTCAGCTGTTATCCCTTTCCTTGCTCCCTTTATAAAGGGGTGAGACTAGTTCATGTACTGCTGCACCACCTCAGCTGTTATCCCTTTCCTTGCTCCCTTTATAAAGGGGTGAGACTAGTTCATGTACTGCTGCACCACCTCAGCTGTTATCCCTTTCCTTGCTCCCTTTATAAAGGGGTGAGACTAGTTCATGTACTGCTGCACCACCTCAGCTGTTATCCCTTTCCTTGCTCCCTTTATAAAGGGGTGAGACTAGTTCATGTACTGCTGCACCACCTCAGCTGTTATCCCTTTCCTTGCTCCCTTTATAAAGGGGTGAGACTAGTTCATGTACTGCTGCACCACCTCAGCTGTTATCCCTTTCCTTGCTCCCTTTATAAAGGGGTGAGGCTTGTTCATATACTGCTGCACCACCTCAGCTGTTATCCCTTTCCTTGCTCCCTTTGTAAAGGGGTGAGGCTTGTTCATATACTGCTGCACCACCTCAGCTGTTATCCCTTTCCTTGCTCCCTTTATAAAGGGGTGAGGCTTGTTCATATACTGCTGCACCACCTCAGCTGTTATCCCTTTCCTTGCTCCCTTTGTAAAGGGGTGAGGCTTGTTCATATACTGCTGCACCACCTCAGCTGTTATCCCTTTCCTTGCTCCCTTTGTAAAGGGGTGAGGCTTGTTCATATACTGCTGCACCACCTCAGCTGTTATCCCTTTCCTTGCTCCCTTTGTAAAGGGGTGAGGCTTGTTCATATACTGCTGCACCACCCCAGCTGTTCTCCCTTTCCTTGCTCCCTTTATAAAAAGGTGAGGCTTGTTCATATACTGCTGCACCGCCCCAGCTGTTCTCCCTTTCCTTGCTCCCTTTATAAAGAGGTGAGGCTTGTTCATATACTGCTGCACCACCCCAGCTGTTCTCCCTTTCCTTGCTCCCTTTATAAAGGGGTGAGGCTTGTTCATATACTGCTGCACCGCCCCAGCTGTTCTCCCTTTCCTTGCTCCCTTTATAAAGAGGTGAGGCTTGTTCATATATTGCTGCACCACACCAGCTGTTCTCCCTTTCCTTGCTCCCTTTATAAAAAGGTGAGGCTTGTTCATATACTGCTGCACCGCCCCAGCTGTTCTCCCTTTCCTTGCTCCCTTTATAAAGAGGTGAGGCTTGTTCATATACTGCTGCACCACCCTAGCTGTTCTCCCTTTCCTTGCTCCCTTTATAAAAAGGTGAGGCTTGTTCATATACTGCTGCACCGCCCCAGCTGTTATCCCTTTCCTTGCTCCCTTTATAAAGAGGTGAGGCTTGTTCATATACTGCTGCACAGCCCCAGCTGTTCTCCCTTTCCACTTCTTATCCGCACCGTCTCCATCCACTTGTCAGCCTCCTCTGCCTTTCTCACATCCCTCTTTGAATATCTGCATGTGTTTTGTTACAGCTGCTTCTGCACTTGATTTAGCCCAGCACGAATTAAGTTCTTTTATGTTCATATCTGTAGTGTGTGAATTGTTTAATGAGAGACTCGGGTCGGATTTGACGGATTTTTGACAATAAAATGAATTTCGAGTTGTTGCCATTTCCGTGTATAAATATTATTCAACTTCCCATTCATGTAAATTACACTGTCGAAATAAACACGTTTCTGTCATAAAACATGTCTTGTATGATGCCTATTATTGCTAAGTCTTTGTTTTTGTAAAATTAACCGAGACTAATGGAACATTAGGTGATTTTCCATGAGCGATTACATGCCGATAAACGCTGCCATTTCAACATGGTGCATATCACGGGAAAGCCCCATATTCGCTCTGCATGATGGTACAAACAGTTTTTAAATGTGCTCAGCGGGTATCTATATAATTCCGACTATAAATGACCGCCTTTGAACCATCTCGGCGACAAAGGAATGGGGAATCCCACTACGATTCGCCGGACAGCATCACGTGATGTCGGATTCCCTCAAATCAAGCACTCTAATTGGTTGTAATGCTAATTTCCATCCTCTGACGTTAGCTTCAAATGCCAGCTACGTTCGATTCGATAGACTTTTTTATCCCCTGCGTTTCGTTCATTTATATCGCTTTATAAAACGACATTATGCTGTTTGGTCGAAAGCGAGTGGGCGGTTACGGTACTAGGAGGCAGCGAAAGCTTGCATCGTTACAGTTAGCGCACGGTGCGAAGGCATCGAGGGTTGAATATGCCAATGAACCTGCGGCGACAACTTCGTCTTCGCATGGGGCCAGCGAGAATGGCACTCAGTCTCGGTGTAAGTTTAATTTCTGATATTTCATATGTTCACTAAGATAATGCATATGATTCATATTTATATACATTTGTGTTTTTTCCAAACGTTGTTAACCTTTGTGGCATAACTATTACTGTATAAACGATTTGACGCTGATCTAGTTAATGCTGTTGATGTTCCTGGTTGTGTTGACATTCAGGCCCAGGGGCCATCCAGGCACACCAGAGGCAGAGTTGTGACTATGGTTTATTATATTACTACAACTTGCCTAGGTAATTATCGTATACATAGCCTATACACACACGCATGCGTGCGCAGGTGTGTGTGTATAATATGGCAATGCCAATAGAGTAAATTGCATTCAATGCCATACCCCTGCATACATAGTAAAGGGTTTTTTTTTTTTGTTGAACATGTCTTGGATACTTTTTTGTTCATGAAATACATTTAGATTGTGTATTTTTTCCAGGCATCAAAGCGGCCATCAACAGCACCAGTTGATCCGTCTCGGAGACTGTCTGCCACTGAACGGAAGTTTGGTTATGCAGATCTTCTGGAGGAGATAGGTGTTCCGCGCTTCCTGGTTGTGGATGAGACAGATGCTGATGGAGATCTTTCAACAGTACTTGTATGCTGTGCCGTGTTGCCATCTCTTGTTGCGAACCTGCCATGCACGTTGTGTAGGAAGCGTACACTCTCCATCTGAGCTGTCGACCGCACCCGCGGCATGGTGTGTGGCCTCGAGACTTTCTGCACCAATTGCGACAAGGTCATCAATGCAACTCTGTCATCAGACTGTATCGATGGGACTCAAGCGAAAGTCTGTGCAGGCCAGCACGTTGGGCACGAAAGGTTGCTCGAACAACGGCTCGAGATGAATCCACCTATGCACCTGGGGCGTTTTAGGGATTTTGCTGTGCTCCAGTGAACTTTACATATGCTGCAGTGAACTTTATCTGTATGAACTGTGGACTGGTGTGCTATTTTCAGTAATGTGTATGCAAAGTTTCAATCATCTAGGTTGCTTTTCAGATGTTGAAATGTATGTGCCAATGTACGTAAACTTTGAATGCGATTTTCTAAAAAAAACATGTTTTTCCCTCACACCTACTGCCTCCTTTGTCACTTATCTCTGCTATCGTTTGACAGAATTGCTTGAAACTTTCTACAGTGTTTCTTGAAGTACTAGTATGCTCTTGAAAACTATGTAGTAACTTTTTAGAAAACATTGCCTATATTGTGTATAATGAACCATCAGTGTAAAATTTCATGATGAAAAAATGCATTCAGATGTAAAAAAAATCATGAAAACAAAAGTTTTTTGAAAACTGGGAAAGTCAACTGACTGTTTTCATCGGGGTTATGTGGAGTAACTACACCGCAAATTTGAGTCCTCTAAATCCAGTGGTTACTGATGTAAGTCACACGTAACATTCAATCCAAGATGGCTGCATACCGTGGGAAAATATGTATGAAACTTTCTGAAAAAAATTCACAGCATTACTGTTACCTGGACTTGCAATCTATGAAAGTTTCAGCTCTGTAGGTTCAGTGATAATGAAATAAGAAAATAAAATGTGTTTAGACCCAAGTGACGCCTTAAATAATATGTGCAGTTGGTTTAAAATCTTCAGAAGAATTGCCTTAGATTTGTCATTTGCTGGTAGCTGAACTTGATATCTGATTGGTTACCTACTTGGTTGTGTTACAGGAAAACCCATTATAACTATGAATTACTTCACAACATAATTGCTATGTGGTGCTGTTCAAATTTTAGCTGCATGAAGTTTCATCGCAGCTGACTGTAGCACTAGAGGAACAGAGCTCTCTACATTCTTCATTTGTTGAACAGAAGGTTAGTACAACATCTTACTTGATTTACAAACATTGTTTGAAGTGTTCATAGACAATTAGGAAAAAACCTCCTCCTCTCGACTTGCCATTTTATTTGCTTACTCAAACGTTAAAAAAATATAATTAAGTGGTAATAGGTTAAAGGAAAGTTGGGTGCAGTTGTCAGATGTCATGTCAGATTTTTTTTTTTTAATTGCATTTACAAAATAAAGTTGATACCATTTGCTGTAGTATTTATATTTGCTAAATATTTTGTTAGCTCTGGGCAGTTGACAAACACAGACCACAGACCAATAGTATAGTTATCCTCGCTTATACAGTCAGTGTGTAAATACTTCTGTGTTTCTGGTACAAATGTGCTTATTTTCAGTGCAGAACTATGAAGTGTGAAATACAATTGCTCACTTTGAGCAAGGGTTCCCAAACATTCTCAGTTCAAGCCCCCCCAATTTTCCCCTTTCTTGCTGAAGCCCACCAACTTTGTGTTTCACATGTAATGTGCCATTCTAAAATCAATTTGCACATTTATTGAGGACCCCATAGAACAACATGGCAGCCCTCAGGGGTCCCTGGCCATCAGTTTGGGAGCCCCTAACTTAGAAAACTTACAATTGTTGCTTTCAGCAAAAGCGAACAGAAGCTGAAAAGCTGCGCCATTTACAAATGACACAACTTCTGGAGGTAACTGCTGCATTCACTGTTAGTGTTAAGTTTCGATAATGTGATAGTAATGCTGGTTTGTGTCATACATTCGAGTGTGCGCATTCCAGTGCCTTCCAGTTGCCTTGCTTCTCCAGCATATATGGTATAGTTGGCTTCTGAACAAGGATGATGATGATTAAATTATAATTCTTCTGTACCCGGGTAAACAATCAGAACATGTTGATTCATATTTCCCTTTCGTGTCCACTTGCTTGTCCACCACCCTTTCCGTGGTAGACAACTACATCCTTTCTTCCTTCCATTCAGCCTTCATCCTTCATCTCCCTTCCCTTGCATGCTTTGTCCCAGTCTTTACTTCACTTTTTGCTTCTTTCAATCTGTTTCTTTTTTCTGCCTCTCATTCCTTGTTCCCTATATCTTCCTGACTTCATCCCCTACTCCCTCCCAATTCATTCACTCTCTCCTTTGCTACCTACTTCCCTTTGTTCAAACATGTTTTCCCTTCCACTTTCCCTTAATTATTTCAATGTAGAATGTGTGGGCCTTTGCTTTAATTCATGGGCATTCACCAGGTGGCACCACTGAAATGTTAATTTCCCTTGAATCCCCTGATCAGTTTTACTTTTTCACTGAGCAAAATCAAATTAAAAAAAATTCTGTAATTCACTATTTAGCAGGTGCTTATTTTATTGCATGTGCATGTTCAGTTCTTCCGTAAGTGCACTAATAAAATACAGTGGTTGTTCTCGTAGTCATGGCCAGATTCCTTGTGATATTTGTCACGTGGCAACTTTTATTTGGCCATAGCGGACCGTTGTCACCAGTTATACGACTCATTGAATTTTTCTGTTTGTAGAAATCCGGCCAGTTAGAACAATTACAGACGATAATTTCTGACCTTGGTCGAAAGAATGAAGTAAGTTGGTTATTTGCAGACGATGGAGCAACAGACCGTAACTTACAGAACATTTCACATTTATTGTAGCAAAGTGTTATGAATGAAATTCAGAAAATCAATAATTTGAAATTCATATATTTTTATTGATACACGACCAAAAGACATCCTTGTTTCTAAGGACATTCTATCTGCAACCTGTGGATATGTTCAGACTGAACCTCAGATGGAGTAGCAGTCAACAGACTGTCATATACATGTTGGGTGTATTGTCCCTTGTCACTAGTTCATCGCATTTGGCCCCTCCTTTCTAATGTTAATGGTTTCATGTACAGTCGCGCCTCGTTATAACGCGCCCCGTTATTACGCGGATTTGGATATAACGCGGTCGGTCGTGGACCCCAAATTTCTGCCGCCAGGGGAAAATGTCAAATGGGCCCGCTTAAACCTACTTAGAATTGCTTTGACAATTCTCAAGAAACATTAGGTGAACAATGTCAATGAACGAGTATCAACGTGTTGTTTGTTTTGCGCTGCCGACATCAATCGCTGTCGCTGGCTTCGCTTCGACGGTTTGTAAATTGCAATCGAGATTCACAAATATGCCTCGCGTAAGAATCAGATCAACCGTTTTAAATGCATTTAACAAGCAGTACCAATATAACACTTGGGTGAAATTACATGCTTCCGTTACATCGTAAATTTAATCGTTTTCGCGACGCGAAACCAACGTGCCAAATTCCTAACCCAAGGCGCTACCGGTGGCGAAAATACGAATTCATCATCCACATATGAAATGATGAATCGATGTTAAGTGGTGCGTAATAAATTTATGCTTCGGTCGAGATCGGTTGAAAGACGAAGTGAAACAATTATTAATTCTACCTATTGTCTTTTTCTGTGCTTTATCAGCTTGCATACTACGTTTGTCAAATCATATACGTTTTCGGCTGCTCAGGTCCAGGTTATTATTTTCGATTCGTAGGCCTGTTGGTCCAGTACCTCATCATCGTAGTAGATCTATTCCATAACGGTATACGTACATGTGTTTTATTCAGTTCAAGAGTCAAGAGAGTGTGACATTTAAAAATAATACACGTTGATGCTAGTATACGCGTTTAATAAGTTCCATAAACTGCATATTGCCGTATAAGACAATGCTGCAAGCACACGGGGCTTCAACAGGGTTCATGGACTTGGTGCAGCGGGTGGCGGTCGCTGTTGTTTAGTAGCTCCCTGGTGGCAGATATGAGAACACCTAACGCGCCTCGCTTACAACATGGTCGAAGTCGTGGACCCCGACTACCGCGTTATAACGAGGCGCGACTGTATTGGTAATTTGGTGGGTCTTGTCATCTGTTTCTTGTGTGGTTTTATAGTGCAACATGATCAGTTATAACTGATCATGTTCATATTCTATACAAGGCAAGAATCATATTTAGTGTGAATATTTAATGATTGTGAAAATTGTAATGATGATATTCAAATAATATTCTGGGGATGTGTTCTTCAAGGAATTATTTTATTGCAGTATATCAGAGAGGAGAAGACAAACTTGGAACAGCAGTTGACACAGACACAGCAGCAACTGTCAACGTATGTGCCACCAGTGACAATAGTAATACGAATAGTAAAAAACACTTATAAAAGTTCCCTGCACCAACTGTCATATTGGCTAGTTTCCTGTGTCTTTCAGATATCCCCAGGCAGCTCAGATAATCTGTCTCGCAAAACCTTTGTGTTCCTTAAATTAAGCAGAACCTGGGCAAGTGCACTTTTTCTGTATCTGAGCAGGGGCCCAAAATCTGGAGAGAGAAAACTCCCATCAAATCATCTGAAGCTTCAAAAATCGAATCTATTTTTTCAGTGGAGACCCGCTCCGATGATGACTTTTGCATGTCTCTATTGATGATATGCTTATCAATTCCAGATCGTTCTGCCTCTGAACTTGGGTCCCTGAGATTAGATGCAGAAGTTTTATTATTATGTTATTATTATTAATTGGAAGTTTTATTATTGACTATCACATTGAACTAGCGTAGTTCTGTGTACCAACATTGAACTGTCTGTTCCTCTGTCCAGCATGCAGGCAAGAGTAGGCCGATTGGGTGTGGTTGAGACATCGGACGAAGAGAGCGACTCTGAGGACCTCATGCCCATCAAACTGATTCCTGTGGCTTCCAGCACGCCCTGCCATGGTCTCTCAATTGGCTTTGAGATGAAGACATCCATTGTGAGTTTATACTAATGCTAGTGATAATTTGAATGCGTTCAGGGTGTATGCAGAGTCTTAAAAATAATAATTTTCAAACAAAGGTCTTAAATGATCCTACATTTAATTTCACTGAACTATGATTCGACAAAGGTTGAATGATCTGCTTATCGTTGAGTGATATGCTTTTTAAACAAATGATGCAGTTTAATCACCAAATAAATAAAAGGCTCTTGCAGGGTATTTGAGCAAAATGTTATTTTGTAAGGTCTTAAATATATGAAGTATTTGTCTCAAAAAGGTCTTAAATATATGAAGTATTTGTCTCAAAAAGGTCTTAAATATATGAAATATTTGTCTCAAAAAGGTCTTAAATATATGAAATATTTGTCTCAAAAAGGTCTTAAATATATGAAATATTTGTCTCAAAAAGGTCTTAAATATATGAAATATTTGTCTCAAAAAGGTCTTAAATATATGAATTATTTGTCTCAAAAAGGTCTTAAATATATGAAGTCTGTCTCAAAAAGGTCTTAAATATATGAAGTATTTGTCTCAAAAAGGTCTTAAATATATGAAGTATTTGTCTCAAAAAGGTCTTAAATATATGAAGTATTTGTCTCAAAAAGGTCTTAAATGTATGAAGTATTTGTCTCAAAAAGGTCTTAAATATATGAAGTATTTGTCTCAAAAAGGTCTTAAATGTATGAAGTATTTGTCTCAAAAAGGTCTTAAATGTATGAAGTATTTGTCTCAAAAAGGTCTTAAATGTATGAAGTATTTGTCTCAAAAAGGTCTTAAATGTATGAAGTATTTGTCTCAAAAAGGTCTTAAATGTATGAAGTATTTGTCTCAAAAAGGTCTTAAATATATGAAATATTTGTCTCAAAAAGGTCTTAAATATATGAAGTATTTGTCTCAAAAAGGTCTTAAATATATGAAGTATTTGTCTCAAAAAGGTCTTAAATATATGAAGTATTTGTCTCAAAAAGGTCTTAAATATATGAAGTATTTGTCTCAAAAAGGTCTTAAATCCTGGTTTACACAGATTGACGTATGACTTGAGTTGACTTTAAAAGCATAGTCCATGGTTATCTCTCACTCTCCTCCGGGAAGTCACTCCACCTCTTCTGTTGTCTTCTCTTCTGCTGTCCTTTGAAGTCATGTTTGTGTGCTTGCTTGACAGTGTTTTCTCTTTGCATAAGGCAAACATGCCCAAATCACCTGAGTCTTCTGTGTCTGTTGACATCTGTGATAGATTCAGGGGTAAAGGTGTCCTCTCTGATCTTGACATTGACACATATTCTAATGCATGATGACTGTTGTTGTTGCAGGTGGACGACCCAATGTTGCCGTCTCCCTTGTGTGACAAGGAGTTTGAAGAGATGTTGAAGGAGTGCCAGCCAGGAGAGGTTGAGAGGAGTGTCGATGGTATCGCGCTGTCTCCCTCTGTCGCACAGAAGTATGGTGCTAAGGCTTTCACTGCTGTAAGTCTGCTTTACTTTCGTTGTTTCTTTCTGATTGTAGGAATTGTAATTTCTGCGGTGGATTGTCATGTTTGTTGCAGGTGTAGCATTAATAAGTATTCATAGTCATGCTGTGTTAATACTGGTGCAAAGTTTCTGCTTCTGTCTGTTGTAAATTGACTGGACATCACAATGTTTGTAAGATTTAAAAATTCTAATTTATTATATAATTTTTTTTATTTACAGGGAGACATCCCAGATAGATAGGATATAAAAAAAATTGCCTAGCTAATGCAATTGTTCTTAGCCCTAGCTGTAGAGTGGGTTTAGCTGAATAAAAAATTTATAAAATTTTTCTGTTCATGGCAACAAACAAAGATGGCTGCCAAATATGACAAATGTAGCATTGTTTGGAAACACTGTAACTCCTCCAGTAATTCAGGTATCAATGGAATTCTTTCAGTTTTTTATTTACATCTCATCTTATGCGACTATGAAGAGATGTTTAATGTATTGCTATTACTTCATATTTAAAAAAAAGGTACGTTCTTATATAGCGCGGTATCCAGTCCTTAGGACTGCTCAAAGCGCTTTACACTTCACCCCCTGGCAGACCTGTTCATTCCAAGGCCATTTCAACTTCTCTGGGAAGCATTCAGCCACGCTGCAATTGCGCAAAGACTATTCGTTCACATTTCCACCACTGTCTGTATTGCCAGGTACTCATTTATACAGCTGAGTGAACTGTGGCAACATGGGGTGATCAAACTTGCCATATGTTCAAAGCGACCGCAGTGGGATTTGAAACCGGGTTCTCTCGACTGAGAGTCCGGCCTTCTAACCAGTATGCCATCGCGCCCCACAATACTTAAACAAAAATAAAAAAATTTTTTTATAAAAACACCACATTTTCCATTATGGCTACTAAGATCACACTAAAACTATACATTATACATCTTCATAGTTGCATAAAGAAGATGATGAGCACATCAATCAAAACTTCATTAGTGTAGCATAATTATTACCAGAGATATGATGTTTTCAAATAGGAAAACCGCAGTTTTTTGCAAATGCCCATTAAAAAGTAAAAAACAGGATTTATTACTTGGAAGAGGCATGCTTTATCCATGAATAAAAGTAAATTTAATGGTATGTAATTGTTATAAAAGTGAACTTTATGGATACATGCATATACAAAGCTATCAGAATAAAGTAGTATTTTTGTATAAAAAAAATGGCATTTCTCCTGGGGTGTCTCCACTTAGACATGTATATTGAGTTACTGTGTACTCCATTGCCACATCTCAGATATGTAAATTACTATAGCTAAGATGATTAATTGCACCAGAGGTATTTTTCATAGTTGCTGTAGATACGAGAAATACCAGAAATCTGTATTTTTTAAGTTTATCAATCCATTTTTTAAACTGTGACATTTAAGTTTATTTTTATTATCATATCATGAAAGTTAAAAAGAACTGAATAGATGAATGAGTAATACTTACTTTCTTACTTAAGCCTTTTTACTCCTCAGTGGAGCATAGGCCATCAACGACTCCTTTCCACTGGACATAGTGAGACTAGTAGGTGAATTGTCTTTAAGTAAATAGTGAAGTGCCAGTCCCCTGTGACGCTGTGGTGATGTCTTGCAGACGCAGGAGTTTAGAGAGAGGAAGGATGCTATACTACAGCGGGTCAGTGAGTTGAGTCAGTTAGTCCCCCTCTATCAAGGGGCTTTATGCACGGGCCTCCGCAAACTCAACGATCACCTCAAAACCGACATGAATGCATTTGTCAAAGAGATTACATCGCAAGCAGTGGCAAAGTTGGCATTCAAGAAACGGTAAAGCAGCAGTCTTTAAGATTTGTCTCACGCATACATGTTTATCTGCTGTAGGATTGATCATGTCTGGTTGGTTAGGTGGACTGTTGTCTGCTGTTGTATCGTTACTGTTATGAAATATAACGTACATGTACAAAGTGTGATCATTTTCATCATGCAATCATGCTATGTATTATACACTATATCTTTTCTGACATCTGTCAAAATGTGTTTTAATGAACCACACAATTTTTAAATATAATTTGACCAGATCTGAATATATTGACCTTGTCATTCGGCATGCAAAGTAAACATTATATTCAGGACAAAGCAGATTGAAGATTTTTTTTTTTTAAATTGTAGTTCATTAAAGCACAATTGGGCATTCAAGGTGCTAGAATAAATAATACAATAATGTAGTTATAAATAATACAATAATGTAGTTTTAAATAATACAATAATGTAGTTATCACAGTATAAGAAATGTAAGTTTGATAGCGACTTAGCTGTTCTATTGGAATACATAAAAATTGCTATTAATGCACTGCCAATAACAAATACGTTGTGCTGCTAGCAAATGATGCATACATGGGTATGTGTGCCTCGGTGCTAGCAGTTAATAATTAGAGGGATATTTTCTTTTCTTCAGCATCAAGAAATTAATTAAGACATTGGTTCTTCTGAAAAGTAAGTCAACCAGCTTCGTAGAAACTCTCTAAGAAAATGCAATTATCATGGCTTGCGGAATAATTAGATGCTTCATGAAGTCTATGATAATTAATGTTCTGAAAGAGTGCATTGAAAATCATTCGTAAAACATGTTCAGCCATTAATGAATGCTGCAGTTTTTAACAAAGGCAAACCTGAGTATTTTGAACAGTAATAAATGTGGATTTTAAGTAGTCTATATTCCTAGGTGTGGTTTGTAGACCAGAACAAACAGATAAGAGAAATGTGTGACAACGTGACACAGAAGACAATAGAGGAATGTGACAGTCGAGTAGATGTGATTTCAAAGACTGTCTCTCACCTGGAGAGTCAGTGCAGGCAACAGGCTGAGTACGGCGAGCAACTGCAACTTCAGGTAGGTTTATTGATTTCCTTCAGCATAGTAAGTGAAAATGTTACAACTGTAGGCAGCAAGAGAAATATAAAAATTAGCTTTTTATTTTGTGGTTTACTTACATCATAATGTATGCTGATGTTGGAGTTGTGTACTTTTGACACTGGATAGTTCCACCTGTTATCCACTCGTATCCTTGTGTATTTGATTGCCAAGGCAGTCCTGTTGTAAAACATTAAGCTGTTATGTTGGCATGCCAACATGCATATTGGGTTAATGTCATATTGTGTTTATTAAAGTATACATGCATCAGATATTTAAGTAACCTAATTGGAATCAGGATGGCTATTTCCTTTGTATACATTAAAATGTTAATCCACATGTGTTGGTTGGTAGCCTTTTTTTAAGAAATTTTTTTTTAGTTGTTTCACGAAACTGAAAGTAGATTCCTTTTGCCTGGTTCACTTGCAGCATTTAACCAGGGCCAACAAATTACTAATATTCTACTTCTGTTAAACATCTTCAATTCATTATTGTTGTCTTTATGATGAAAGAAAATTACTATCTCAAACAATGATTGGTAAACAAGGTCCTGAAATCATTCCAGGTCCTGAATATTTCAAAGACATGTAGCTATGCCCCAATGAATAGTACTCCATGATTTATATGTTGTGCAATCATGTCGGGAATAATTGCTGGGGAGTTTCAGGGTCCAGTGCAATTTAACTGAGAAGAGATAAATGAATGGCAGTGTTGATTTGTCAACAGTTAAATGAGAGTAGACAGCAGCTAGCCGCCATGATGGAAGAGTTGGTCGCAAAGACTGGGAGAGTGACAGATTCAATAAGCCAGGCGCTTAGACAACAGGTTGATGAGCTGCAAAGGTAGGTGTCTTTCTGGTGTCTTTATTGATCCGTGTCTGTTTACTAGCAGGTTAGGTATTCCTTGTTCGGGTGAAATACACTGTTCCAATTAGTGACGTAATCAGGACCCCTTCTGTCATGCATAACAAGAACCAACAACTGAACATGTTGAAATTATAAAAAAAGGATTTGGCAAATAGTAAAAGGCCGTACTACCTACAAGTTTTGTCATTTGTGTAATAAAATACAGCGTGGTCATGACGTAAGCGAAAATGAACGTTGCCAAATTGACATTTGTCCTGTTGCTTGTGATCTGTAGGGTCACTGCGTATTAGCTGTTTATGTTGAAATAGCGAACGTGGAATTCTGTGTCACATCATCGTCAAAGAGGACGTCTGACCACAACGTAGTAGCAGAAATGATTCAAACCAGTGGTGGCATGTCGGGCCAGCAAAATATGAAAACTTGTGGCCCGAAGTGGCCCGACAACCTTAAAAAGGGCACCAGGCCAGCAGGCCAGTGTTAATATCGAGGCCTGTCATATGTAGTTATATCGTATATCATTTGCTGTCGTTAATGAACTGTGAAAGCAGGGCACTCTATCAGAGTGGCCAGTCTGACTAAGAGAAACAGGCTGCTCATTTCGCTAATTGCAATCTTCTTAGAACCACACTTGTGCCTGAGGTGTCTGGTTGTCCAATGCAGTATGTCTCTCATTAGTGATTGCCATGTTACAGAATGAGCAGTCGCAATTGTCTCCTTGCTAGCTGCATACCTTGGTCATTGGTGCTTCTCATCTGAGAAATCCATGGATAGAAATTTGATCAACATCTTCCTGACTACATTCTTGCATTGAAGGACTGAGGTAGACAAACATTCTTGCATTGAAGGACTGAGGTAGACAAACATTCTTGCATTGAAGGACTGAGGTAGACAAACATTCTTGCATTGAAGGACTGAGGTAGACAAACATTCTTGCATTGAAGGACTGAGGTAGACAAACATTCTTGCATTGAAGGAATGAGGTAGACAAACATTCTTGCATTGAAGGACTGAGGTGGACAAACATTCTTGCATCGAAGGACTGAGGTGGACAAACATTCTTGCATCGAAAGACTGAGGTGGACATTGGGATTCATGTATTGTTACTTTAAAACTCCGCCCTCAACTGATTTAACCCTATCACAAATCTGTTTCGTTGTTGTCCATATGTGTAGTTTGTGAATAGTTTATGTAACATCCGAAGTCAATTTAATGAAAATGCATATATTTTTATTCCAATCATTGAAAGAATTTGCTTTAGTCATTAGTTGTTCTTACAAGGCTTATCAATGCTGTTATAATTCAACGCTGATATGAAAGTTTCAGAGCAGTGTGGTATTGCAGCTTCAAAGGGTAATCAAATTCTTGGATTGATTAGAAGAAACATAACATACAAGGGAAAAAAGTTAATTATACCTCTTTTTAAAGCAATAGTTAGACCTCATTTAGAATACTGTATACAAGCATGAAGACCATATCGTAAGAAGGATATAGATACGCTTGAACGCATACAAAGGAGAGCAACTAAAATGATTCCAGAACTGAGAGACCTTAGTTATGAAGAACGCCTGAAAGAATGGTTTAACAACTCTAGAGACAAGGAGGTTAAGAGGAGATCAGATTGAAGTTTTTAAGATATTGAATGGGTATGAAAATATTGATAGAAATATGTTTTTCTCACTCAAGAAGGATAAAATTAGTAAAGGATCAATGTAGATTGGACATCAGGAAGCACTCGTTCTCACAGAGGACAATAAATGAATGGAACAAATTGTCTACAGATTGTGTAACTGCTAGCAGCGTGAATATGTTTAAAAACAAGGTTGACACATATCTCAGGAGGGCGGCCTATAAGTAGATGAACATTGTTGGACTCTCGATAAGCCAATGGCTTCCTTGTCCACTTGCCATCTGGGCCTTTGGCTTGGATGGCAAATCTTGTTAAATCTTGTTAAACTTTGCTGAATCTTCTGCATTGGAAATGCTAGATACCTATATTAACCCATGATGCTTCTATACCAGAAGAAACAAGGACAACCTGGTCTAGAAGGAAGCATTTGTCAAAAGGAGCTGTTAGAAAAAATAGCATACAAGCAAACTGTGGAGGATTTATAGGTGTACCAGAATGGATGAAGACTACACAAATTACAAAGAGGCACTTAATGCAGCTACGACTGAAATTAGACAATCTAAAAGAAGCTATGAGCAAAAATTAACATGTAAAATGTTTTTATGCATATGTCAGGAGTAAACAAAATGTACGAGATATGGTTGGACCACTAGAAGACTGGAAGACAGTGCTGGAAATATAATATCACAAGGTTTTTAATGGTGGAAGACCTAAATGGATACTTCAGTTCAGTGTTTACCAGAGAGGATATTGGTTCATTACCAGTTCCAGATGCTAAATGTCAGGAGGCTAAATCGGACTATTTAGGGCAGTTAAATGTAGTGTTGTTCCGATGATCGATTATAATCGAAAATCGATTGGTTGGGCTTTAGCGATGTGATGATCGATTATGTATTTCATTATTCACATTTAATGACATCAGTATCTTAGGGAATTCCAGGAAAAAGCAAAAATGGCAGACGAAGTTGCGAGAATCGTAGAGTTCAAACATTTTTGAAGGATATTACGCCAATTTACTTCATACCGGTGATGCTAAGGAGGCAGACAATCCGATTGACAATATATTGTACCAAGAAGCATCGATTTGGAGTGAATTGAGAATGGCATAGATTGTTTGCCAGGCCCAGGCCCAGGCCCAAGGCAGTGCCAGTGGCAGTGCTTGCGAAACGTTGGCATCAAACATAATGTTACTTTCAACCATTGTAACTGTTTCGCAAATATTCACACTGAAATGTTTATTAAATTCATTATTTAATTTTATTGGTCTGCTAGTTATAAGAAGACACAGAGTTTGCAAATCAAATTTGTCATATCCAAATTCCAATGTTCTCTGTTGAATAAAGAAGTTCCAATTCCAAAGAAGTTCCAGTATATATAAATATATCATATAAATTGTAACGTTAATAGATATGTAGTCTTTAATAACTAGGCCCAACCGATTATATAATTGAATGTTGATTGGTTGGTGCCATCCGATTATAACTGATGATTGATTATGAAATTCAAACCGATTCCCAACACTAGTTAATTGTAACTCCAGAAATGGTAGCTAAGAAAATGAAAGCAATGAAGGACAATAAATCACCTGGAGTGGATGGAATTTCTCCAAAACTACTAGTGGAAATGGTAGAACAACTGAGTATACCACTTGCAAGAGTGTTCAACTTGTCATTACAAGAGGGAGTAGTTCCTTTCTTTAGAAGGAAGCAAACATCGTACCATTATTTAAAAAGGGTTCGAGAAAAAAGTCAGAGAATTACAGACCAGTGAGTTTAACATCAGTGATTTGTAAATTATTAGAAAGGTTAATTAAAGACCACATGGTGGACTTCTTTGTTACGCATAAATTATTAAATCCTTCTCGACATGGATTCATAAAAGCGAGTTCATGTTTAACAAATATGTTTTTTGGAAGAAATCACTAAGTGGATAGATGAGGGATCACCAGTAGATATTATATACTTAGATTTTCAGAAAGCTTTTGACAAAGTGCCACATCAAAGATTACTACTTAAATAAAAAATATTGGGGATGGCATCATTGACTGGATAGAAAGAACAATGGCTGACTGACAGAAGACAGCATGTTTTAATAGGGGAGGTTTCAAACTGGAAATCACGTTTGAGTGGGGTACCACAAGGATCGGTATTAGGACCTTTATTATTCTTAATATATATATATATATATATATCAGTGACTTGGACGAAAATATAACAAGCAATGTACTGAAATTTGCAGATGACACAAAGGTGTTTAGAAAGGTTAACAATGATGGTGATAAACATCATTTACAAAACTATCTAGACAAATTAGTTAAATGGTCTGAGAAATGGCAGATGCTATTCAATTTTGGAATTCAATGTAAATGCCTACATACAGGACACGGGAACTTGGATGTAAACTATAAAATGGGAGATACTGTTCTAGGTACTACTGTAAAAGAAAAGGACTTAGTAGCAATAAGTGCTGATATGAAAGTTTCAGAGCAGTGTGGTATTGCAGCTTCAAAGGATAATCAAATTCTTGGGTTGATTATGAGAAATATAATATACAAGGAAAAAAGCTAATTATACCTATGTATAAAGCAATAGTTAGGCCTCATTTAGAATAATGTATACAAACTTGGAGACCATATTGTAAAAAGGATATAGATATGCTTGAAGGAATACAGAAGAGAGCAACTAAAATGATTCCAGAACTGAGAGACTTTAGTTATGAAGAACGACTGAAAGAATGTGGTTTAACAACCCTAGAGACAAGGTGTTCAAAATGAGATCAAATTGTTCAAAGTTTTTAAGATATTGGATGGGTATAAAAATATTGATAGAAATATTTTTGAATATGTTTAAAAACAAGGTTGACACATATCTCAGGAGGGTGGATTACACAGATTAAAACTGTTGGACTCTTGATAAATCAATGGCTTCCTTGTCCACTTGCCATCTGGGTCTTTGCCTTGGATAGCAATCTTGTTAAATCTACCAGAAACATCTCTACCCACTAAAAGGGAACTCATTAGTAGATTGCATGTGTGTGTGTTGTTTCTCCTGCTAAGCAGTAAACCGGCGGGATGAGATGCTTGTGATAAGCTTGTCCCAGTCGCCACACGCCAACCCTTTCAAGACAGAATTAGGTGCAATTGAGTTGATACTCCAATTTGTCAGTCTTGCTGGTGGCTGCTGCTGTGAGGGCTGGATGGCTGCAGGAGCTGTTGTTGTAAGGGCTGGATGCCTCCAACAGCTGCTGTTGCCTCCAGCAGTTGCTGTTGTAAGGTTTGGATGCCTCCAGCAGCTGTTGTTGTAATGGATGGATGCCTCCAGTAACTGCTGTTATAATTGATGGATGCCTCCAGCAGCTGCTGTTGTAATGGATGGATGCCTCCAGTAACTGCTGTTATAATGGATGGATGCCTCCAGCAGCTGTTGTTATAATGGATGGATGCCTCCGGCAGCTGCTGTTGTAATGGATGGATGCCTCCAGTAATTGCTGTTATAATGGATGGATGCCTCCAGTAACTGCTGACGTTGAAGCTTGAGATCATCAAAACAGATTGTGTCATATGCGGTGGTCTCTGATTCAATTCAATGGGGTTTATATAATGGGGTGTTTTATAATAATGTGTGGCAGAGAGAGGTGTCCATAGTGATATCAACAATAGTGGTGACAACGAAGTTGATTGTAGCATTGATGACAATAGTAAAGGCCTACAGTAACAAAGCAAAGAAAAGTGCACAAATTAAGTGCATGTTTCATGCAGTTTTGACTTAGTTCTTTCTTCTGTTGGAGATGATGTAAAGCTTTATTCTCTGAATGAATTGAACATTGGCATATTTGAATTTATAACAACAATTATTAAATCAGAAAAGCAAAACATTTAACTCCACTTTTCAAAATCTCATCCCCACAATATGCAATTTCTAATACTTCTTACACTATCAGATTGAACCATGTTGCCTTTGCAGTGGCATGTGTCTGCATAATTCAACAGCAATATCAATAATGTCATTTATTCCCATGATTGCAGTAGAGAATTCTTCAGATTTGGAGTCCTTTACATGCAGTAAAATTTGTGGCAAACTCCCAAAAATATTAACCCAAACCATTCCTGTTATGGCTACTTTCTACCCAAGTCCTGCTGAGAAAATGCATGCAGACCTGGGGTTTATATAATGGGGTGTGTGTAAACAAAATGGTTAGTTTTTAAATATATAATTTACTGTGGCTGAATATGTGTCAAAAATTATAGTTGTAGTCAGTTTTCAGTAAAATAGATTTTGGTATGCACTTTTATATGGCAATGTCCAATAATTTCTTCTAACATATATGCATTTTAATAAAGCTGGAAACTCATTATGTCATAATAACTTAAAAGGGTGTCTTTAATTGGATTGCATGCAAACAGATCTAGTGTAAAAAATCTAAATATATACATATATACATTATATATATTACTATTATATGTATATATGTGGGCTTTAGCCTTTAATAATACATTATTATTATATATTATTATTACAAAGTTATCTAAATATCTAACAACCTTCTAAAAAAAGTCTCAAGACATATTTTTTAAGATGTTTGTCCACTCCAAATCCTTGGAGGCCTCTCACTCTGAGGATGACTGCTGTACGTCCCTGTTCACAAACGATATTTAACAACTCTGGTTTGTTGTACAGGTCCCCGGGATTTAGGTTTTAATAAAGTTCTGTTGGTACTATTGATTAATAAAGTAATAAAAATAAAGAATTCACTAACAGGAGTTTCCCTAGCAAGCACCCATCAGAAAACCATCATTATCATCATCATGTTGTCTAGCTACATGTGTAAGTGTTGATGACGTGTTCTCCAGGCCTTATAATCCTCATTCTCGTCATAGATCTACTGATGACAAAGTTAAAGTGCTGTCATATCAGAAATGTCGCCAACGTGTCAAAAATCGATGTTGCATCAAAAAGCTATCTTCACACGAAATGTGTCAAGTTGGCTATAATTAGTCATAGATGTATAATGGAAAGTCTGGGACATGGGGATTAGAATATGCCTATGCTTGTGGTATGACTCATGAGATTACATCATAACAATTGTTCCTTGCATGGATTGACTTTCTGATAAATCTTAATGAACATGTACACTCATGTTATATAGTATCAACTGTATCGATTCTAACATTTTGACTGCCCAGATGTGTTTTTTTTTAAATAAAATTTGACTGTTATTTGATTGTTAATATCGACCTTGCCATAGTGCATGCAATGTGAACATGATATTCCAGTCAAACCTTTCAAATGAAACAGATAATGGTCAAATTACTTGAAACAACTGTGCTTCATTAAAACACATTTGGATGGCCAATATGGCAGAATAGATATAGTTTATAATATTTAACACAAGCCAAGTTGCCCATCGTTGCATGGGAGAAAAGGTAGACATTGTAAGAGCTTATGACTCCATGCACCAAGTCAAGTTTTGGTAGGTCAATGCCAATAGCAATGACAACTTCAAGTCGTGGGGAGCGGTGGTCTAATGGTTAGAGCACACGTCTGTCGATCGAGAGGACGGTGGTTCGATTCCACCTCCGCCGTTTCGAAGCTTGGGCAATTTCGTTCACCCCACTTTGCCCGTGTCTTTCGGAAGAGACACTAAAAAGCTGTTGGTCCAAACTCCTGCGTTAGCTCAAGATTGGGCTGTTTGGAGTATAACTACTTGAGACTTGAGAAGCCCCAAGAATCGTGTGCAACAGCCTGTTTCATGAAACGTTTGTACTGTACAAAGGACCTCATGTAGCTCAGAGCAATCATAGAAACCATGCCTAGCATGGCTAACAATTGTACGTAACTACAAACTCCTATTGTTCTGAGTTACGTAATCTACGTCAAACATCCACATAGATTGGGTGAATTTTGAAATGTTAATTTATGAACCATCTCCATGGGCCCATGCACATGCCTAAACAATTTCAGACCCGTACATGTGAAACTAACAGAGATCTGAGGGAACGGACAGATAGATAGAGCCACAAACTATTTTATAGTTCTTCTTCTTCCCCTTGCTCCCTTGCGGGGTGGGGTCCACGTCACTTGGTAGCTTCTTCCACTTTCATTGTTAACTCTCTCCATCTCCCTCTGTCTTCTGCGATGGTCTTTATAGTGTGTAGATGATTTTATTATTAAAACAATCAGACTTTGTACCTGTAAGGTTGATGATGGTTGTTTCAGGTTGTGTCCTCAGATGGAACATTGCCTCATGCAAAGACTGGTTATTATACAATTAATCCATATGCAGAGCCTCTGGCTTGCACTTTATCAGCAGCAGTTTCCTCACACAAATTCATGCAGTTTTTTGACAGGAGCAGCTTCATGAGCAACAAAACTTTTGAAAAGGAAATTATGTATAGTCCAATCCATAAACAGACATGTTTACTTCTTAGTTTTACTCCAGGGTATTAGTGTTGTATCGCAATATACATAAATTATTAAACGAGAATGTTTTTTTTTTTGACAACCATGTTACCTTAAAACTAATTTCATTTCTATTAGGCACATGGTTACATATATAGTGACAGTAAATCCAAGTTAACACACATTTATTTGCTCAACATTGTATTAGGTTCATATGGGGCGCAGTGGCATATTGGTTAGAATACCTCAGTCGAGAGAATCTAGGTTCGTATTCTCTTGCGTCTGTTTCGAAACTTGGGTAATTTTGTTCGCTCCACATTGCTCCAGTTCACTCAGCTGTATAAACGAGTACCTGGATATAGACAGTAGTTAATATGTGAACAAATAGTCTTCACGCAAAAATTGCAGCATGGCTGAATGCTTCATAGAGAAGTCGAGTTGGCATTGGAATGAACGGGTGAAGTGTAATGCACTTCAAACAGTCCCAAGGACTGGATACTGTGCTATGTAATAATAATAAAAATTAACTTCTGTTGCACCTATATCCTCAAGAACCTGAGCTCAGAGGTGCAACAAAACAGAATCATTAAGCATAATCGTGAACAGGGACGTACAAAAGTCATCAGAATGAGGGACAACCAAAGATTTGTGGTGGAAATGCAATTTGGAATAAATATGTCGTGAGTTTTTTTGGAAGATAGTTATAATTTCAGACGTTTTCAAAGTGATGGGAGTTCATTCCAGACCCTAGGCGCAGCGACAGAAAGCACGTTTGCTCAAGTTAAGTTTTGTTTTAGGCACAATAAGAACGTACCTTTTTACCTTCACTCAGACTCTTCGTACAGCTCAAAAGATCACAAGTCAATGAGCTGAAGAGTTTTTTTTTTTAAATTATGGACGGAGCTGAATTTCATATGGACAATTTAAAAACACCACATAACCATATTTAGGTATATTGTTGAGGTGATTTGCACTGATGATGATTTAGGACAAATATTGTAACAGGTATATTTGGGTTAACTGTATACTGATTGAGTGATTGGTACAGCTTCAAGGTAGATTATTCGTCCACCACAACAATCAGACAAATCCAGTCTCCATCGCTTACTGACGTATTTTCGTGCAGTTGTCAGTCCACTTGTGAAATCTCATTCTGAAGCTCTCCTAATTGGATTACCTGAGTGGCTGCGACTCTTACAAGTATTGGTCTGCTCTATCTAATTAAGACTGGACACAGTTGCTAGCTGATTGGGTCTGGATCGCTCCAGGTTGTGAAAGTATTTGGATGTATGCTTAGATGTGTACAGTTCTGGTCATGATGGTAATGGAAAGGTGGGGCGGACATTTGGTGATCTTTTCAATGCGAGTTGGATGTTTGATGAAGAACCATCTTCATTGACAGATCACACCACATTGTGGTTTTCCTGGATTGTTTCAATTTAGATTCAGTTCCTTGCTTCTGTTCAGCCGCTCAAGGGACACGCTCATGCTTTATGTGTTGTTGGACAGCACATAGATAGTTGTAGATAATGTATTCATTCAAGGCCACTCACTTACCAATGTGCTATGACTGTCAGAAACATAATGAGTCATGCACCAAGTTGGAAGCTTCTCATCTCAGCAGAGTAGATCAGTGGATTACTGCAGCCATGAGACCATGAGGCCTCTCTTTGGCTGTCTTCAGGACAGATGTCACATATGTACAAGTTCTGTGTGCAGAACCTTTTTCAACCATCTTCATTGATTTGTGGTCTGACAGCAGTCATGTCTGTTCTTCACCCCTCATTCTCCACTATGAGATGTGTTTAGTGTTGTGAGAATTGGCTGTGTTAGCTGGCTGCTGTGTGGAATTTGGACATCTTTCTTGCCAGTTTGAAATGATGGGAAACTGTATATCTAAAGAGACGTTCAGGTAAGTAGCCCCATTTTGTATTCTTGACATTTACCTTTTCATAGGTGCTCTGATTGTTATATGGTGTGTTGGTGAAAAATAAAAATTCAGGTAAAATTAAGCTAAGGTGACAATGTCCTACACAGATATAGCAGTCTGGACCTAGTGCACTTGTCATGGTGGGATTATTGTATTGGTTCAGTTTCTCCAGGCTGCTGATATTTGCATCTTCTGTCCATTCTTTCACTTTCACTGGTTTAAGCAGTTATGGTTTGCCGTGAAGATGTATATCTGGGTGAAATATAATCTGGGTGAATGTTCTCCTCGGTATATTTTGGTTAGAGGACAGTATTCAAGAAGTTGGGAGGTTTGATAGGGATCCTTTCCTGATGCTGCTGTCAGAGATAAAGTGGGGGTCAAGGAAGCAGAAGGTCAGCTATGTTTCATTAAGAGAAGAAAGCTGGCTAAGTATGGCCATTGGAAAACAAAACCTGATAGTCTGGTACTTAGCAGTATAGGAGAACTCCCAGTATAAAACCTGATAGTCTGGTACTTAGCAGTATAGGAGAACTCCCAGTATGAAACCTGATAGTCTGGTACTTAGCAGTATAGGAGAACTCCCAGTATGAAACCTGATAGTCTGGTACTTAGCAGTATAGGAGAACTCCCAGTATAAAACCTGATAGTCTGGTACTTAGCAGTATAGGAGAACTCCCAGTATGAAACCTGATAGTCTGGTACTTAGCAGTATAGGAGAACTACAAGTATAAAACCTGATAGTCTGGTACTTAGCCATATAGGAGAACTACAAGTATAAAACCTAATAGTCTGGTACTTAGCAGTATAGGAGAACTACCAGTATAAAACCTGATAGTCTGGTACTTAGCAGTATAGGAGAACTACCAGTATAAAACCTGATAGTCTGGTACTTAGCAGTATAGGAGAACTACAAGTATAAAACCTGATAGTCTGGTACTTAACAGTATAGGAGAACGACCAGTATAAAACCTGATAGTCTGGTACTTAGCAGTATAGGAGAACTACCAGTATAAAACCTGATAGTCTGGTACTTAGCAGTATAGGAGAACTACCAGTATAAAACCTGATAGTCTGGTACTTAGCAGTGTAGGAGAACTACCAGTATAAAACCTGATAGTCTGGTACTAAGCAGTATAAGAGAACTACCAGTATAAAACCTGATAGTCTGGTACTTAGCAGTATAGGAGAACTACCAGTATAAAACCTGATAGTCTGGTACTTACCAGTATAGGAGAACTACCAGTATAAAACCTGATAGTCTGGTACTTAGCAGTATAGGAGAACTACCAGTATAAAACCTGATAGTCTGGTACTTAGCAGTATAGGAGAACTACCAGTATAAAACCTGATAGTATGGTACTTAGCAGTGTAGGAGAACTACCATTATAAAACCTGATAGTCTGGTACTTAGCAGTGTAGGAGAACTACCAGTATAAAACCTGATAGTCTGGTACTTAGCAGTATAGGAGAACTACCAGTATAAAACTTGATAGTCTGGTACTTAGCAGTATAGGAGAACTACCAGTATAAAACCTGATAGTATGGTACTTAGCAGTATAGGAGAACTACCAGTATAAAACCTGATAGTCTGGTACTTAGCAGTATAGGAGAACGACCAGTATAAAACATGATAGTCTGGTGCTTAGCAGTATAGGAGAACTACCAGTATAAAACATGATAGTCTGGTAGTTAGCAGTATAGGAGAACTACCAGTATAAAACATGATAGTCTGGTAGTTAGCAGTATAAGAGAACTACCAGTATAAAACCTGATAGTCTGGTACTTAGCAGTATAGGAGAACTACCAGTATAAAACTTGATAGTCTGGTACTTAGCAGTATAGGAGAACTACCAGTATAAAACCTGATAGTATGGTACTTAGCAGTATAGGAGAACTACCAGTATAAAACCTGATAGTCTGGTACTTAGCAGTATAGGAGAACGACCAGTATAAAACATGATAGTCTGGTGCTTAGCAGTATAGGAGAACTACCAGTATAAAACATGATAGTCTGGTAGTTAGCAGTATAGGAGAACTACCAGTATAAAACCTGATAGTCTGGTAGTTAGCAGTATAAGAGAACTACCAGTATAAAACCTGATAGTCTGGTACTTAGCAGTATAGGAGAACTACCAGTATAAAACCTGATAGTCTGGTACTTAGCAGTATAGGAGAACTACCAGTGTAAAACCTGATAGTCTGGTACTTAGCAGTATAGGAGAACTACCAGTGTAAAACCTGATAGTCTGGTACTTAGCAGTATAGCAGAACTACCAGTGTAAAACCTGATAGTCTGGTACTTAGCAGTATAGGAGAACTACCAGTGTAAAACCTGATAGTCTGGTACTTAGCTGTATAGGAGAACTACCAGTGTAAAACCTGATAGTCTGGTACTTAGCAGTATAGGAGAACTACCAGTATAAAACCTGATAGTCTGGTACTTAGCAGTATAGGAGAACTACCAGTGTAAAACCTGATAGTCTGGTACTTAGCAGTATAGGAGAACTACCAGTGTAAAACCTGATAGTCTGGTACTTAGCAGTATAGGAGAACTACCAGTATAAAACCTGATAGTCTGGTAGTTAGCAGTATAGGAGAACTACCAGTATAAAACCTGATAGTCTGGTAGTTAGCAGTATAAGAGAACTACCAGTATAAAACCTGATAGTCTGGTACTTAGCAGTATAGGAGAACTACCAGTATAAAACCTGATAGTCTGGTACTTAGCAGTATAGCAGAACTACCAGTGTAAAACCTGATAGTCTGGTACTTAGCAGTATAGGAGAACTACCAGTGTAAAACCTGATAGTCTGGTACTTAGCTGTATAGGAGAACTACCAGTGTAAAACCTGATAGTCTGGTACTTAGCAGTATAGGAGAACTACCAGTATAAAACCTGATAGTCTGGTACTTAGCAGTATAGGAGAACTACCAGTGTAAAACCTGATAGTCTGGTACTTAGCAGTATAGGAGAACTACCAGTGTAAAACCTGATAGTCTGGTACTTAGCAGTATAGGAGAACTACCAGTGTAAAACCGAAGAGGTAGAGGAACAATGGGATGGATTGACAACATCAAGCATTGGACAGATGATGGACTTGAAGTGGCTGGGGAGATTGCAAGGTGATGCCACTGGCCTAATTATGGCTAGTGTTTTGGCTACACAAGAAGAACGTTTTGCTACAAATGGATGGTCATGAGAGGCAGTGGCTACAAATGGATGGTCATGAGAGGCAGTGGCTATGAATGGATGGTCATGAGAGACAGCGGCTACAAATGGATGGTCATGAGAGGCAGTGGCTATGAATGGATGGTCATGAGGGGCAGTGGCTATGAATGGATGGTCATGAGAGGCAATGGCTATGAATGGATGGTCATGAAAGGCAGCGGCTACAGTGCATTAGATGTTGTTAGTTGCCTGCACTTAGTGCAGCATCCTTGCTAGACTAATTGACTTATTTATTGTCTCATTTGTCTGTCTATGTCCCCATTAGCAGCATATAACAACATAATGCATCATCATTGTTTGTTAATCAGTTTAGTGGTACATTCATTATGAGCGTGTCCACATGCTGGTTAGTGTGGAATCATTTTGCTTTAATGTTTAATAATAATAATAGAATTGCTATAGCACCTAAATCCTCAGGGATGCGACCTCAGAGGTGCAGCTAACTAGAATCCTTAGGCATAATATTGTGAACATCGCAAGGGTCATCACCAGAGCGATTGACTACTGATGACTTAGTGTGGAAATGCAATTTCGAAAAGATACACAGATTTTTGTGAAAAGTAATTTCAGATGATTTTTTAAATGGTGTGTGCGTGCCTGCCTGCGTGCGTGCCTGCGTGCGTGCGTGGATTCTAACTTCTTTACTCCATGTCTAAGTTGGTATGCCCTCTATTGGCACGTTAGTTCTTCCATTGGTCTGCCATCTAGTCCATTCCTGTCTTTTAAATTATTTACTGTGAAGACAGTTCTAGGCAGTTTGACATTTTGTTCAGTGGCTCTGCTATTGGTGAACAAGCACAAATCTATGTTACTTGTTGGCTGTGTAATAGTTGAAATACGACCGTTGGTATAGCTTCTTAACAGGAAACACAATGGTCCTATGAATTATTTTAGTAGTGGAGGTTGAAATGTTATGACAGCTGATTTATACATGCACAATGATGTGCAGCATGATCATTTGTTTAATGAGGAAGATTGCACTTGCTTTTTTGATGAATCTGTATATTTAGTTCTAATAATAGTTTTAATATTTATTATTGTACCCATATGTTAATCTGTACAAGTGTGCTGTACTACCATCGAATGGCATTTCTATATTTATTTTGATGTTCCTTCTGCTCTACACACTTTACTGCCATATTGAACAGTATGTTTCTATAAGGACAGGACAGAGGGAGTAGACACAACAAGTTGGGTCATTCCGTGTTAAATCAACCAATGGTCAAAAAGTTGATTTTTCAGAATTTTAGTTGAATTTTAACCAATGAATAAGTAGCTAAACCTGAGCACTTTTTCAAAAACAACTAAGGATTTGCATGCAAATTGTGTCTGTAATGCCCTACAATGTGAAATGTAATGCGCCCCAAAACGCACGTGCCCCAAAATGCACCAATTATTTTTATCTGTTTATTTTGAGAAGTTTACAAGCTGCTGAATATGTAGACATATAGGTACAGATTATCTATGCATAATTCAAGAATGATGGGGCAAAGGACAATGGGTAAACTGTGTGAACAAAAATGGAAAAGAACATATTTTTTAGAAGAAGGATTTCAGCAGTCTGTATTTCTTTGTTGTGTTACAATACAATGTCCAAACTGTGCTACCTTGATTAGTAATAATTTGTGACGAGTCCTAACAAAATGAGTCACATGTGCAAATTTGAAAATATTGAGTTATATACATCATTGGAAAGAGCAGATATTAAGCTTTCATATGATGCATAATATAAGGACATAGCTCACTCACAGTCGAAGTTATGTTGCAATGAACATGCATGGGGTAGAAACGTTCAAACTGAAAAAACGCATTTGAAGTTCGAGTACATGTTTACTTCAAAATACATTAGTTACCAAGAACATATTTCTTTGAAATTTTTTACACCATATGCTTAAGGTATTATCTTATGTTACTGAAAATATGAAATAAATCAGTAACATACTAAATAAATTATGAGCAAAAGAATTTACCCTGTATATAGCCGTAATTGTATTTGTGTACAAACAGTACAACAGAACCACGGCACACACTAATAGACTTGGTTGTCATTTTAGTGATTTTATTAGTCAACTGACAATGTACTGGACATGCTTAACTTATTGAACAAACTAAAAAGGTTTGTTATTTAAGCCCCCCCCCCAGACAAGACAAAACGAATCAGCTGATAGTGTCATATTATTTATAATCATCAAATCAGTGATTGCCACATTTCAAAATTGTTACATTTCAACACTGATAAATAAAATGTATAAATACTACAATCTCCAAGTCCAGCACTGTGTTCTTTATCAGCAATGTGTCCTTTCCCAGCATTTGTGAACATAACTCCAGGGTTGACTGTGAACACAAATAAATGTTAGTTTATTACATTGTACACAAACATAATGATCAGTGTAATCATTGACATCAATTTAAAATGTCATCTAAATCATCTCACACCAATATTGTACAAAACATTTAAACTGAAAATTAATGCAGATGCATAATTTAACCTGATTACAAAATGAATGTGATAACTTAATAGTGGCAGGGTAGCTCAATTGTTTGCTGCTTGCCTTATTATATTGGATTTAAAACCTTGGCTTTGTGTACAACAGCACCTGATATAGAGTGGTACCTCATCATTAAGGTCACCCTTGGGACTGGGTCGAAGTGACCGAATAAAGAATAACTGTTAGCGGGACTTAACATCCTGTACATTACTCTCATGAAAATAATTATCACTGAAACATATGGTGAAAAAATTACTTGATAAAGGGATGCATCTAACCGGCAGAACAAACGATGAGACGGGTTAGTGCAATATTGTTAAGTCCTTTCTTTCAGACATATAACATTTAGTGATTAAGAAAATGTATTGCCCATATCAGCTGATCTTTAAAAACATTGGGTTAGTGTATTGATGTTTATGTCAATTGCAATAGATGTACACATTTATAATATGTAATTGCAAATATTGGTCAGTGGTAAGTAGTCACAGTGTGTTGTATGTTATTTGTGTGGTGTACAATAATCATGACATTCGACAATATGTTGTAAAATACTTTAAATGTTGGAACTTCCCAATTCCTGGCAACTAACAAAGCCGAGTTCAAACAGATGCATCAGACAAGTCAGCTCTATTGCTGTATTTGCAGGAACATCTGAACAAGAAATGTTGGAGCCCAATGAGTTATTAATTAGAATGCTGGTGAAATGTGTACAAATATATTCCAAATGTGTACAAATATATTCCAAAAATAATGTGTGACTACAATATAAGGACCCGGGGTCCGATTATTCAACTAAAAATTCTTTATTTCACACTCATACATATTCCGTACAGGTCAAAAACAAATTACATTTCATTTGATTAATTGTTAGATTTGTTTACTTATTAAAATTATCACTCAGTCAGTGTCCAATGACAATCATAGACACAGACACAGTGGCTCTGCCTCACTCCCTCGGGCTTGGGGCTGGGCATTACCCCATTACATTAGTGACAGTTAGTGCACAGTGACACTAGGTAACAGTGGTGTCAGTGACGTATAAAGTAGTGAGTAAACAACGTGATATTTGCACATCTACACATAATTATATGTTATATAATTACTAAACAGGTCAGTATAATGCACATATAAAATTATAATACCTAAGCTAAACTCGTTGGCTGTCATAGTCGTAGAATACGCTGCCGCTGACATCGGATCTACGACTTCGCCACGTCAAATTCCGTCGTTCCTCTTCATGTCTCCGTACAAAATACTTTCTAAAGTCACGCTCATCGTCGAACATGATACCCCAAACATTTTAGCTGATATTATCACAGTCAATGTCCGATTAATTGGGAATATTATCAAAGAGGTAACGCGCTTCGTTGTTATTGACAAACGAACGAGGTCAAGAGCGTTCGCTCTGCACGTGCGCTCGATGATCGAACCAACGGGAGCGCCTGCTATTGTCACGTGATAGCTACAGGACGGTTTTGTTGACGCGTAGGACCTTTGTCTCAAGAGCCGTTATTGGTTAATTTTGAAGTATAGAGGGAATTCCCATACCATATATGGAAACTAGATATGATGTGCATTCCAGGCATACCAAATATGACCGCTTTTCGTTGAGGGATATCCCCGAAAATGCAGCTGGAACTTGTACGATTTATCACTTGTTTTAAGGAATTCATGCGTGAACTGCTACATACCTTTTCTAAAGATGTTATAAAAGGCATTAAATATAATATAATTGAAAAAAACCTTTGCAAATCGATAGAAAAGACATTAAAGTGTCAGTTGGTGACAAAAAGTAAAAATCCTCAAAAATCAGCGTTCAAGACATGTACGGCGATTACTCGAAATCAAGTTTCTACACATCCGACTTATTTCGTAAGGACTCGTCACATTTAATGTTTTTTTTGCTTCATGGTAGTAAATTTTTTGCCACAAGCAGCTGCATTTCAAAAGCTCAGCAGTGATTCATTAATCAGAAATCACCAAGTGTGCAGCATATGCATGGTTGAATAAGCATTAGCTGCTGACATGTTCGATGTGATATATCTTAATTACACTAATTTCTTTGGCTGGGATTACTTTAGCCCCTTTGTGCATGTGTGCATGCGTGCAGCTTACATTTGTGTTTGTTTTTGTTGATGTAACCATTTGATCAAAAAAATTCCTGCATGTAAGAGTAAATATTAATCTGCACATAGCAATGCTTGAATTAACATGTCTAATGTCTATTAGTCTCCAAGTTGCTTCGATGACTGATTTGTCCATGTTTCCGTAGCCCCTTATTACATCAATGCCATGCATGTGATGTGACAGTGGCGTTCCCACAGCACCAGTAGCCAGGCTGATCAGCTGGGTTCTGTGCACCAGCAAGGAACCAGATTGTCAATCAGACATCCCCTAGAGAGGCTGTTTTGTCTGCTTCCAATTGAAATGGATCGGTTTTTAAGTCAAGTAGTATAGTTGTCTGCTCACTGCGGAGAATTGTCAGTTTGGTTTTGCGAATGGATGGTTCTGAAGCAGCAGCAACAGAACGCAGCCGTTGTCGTGGCGACCCAGATCATGCAGAAACCTATCATTCTCTCATCTGTGGTTTTGTCATGTGTTTTGCGATGAGATGTTTGATCTCATTTAGTCATTGGCGCCAGTTGTGGAATGAAGGAAAATATCTGGTGGAACAAGCATAGTTTGAAAAGTGCTGCTAACATTTAACAGCAGTTGTTGGAAGTCTTGAACATATTTGGGCTTTGCGGTACCGTATTAGCCAAGCTGCTGGGAGGTATAGGCAAGCCAACATACAGTGTATTTAGGGATTTGATTTCTGCTTCATATACACATACTGTGTTGCAAACATGAAGAGCATTGGGAGCCTGATATCATGGAAAAGGATAAAACGAACTCACACTGAAAGTAGTCGGTAAGTATTGCATATACCAATGATTTGAGAGCATTGTTTCTGATGGATATTATGGTGTTCATTTTCACCTGTTGAAATTATGTATAACATGATGTCATCTCAACTTTCAATGGAATAGTTGATACGTATTACATAACAAAGTTGACAGATTCATTACATCTCGTAGGCCAGCATGTGTAATTGAAAGCCAGGCCAATGTTCAAATGTCTGTTATTGTCAGGGTATTGTGACAACAAAGAGGTTTCAGCTCGGGACTTTGTAGTTGTTCACAACCATAATTCATCAGGTGGCATATTTAACAGCACTCCAGAATTGTAAATTAGTTTTCAAAGATGACAGCCATCAATCATTTAGATAATTGTGGATAGAAGGCTCTGTATTGGCAGGTTTGCTGTGGCAGTCACATCACAGAATGCCTTTGTATTCAAATGTAGTAGTTGTGTTGTTTTCTGTTATTCGTTTCTGCAGATGCACAATTTTATTTACAGATAATGAAGTATTGACTTCAAATGTTAAGGAAGACTTTTCTTCCCTGGAAATATGTTGTTGTTACATTAAATGAAGTTTTTAATGATAGTTAGGATTTTTTATAAGGTAAACTAATAAATGTGGATGCACCAGTGAAGTGGTCCTCTTGCTGTACAGTTGAACTTTAAGACTTGCTGGTTTTGTTCAAAATGCTGGGAATTTTTTCCATTGCATCAGTTCACTCAACTGTGTAACCAAGTATTACTGGTACATTATGTGTTAGCTGTTGTGAAATGGCAATTGCGGGCACTCTTTCTAATTTTATCTTAAATCATGTTGATTCACGAATAACGAGTGTTTATTTGTAACGTTACCACATGACTAAATGTGCCTTTTTTACTTGAAGAGCAAATAATATTCTTGCACATGGGATGAAGTAGGGGAGGTGTTTTCCATCTCCTCCAGAAAATTTTTATTTTCATAGAAATAGTTGGTTGCAGGGTGTCAAATACACTTAAAAGTGTATAAATGGGAATACTGGAAAGTTCAAATGCAAACACTTAAAATACTTAATATGTATTATGTAAACATCTTGTTAAATGTTGTATTTAAATATTCTTGATTTTGAGTTTATTATTTAAATAGATGCATGCTTTAATATTATAAAGCATGAACATTATGTGTGAGGTATTTGAAATTTCAAATGCATTCCATTCAAATAATAATACATTTTGTGTGAAACACAAGACGGCAGAGCTGGGATAAAAGTATTTAATGACAGTAGTTTTCACGTAACATATATACACGACAAGTCAATTGGCAACAGTTGTGGTACAATATAATAATAATGCATGTATACACAGTGAAACATAAACTGTCCATAAAGTTAGCAACACTAGAATGTTTGCTAATTGTCCCAGCATGTGTTCTGTAAAAATAAATCATGTATAGATGGCGACACAATTCTAGTTGTCTATACATTATTATGTATCAACATAGTAAACGTATAAGGTGACATTGGAGATACCTAAATTTACTAATATGATCAATAGGTGGGATGTCATTGAAAATGCAAAAAAAAAAACAAGGGGAGGGCAGTATTGGGTGGGAACAAGTAACAATTGATATCTGAATAGCTATTCTGAATACGTCTTGTCGCTCTGGATTCTTGATCAGAAAAGGCAGAGGCAGTGCTTATTGCCAATCGCTGTGATTGGCTGGTTAAAAGTATAATAAAATAGGGATCTGCTTCCGGTAAACGGAACCGTCTTGATATCTCTCACAAAATACAGCCGGGGGAGCCCCAACTGTTTTATTTTGTGTGAAACACAAGACGGCAGAGCTGGGATAAAAGTATTTAATGACAGTAGTTTTCACGTAATGTATATACACGACAAGTCAATTGGCAACAGTTACAGTTACTGGTGATAACGTTCAATTTTAATCGTTTGTTGCAACAAACCTTGTTATCATTATTATCATTTTATCTTCTTTATTCAGACACAAACTCCACAAACATATACATGAAATTAATGTTACATAATGATTATATTTTGTGCTTCTGTCCATACATGTCATTTTCACTGTGCCATAATTGAGTTAACTGATATTCCTTTTTTGCAGTACCAACATGGAACTGACTGAAAAATATGAAAAAACGAAAGGTAAGCTTGCTAAAAAATTATTTCTCGTATGTATTAATTAAACTACTGACCTCATGCTGAACCTATAAATGTACAGTTGTTTGTTAACACAAATAAAATAACTTGTATTAGAAAAGATAAGTGTTTATTGGAACACATGAATCAGTATATCAACTATGTGATGTTGCAGAGAAAGTGACAGAACTAGAGGAAGAGCTGGAAGCCAGCTCTACTGAGTGTTTGCTTGAGAAAGAGAAGAATTCACAATTACAGGCAAGTTTTATTACTGTTAAGCTTTCTTTGGTTATTTAACACCTGTCAAGTCATACCAGCATAGTCCCTCATTTTAACGTAAAAGCCTGCATTGGTTCATACATGTTGAGTTTCAGAAATGCAAATGAATGATATTTGTGCGTAAATCGGAGGGTCTCTGGGTCTCGGAGAATTGTGTGTAAATCGTAGGGTTTCAGGGTATCTGAATTGCGCATATTTCACATCCCCGCCACGCATAATAAAAATTACCACTAGATCAGCTTAAGTTCCGAATACATTAAACATGGTACACTTACATATTAATATAAACATGTTGGCAGTAGATAAATTCTTTGTGAACTAGTAATTATGTAATTAAACATGTTTACTACTGTGATGGTCTAGGAATAAAACAACTTATTCTACTCCTGAAATATATATAAGTACAAAAAATCCCTTACCTGACTGGTAATAGCCTACATATTTTATTACACATGCAACTAACATAATATTTAATGGCAGCATTTTCTTTTATTTAAGTTTGTGATCCTGGGTGATGGAGGCGGTAATTCATGAAGACACTTGAAATCCTGGGTGACAGAGCTGCATAAAACTTAATTGAAGTAACCTCTACTGTTGTTGGGTGCATGAGTAAAGGGAGGGATTGGCGATGTTTTGTTCTTCTTCCTGTGAAGGACTGGACTCCTTAGGAGCGTCGTAAGTCCTGTGGCGTCTGTGTCCGTTGGTAGTTCCGGTCAGGGCCAATTAAAAGACATTGCACCGCTATTGGGGCAACAATGGGTGTTTTCAGGTTAAAAACTATATTAAAATCTATATACACGATCTGAAGGTATTTATGGAGTGATGAGGACTGGCTGCAGTTTGTGGAGACTACGGCCTAGTCGACTCAGGAAGGACCCCAGTGAAGGGGCTGAGGAGATAGAGGTTGGGAGGTGGTTCCACTCACACACTGTACGAGGGAAGAAAGAGTGAAAGAGGGCAGGGTGTTGGATTAGTTCCTGATGCAGGGGTTGTGCTCCTCTAGTCCTTCGGTCAGCATGGTGGAAGAAATTTACTGGGTTGATGTCTACGAGGCCTTTGTTGATTTTGTAGAGCATCCCCAGGCGGATATGTCGTCTTCGATGTTCCAGACTTGTCCATTTTAGATTTTCGAGCATAGATGTTACACTGCCTGGTGATCTGTCTTTGTAGTTGTTGTTCACATATCTGGCTGCTCGGCGTTGGACGTTTTCAAGGAGTTGGGCATCCTTTTGCTTGTAGGGATCCCAGACAGCTGAGGCGTATTCCAAAGTGGGGCGTACCAATGCAGTGTAGGTTGCCGTCTTGACTTTAGGGGTACACTCTCTGAAGTTGCTTCGCAGGAACCCCATTGTCCTGTTTCCTCTTGCCGCTACATCCTCTACATGGTTGGACCAGGAGAGATCACTGCTGATGTTGATGCCCAAGTATTTGTTGGTATTTGTCGTTTCCAGTGTTTGACCATGTAGAGAATAGTTGGATGTTAGGGTTTCCCTTCGCTTGTTGGGCATGATCCGGATGACGTTGCATTTGCTCGTGTTGAAGTTCATTTGCCAGGTGTGTTCCCACTCTTCCAAGGAGTCAAGGTCTTGTTGAAGTAGGGCCTGGTCTTGGTGATCCTTAATTCTTCTGTAGAGGAGGCTGTCATCTGCGAAGAGTCTGGCACTGGAATGATGGACTGCATCAGGTAAGTCGTTGATATAAGTCGGAAAGAGAAGGGGGCCTAGGACAGTGCCTTGTGGTACTCCAGATAGGACAGGTGCAGGGGACGAGAGGGTGTCTTCTAGGGCAACTTGCTGTGTTCTGTTGGTCAGGAAGGATTGTATCCAGCTCAGGGTCTTGTCACGTACTCCATAGTATTGCAGCTTGTGCAGTAGACGTTGATGGGGAACTTTATCAAAGGCCTTGGAGAAGTCAAGCAGAATTACATCTACCTGATCCCCCAATGCCAAGTTTTTGGCGATGTTGTGTACTGTGACTAGGAGTTGAGTTTCACATGAGTGCTTCTTCCGGAATCCGTGTTGGGCATCAGTTATGATGTGATGGCGATCTAAGAGTTTCATCACACTGCTGTGGATGATGTGTTCTAGGACCTTGCAAGTGATTGAAGTCAGTGAGATTGGTCGGTAGTTTGCAGGCTGGTGTTTATCTCCTTTCTTAAAGATTGGGACCACCATTGCTTCCTTCCAATCTGATGGCACCTGACCAGCATCTAGGGACCACTGAAAGATAACTGAGGCCACACAAAAATATTTTTTGTTTCTTTAGAAATCTGGGAGATTTGTTATCCCGTGTGGGAGACCGGGAGATGTGATAGATTTCCGGGAGTCTCCTGGCCATTTCAGTTAAATGCAGTACAGGGGTGTGTAGTGAAAGTAAATTTTAAGTCTTGCTGTTAATTTCCAGTGCCACATCAATGCAGGGTCATCTCTGCCTCATGCTCATATGCATATCTGGTCACTCGTTAACGCTTTCAAAAAACTGGCATGGTCTGTGAGAGATTTAGGTGATCTCGAGTCAGAATTCTATTTTGGTGATGTTATCAGGAATTGTGGTTATTTGTGAGGCTTGTGTCGATGCTGGACCAGTTGCATTGCGTATTGATTTTTGTAGGGTTTTTTACCAGAGAAAAGTTCAGTGCCCATCTATCCATGATTTACTGCATCACCAAACCCAGTGACAGGTGTAATTGACCTGGGACATCCATTGGCAAGTCTGTGCATGTCTGAGTATGAAGTTTACAAATTGATTGGTTTGGGTCCATCTTCCCTTGGGGTTTCAGTTTGAAAAAAATTATTGCTGCAGCTTTTGTTGCAAGAGCCACTGATTGATGTTCAGCAGAGAAACCGTCTGAGCAAAATTCAATTTATACATCCGTGTCGTAAGTAATGTAGTTGTTGCTCAGGAAAAGGGACAAATCAACTAAAGTAAACTAGTTTCTGAACCAACTAGGCCAGAAAGCTGTTGCTTGAGTTTTAGAAGTAAGGTTGAACATTGTAGTAAATCCTTCAAGAACTGCTGTAAGAGTTATCATAAGTGTAAGAGTTATCATAAGTGTAAGAGTTATCATAAGTGATCATTTTGCTTCACTTTATTCTTCTAATTCAAAGTTTTTCCTGAAAGTTGTTCTTCTGAATATTAAAACTCCAGTATATGAATATGAATACCTTGATGCAGGTAAAAAGTATACATGTATAAATAAATTGAAATATAATTAAAAAAAAATATATATATATATATATATATATATATATATATAAATAAGTCAGATATAAAATTACTATTGTAAGTTGAAGATGAAAGCTGATCTTCTGAATATTAAAATTCCGGTATATGAATTCCTTAATTCAGGAAAAAAAACACATTTAAAAATATATATAATAAATAGATAGATATAAATAAGAATTATCAGAACGAATAGCTTTTGTGCAGCAATTGCAGCATGGCTGAATGTTTCCAAGAGAAATGGAACTGGTGTTTGCATAACAGGTCTGCTTGAGGCAAAGTGTAATAACTCTTGGAGCAATAAATGTTGGCGTAGCGGGGCATGAATTGAATGCTTTATTTTGCCCATCTAGACCATTATCAGTAAAATAAAATAATAACAAATATTTATACAGTATATTTCTTAATTTGAATTAACAATAAAATAAAACACTTGATATGATGATGTGATGCTGTTGCAGCAATCATATTCATGCATGTCATACTGTTCTGAGATTCATAATAAAAAAAATTTACATGGATACTATTTTTCGTAAACATCTGTCATGTATTCTAGCAATATAGCAGACCAGCAGCTTGGTGTGTCTTGTATTTGAAACGTATGGCCTTGTGAACATATAATGTTACATTTGTTATAAGTTTGAAGCTTGCTCTTTTTAAGAAATATAAGCGTACACCTTTGGCATATGACAGATTCAAGTGAATGTTGACGAACTAAAGGGACTGGCATTAACAAGTTTTGTTGTGGTGCGTCTGAGCTGGAGTCATAGACATAAATAGAACACCCATTAGTAAAACAAGACCGCTGAGCTCATATCAGTTGACACATGATAAACTGATGCCGGCATGGACCAGTGACATTCATGCTGCTGCACGGCAAGAACCCACTGGAGGCCCAGTGTTTATATTGTACAGCACCCAGTCTTCATCATATATCTATAGATTGGACATTCTTCTCTAAGGTCCCAAAAATATTCTTTTCCCATCTTCCAACACATTCCCCAGCTGCTCCATCACAGCCATTTCCATCTGCAGATCAAGATCTTTCTCGAATGTTATCTGGCCAACTTGCCCAAGGACACGCCTCATGTAAAGAAATGTGCTCTCTCATTTAAGCTGTCAATTGTTTTAGTAGGCAACCTTTCACATGGTTTGTCAAACAAATGCATAGAATGAATGTGAATGTTGCAATGTGTACAGAATGAGTTACATGATAGTGTTTCATACACCAAAGAAAAGGCAACCAATGACCAAAAAGGGGAGAGCCTCATTAAATGCTTAATAAAGAAAAAAAATCTTATTAATGAGCTGACATCTAGTAGAGTTCTGAACAAGAGTTACAAATATGCATACATGCACGCACACATTATTTATAAAACTGAATCCTACCCCTATAAAATTTTATGTTGCACCCAATCAATGTGACTACTGGGAAACACTTAATGTACTTAATATACTCCCCCACGAAAAACAAACGTATCTGTAATATATTGATATTTCAGAAAATTTTCTAAACTGTTACGTTCATTCACATATACACTAACACAGCACAAACATTTGCGACATAAATTACCTGAAAATAACGAGATGTTAGATCCTGTCTTCTGTCGATTCGTACAGTACACAGGAAATAACCATATTCATTGTCCCACAACTGTCTCCAGCAAGCCTCCAAGATGTTTGTCTTGGAGAGTTTAACACTAATGCACGATGCTCACTCCAATATGAACAACCCAACTGCCCACACTTATAACATAACTGCTGGGACCACCCTCACCCAAATTAGTAATCAGTCTGGTGGCCATGCCCAATAAGAACAAATGACATTGACAAATCTTCAAGTTAATTGGTTCCTGGTGTCATCGTCACTGGCTACTAGCCCAATAAGTTTATACTTCTCTGGTAGCCACCTCATCTTCATTGCTTTTGTTTGCCTTATATTGTACATGATGATGGTGAGGAGGAAATACATTAACTTACTTACTCACTCACTTACTTACTTACTTACTTACATATGTTAGACAACTATTTGTAACATGTTATGTTCACACTATAAACAGTATTACCCTATGTGTCGTGCAGTGGATGCAACTGTTTCTGCCTTGCAATGAAATGCCGGCCAGTGGTCCATGCTTGCTTCACTGCAGGGAGCTGGCTTATCGCTCTTGTTTATAGGGGGATGATTAATTATGTAACTCTGTGATAGCCAGATCTGTTATGTCCCATTTCTGGTAGGAGAATCCAGTGTTTAATACCCATCTTACATTCTTACTAGTGTGAAATTTAAATGTAGTGATTTTCAGGTTTCCTCCTGTTTTTGCAAAAATCTCCCGTGTACGTTCTGCCTCACATTTGAAAAAAAAAATTTCCTTTGAATTTGCCTGGCTGAATCATAACTTTCATTTTGATTGGTCAATAATCGTGTTATTGACGTGGATTCCAGTTTTTTGCATTTCGTAAAATCCTGTCCACTGTGGCGTGAAGGGCACGATTTTGTGTCATGTAAAAAGTTTCCAACCTTGCCATTTGAAAAATTTAACGTGTTGCAGGACTCACTGACGTCCAACTGTCTGCAGCGCCAGGTGGACATGAAGGAACTGTGGCATCTTGTACACTCAGACATCGACATAGACACTACATCCACAGACAGTCAGGTAAGACGAATCATAGAATTTCACCTCAAGCATGGAATGTAATGTTTTGTTGATATTTCCGCCAGTAAGAGACGTCACCTGGACAATGCTTAGTACTTCCCTAAATGGCTAGTGATGTTAGCTTGTGAGGGGCAGTAAGTCAAACGAGAGGACCATGCAGGGTTCAAGTCCACCTGATGCGAAACTTGGGCAGCTAGTTCACCCCACTTTTCCTGTGTCTTTCAGATGAGACACTAAATGCCATAGGTCCCTTCTATTTGGTGTCTATTCCAGGGGAACTAAAATACCCTACACAGGGGTAGTTTAGTAACCTGTCGTGAACTAACTAGAGAGAAGGAAAACTCTAAAAATAAACCAATCAACATGATTCTCAGTTGAGATTTGCAGATTACACTACAAATACAGATATTATATAGATATTATATAGATTAGCAGCAATGGTTTTATAGATAGTAAATTCTCTATAACACACGTAGCAGTTTGCATTTCTTTTGCATCCAGTGGTTGCATTTTCTAAAAATTAGGTTTTCATTCACCAATGAAGTTGGTTATCGTTGCTTTGAGGTGATGCAAGTTGCACGCGATAATTTGTTTATGTAGTGAGTAATACAGTAACTAAGTGTGTGTGAAGATATTTGTGAACATGCCAGGCACTGTATTCTTACTTGTTTGATGGTACAGGAACTGGTGCACAGTTCAAGGTGCCACCAGTGTATAGTATCAGCACATTGATTAGTACCTGAGGGCAACTCTTAGCTTCTGTGAAGTAACTGCATTGTGGATAAATGCTTTTTACTATGCTGCTGGCATGTTACGGACATGTTGCGGACAAATAAGCAGGAGAAGGATGGCCAATGTCTCAGTTCAGTCTGCCGATGAAAACCGAGAGAATTGGTTGAAATATTCGAAGACAAAACCACATTTACTTTTTACAAAAACTGCGTTAAAATTCACATCCCAAGAAACCGGATGGCTGCCATCAGTGGAAATGTGTATTATGAAGCATGCTCAGGATGACTGCCTTGTGTATTTTTAATAATTATACAAAATTCTAATTTTTTTGGCAATTCTAATTTTTGAGATCTTGTAAATGATACATTTGCATTATATAACATTCATTCATAACATTCATAGTGTTTGCCTTTCTTTGTAGCCTTAAATTTATTGTAACCTGTCGGCCTTGTTCCATTCAGGGATGGTAATAATAATATGGCAGACTTTCAACATTTCAGAAGTTCACAATGCACTGGTATGTCTGTAATGATACACTGATTTCACATTTAAAGATACAGGAATTACAGGTTTTTATTATGGCACTTGCCATTATCTGTAGAAATCAGAGCCCTTACCGAACATTGCACAATGAATTAGGAGTACTGGGGACACTGAACATGCATACTGTGCAAAGCTGTATTTGATTAGAAGATTTCTGGGTCTAATCTGTTGTCATTGCATATTCAGCACTGTCTCCACTGATCACCCAGTAACAGAGAATTACTGTCCATAATGTTGGCAAGTAACGGGAGCAACTGTATTAGGCGTGACTGATTTATTGGGTCATTAGAATATGTGAATGCCACCAGTCTCTTTCTAATTTCACGCACCAGAGCTTGATGGATTGCTTTGTCATAATGTTTCCAGGGATGAGAGTGCTGTTGAATAAAAATGATGTTTATCACAACAATTACATTGACTGGCGTGGCATTGCTGCCGGTTGTTTTATTGTCAACGTGTGGATTATGACAGCTTTTGTAGACACTGGCTACTGATGTACTCTTTTTACTTTACTTATGTCAAATTTGTCAGACCAGATAGCTTGCAGTACACTAGCCAATATTTTGTCACAACTCCCAGCTCACTGCTGAAATCAGAAAGCTATATTGTTGAAACCTTGTCATGTCAGTGTGTGTCACCATCATGATTGTCAATAGAAAGCTATGTTGTTGGCAGGAGAGTGTGATGACAGCATCAACTGAGTTGCTGCGGGAACAAGTGGTCAAGGAGATGCAATCACTGCGCATGCAACTAGCCAAGAGTCAGATGGCCCTCGTCTCTCTTGTAAGTAGTAACCTTCAGCCTTTCACTGTTGCCCATCTGCAATTCTTGCAAGATTGTAATACACACATTTAAATTTGTTAATGTTGCAAAAATTGTGGCAACATGATCAAACACTTCTTTCAACAGAGCCAAAAGGTTTTTATTTACGTGGAGAGATTTCGCCACCTTGCCAAAGTGACTTCATTACTAATGATGATGTCCTGGTAGGATGACGTCATCCAGGATGTCATCATTAGTACTGATGAAGCCACTTTGGCAAGGTGGCGGAAGCTCTACAGGTAAAACAAAATCTGAAAATGAACAATTCTGAGAAATGCTCAATACAATGGTGGCGACAATTTTTAAAGAATGTGAAAAAGTCGATGTGTACACAGAAAGTAACGACTGTCAATATGTTATTTGAAGATATAGGCTTGGCTCCTGAAGTGGTCACAACTATCTGAAAGAATATGATGCTATGTATCCTGATAGTTATTGTGCCTCCAACATGCAGCCGGATTCTTGTTATTAACTTGGTAATGCCATAGCCATGAACTCCAATATGGAATTGCACAACAATGTCTTCTTTGTTACTTAGACAAGAGTTTGATGTTGAAAGCATCTGTTGGCGTTCACGAGGATGTCTGCACAGACACGATGCAGAAATATAATAAATACTGCAGTAAAAAATTTGCTTAAATATAACTTGATGTGGTAATGACTAATATATTTTCCCCTGCTTTAAGTTGACAATCAGTCAGTTGGCTCATACAAATCAGTCAATCAGCTCATAAACAAATGATGGCTGAAACTTATGTATTAGAGGTGAATGATGTTATTCCTTATACTTATTTTGACCTGACCATAATGGGTATCAGTATTTAAATTTCTGTAGAACAGTAACCTATACTTGTCCTAGTGGGAACTGCAGCCGTAGCAGTAGCGCCACATGGTGGACCAAGAACATACCATTGGGACTTGTTGAGCTACGTATACAGTCCTTCCTGGGTGGGCAGTGTGGCATGAGTGGCGCCACCTGTTGTCAGTTTCATCGAGATGGCATGTAGCTAGTGTAGACTATAAAAGTCCACATTGCTTGTCTTGTGTGTTTCTTTGCCTTATTTGTTGGTTTGTTAGAAACACAGACAACTTAAAAGTACAAATAGTGTTTGTTTTTATCATAAAGTCACATGATATCTACGTCTAAACTATATCTATTCTACCATCTTGGCCACCCAAATGTGTTTAATGAACCACAGGTTTTAAATATAATATGACCGTTATCTGTTTAAAATATCAACTGTGCCAGTTTAGCATGCAATGTAAGCATGATATTCAGACCGAAACATTCAAATATATGGTAGGGTGGTTGTATGGTGAACAGCCTAAGCGATGCGGATCACTGGGATTGTCTTTCTAGGAAGCAAGACAGCTTCCACTGGGCTTTCGCTGCAGTGACCAAAGCAGTGGCTACAGAAACAACAACGAAGACCGTTTCAATTCACCACTGATCGGTAGGTACAATGTAGCTTCTGAAATGAACATAACACTGACAACACTCGCTCACTCACTCACTCACTCACTCACTCACTCACTCACTCACTCACTCACTCACTCACTCACTCACTCACTCACTCACTCACTCACTCATTCACTCATGTCAGACACTGGTTGCCACATGACTGTCCTTTATGTCATCATCATTGCAATGCCCAGTAAATCGCAGCCTCCTTTCTCGCATCCTATCTTTGCTCATTTTACTGTGAACACCGTTTACATATATGCAAACAATTTTGCAATCTATATATTAATACACTAACTATGGGGACAGTCTGGCGGTATCTACTCCCAGGCGCCGACATCCACTGGCCTCTTTTTATGTTCCTTTGCCTCGCACCAGTGTATGACCTGATCTACCAATTGGCGATGTGTTTAACAAACCACACAGTTATTTATAGTTATTTTCTATAATGCTTCTTGAAACATCAATGTTTCAATCCTAGGGATTATATATGTGGGTAATGGCGGACGGATCATAAATGTGGTCTGTCTCTAACAAAAGCCACAGAGTGGTTCAACACTCAAATCACCCACTGCGTCCGTCTTTTTCCGACAGGTAAAAAATAACTCTAAATGACTCCCTTCGTGATTGTTTAATGAGTGAATTTTCACATCGGATACGTTGGTAGTGTTAATGTTTTCTTTGCTACATCATTAGATCTCTCATTCGATGGCAACATACCAACATTACTAAATCATTCACAGGGCTGGGCAGATGTTGAGTGATATCTGCTTTGGGTGTGTTTTTTCTGAAAGTTGTGTGATTTTGTTGAATTATACACAATGTTGGTTAATGGAGCATCAATTTGTTGTGAAATGTTGAAGAAAATCAAATCGTAGGACACACTTTGCAAGAATCCTATGAAACGCTACAATGGCAGCCGGTTTGAAAATCAATGTAGGCTAACCATTTCTATATTAATACACTAACTTTGGTGGTAGTCTGGAAGAATCTCCTAACAGGAGGTGGCGACGTCCACTCACCTCTTTCTATGTTCATTCGCCTTCTTGGACGAGTTGCCTCTGATCTACCAAATGGCGATGGTAAAACGTCACTCATAAATTCACTTATAACGTGCAATCATCACTATTATATGGATTCTTTGTGTGGGTAGTGGCAGATGGATCGTAAATGTAGTCTTTGGCCATCAAAAGCCACATAGTGGGACTACATTCTTCCGACAGGTAGAAAATAACTCTAAATAACTACCTTAGTGGTAGTTAATGAGTGATTTTTTCCGAGTGTTCTCACATCAATTTGATGGCAACGTTCCAACATTTCTAAATAAAACACTGTGCTTGTCAGAGATTGATGGGTATCTCCTTTTGGTGCGTTTTTCTGAAAGCGTGTGTTCATAGAGGATAAACGGACACGGTATTGATTTGCTTGTATCACTAGGCCATTGACTATTTTGTAAATTTTGCAGAGCATACAATATGTTCAGTTTGTTATAACATTTGTTAACATATGTTGGCATTCAACTTAGCATATTTGTATGTATGATTACATACATATAATTATAAATATATGTTGCACAAACAGAAAGCTCAAAAAAATCTGCTGCGTATATATTGAATTGTTGGCCTTTTGATATGCCAGTGGCTTCTTTGTTGACATATCATCTGTATCTGTAGTTTGTTATTTGGATGTTAAATGCACTACTAAAACCATTCTGTGCAGATGCTCTGACCTTGGATCTGGATCACCTGATGAGAAATCGGGTCACGGATAGATGGCACCAGGAGTCGTCATCAGCAGACGACTTTGGCGAAGACATTGCCTTGTCGGAGGCGGACAGTTTCTGGGAGGAGCGGCCAGAGTTGATGACGCCTTGCCTGCTGTGTAAAGTGGCACGTCCCGTCAACACAGCCACACAGACGGACGATGACCGAGGGTGGCGGCCACAGCTTGCTGACAGGCGCTACGCCATGGTAAACACGTCCACCGGCTCCAGCACAAGTGGCATCGACGTCAGCTCATGTAGTGTACGATCAGAACTGAGCAGTGGCTCTGTGTACAAGAGTGCTCATATTACAGAGACCCCCAGAACTCCAGACAGCTTCAATAGTACGGACGATGACCAGCCTGGTATGCAGCGAACGCCGAGCTTTCGACTGGCCATCGAACTGAGTCAGGACTTGGCTGTGCAGTCACTGGACTTGTACGATGGTGACAGTACGGTGACCAGTCCAGACTTGACCCCTGTCAGCACAGAGCTACCTGCATATCCAGACAGTGACGACATCAGCAGTTGTTTACAATGTAGCTGCCAGTCACAGTCATGTGACTGCAGTCAGGTGGTGATGTCACATTGCGAGCCTGATGCAACCCTCGAACCACAGCAGTGTGACGATTATAGCCTCAACGATAGCACTGCAGAACAACCTGATGTTAAAAATAGGTGAGTGTGTATGGTTTCTACTGTGTGGGGAAAATCTGTGTGAAAAGAAGCATTTTGATGGTTATTTTCTTCTAACAAGAGGGAGACACTTGCTAAAATTATTATCCAGTCTATTTTTACACTTGAAATGAAGCCTGCTTTAGTCTGAATGTGTTGTATTTCAACAAACAAATGTTTAAAGTGAAACAAAAGTCGTGGTTTTGGAGCTATGCACCTTAAATAGTTAATAAAAACTAACCATTTGCAACTACAATCAAGAATATCACACCAATGGTTTACTCAGAATTTATTGATGATCATGATAGACATATAAGTGCCTATCAGTTCTTGGAAATCAGTGCACTTTAGAATTCCGCTGTGTTGTGTTAAGTGGCTTCAATTGACTTCCGGCTACTTGGACTTGGTGCAGCGACTTGAATTTGGTGTAGATCATTTACAGAAATACGTGGAATATCAAGTAGAATAAGTATTACTATTGCATATATATTATACACAAACGTATTGTAGACATATATTAGGAAACAGGTTTTGTTAATTATTAGTCAGAGGGAGTATTTTAGAGTAAGTTAGTTTCGGATTCTGTCAGGGAATTCAGCGAGCGTTAATAGGGGTGTTTACAATTCGAAAATTTAGATAACATAGTGAATAGTCAGTAACAGTGAATATTGGTTAGAATAAGTATTAGTATTATACATATATTGTTCACCAACTTCTTGTAGACATATATTAAGAAACCGTTGTTGTTAACAGAGGTAGTATTTTTTTTTTCCCGGATTCAAACTCAACGAATGATAAAAGGGAGTTTGTTTACAGGTCATTCAACCCGTGCATCGAGCTATCGTTTACATTAGCTAATATATATATAAGATAAAGTGATTTATTTACTTAAATTACATACATAAGGTAATATCTGACATAGTGGTAGTCAACGTTTTCGGTAAAAAGGAATTAACAGCAGGATTTTAGCGTAAATTAGTACACACTGAGTTCGTTGTTTTGTTACACAGTGTTCTCCGTATTCGCTAGGTGGCAGGATTTTTAGCCTAAAGTGTTCTTTTGATCACAAAAACAGCCTTATTCAAGGCTAACGTTGCAAACTAATTAAAACTAAATTGTATGATGGCGCCGTGCAAACGGCAGTTAAAGGCCACAAGGCACTTAATTTGTGGCAGTTGTAGTAACTGGGTAGATTTCGTCAAGTCTGGGTGCGAGAAGTCCTGGGCTGAGGTCCAGGCAGATAGTTTTAGTTTTGAGTGTAGGGGATGCGCAAGGATGAAGGAACTAGAGGTGGAGTTGGAAGAGCTGAGGCTGCTCGTTGTGGCAATGGTGGGAAGGGAACAGGGGAGTTGTGCCGGTAGTTCCGGTGAGGGAACAGTAGACGGTAAAGTGGGGAAAGACACAAGAGATGCTAGGGAGAGCTCACCTCAGCCTGGGAGGAAGCTGAGAGGAGGGAAGGTGACAGGTCATAGGGAGACAGGACGTAAGGAGACGGGAAGGAAAGGAACGGGAGGGAAGACAACCGGGGTGAAGGAGAGGGGAGTAGGGGAGACAGGAGGGAAGGAGAAGGGAGTGGGGGAGACGGGAGGGAAGACAACCGGGGTGAAGGAGAGGGGAGTAGCGGAGACAGGAGGGAAGGAGAAGGGAGTGGGGGAGACGGGAGGGAAGACAACCGGAGTTAAGGAGAGGGGAGTAGCGGAGACAGGAGGGAAGGAGAAGGGAGTGGGGGAGACGGGAGGGAAAACAACCGGAGTGAAGGAGAGGGGAGTAGGGGAGACAGGAGGGAAGGAGAAGGGAGTAGGGGAGACGGAAGGGAAGGGGTCAGGACAGAATGTGATGGAGGGGATCGAAAGGAAGAGTTATTCTGCAGCAGTGATAGAGGGGGTGAGGAAGAGAGCGAGGGTGTTTGTGGGGGATTCGATAGTTAGGAAGACCGACAGAGTCTTAAACAAGGGAGATGATGTGGTGGTCTGCTTGCCTGGAGCCAAAATAGAGGCGATAACTGAGAGGGTAAAAAACATCGTAGGCTCGGGTAAGGGTGGATCTGTTTTAGTACATGTAGGGACAAATAACGTAGAGAGGGAGGGTACAACTGCCATAGTTAGGAAATATAGGCAGTTGGTCAGAACACTAAAACAGACGCGGGTTGAGCAGGTAATACTGTCAGGGATTTTACCTGTAATGGGCAGGAGGGGTCATAAATATCGAAATTGTCGGGGGATGGCAATTAACATGTTAGTCCAGAGGCTGTGTAGGGAAGAGGAAGTTGGATTTGTGGATTTATGGGGAAGTTTTGTTGGGAGGGCTGATATGTACATGAAGGATGGGCTTCATTTAAGTGGAAAGGGGACGGCAGTATTCGCGGACAAACTTTCAGCAGCAGTAGATAGCGACTTGGGTACAATGACAAATATTTTTGGAAGTAAACATTCTTTAAACTAGAAGTGCAGGGGGGTTACCTAGAGGTGTCTCAAGCAGAACAAGAGGCCACTAGCACAGATAAACCAATATCAAATCATCCGAAAATCATCTCTGAAAAAGGTTATAGATGCGTATGTTTAAATGCAAGGAGCATAGTAAATAAGAAAAACGAATTAAACATTATGGTAGAAGATATTGACCCTCACATAATTGGTATAACTGAATCATGGGCTAACATAGATATAACAGATGTTGAATTAGGACTGACAGGATACGTAATGTTTAGGAAAGATCGAATAGGAAGAAGGGGCGGGGGAGTTATTTTATATGTTAAAGAATCTATTCAGGCTTATGAAATAAAACTAGAAAGGGAAGCAGATTGCGATGAAGCTGTTTGGTGCAAAATTGTTTCAGGAAATTCAAAATTAACTATTGGATTAGTTTACCGAAGTCCAAACATAAACGAAGAGGACAACACAAAAATAAAAAACGCTATAAAAGAAGTTAGTAAAGGGGAATGTATCATAATGGGAGATTTTAACCATGGACACATACAATGGAATTCTCTAGAGAGCACAGGGATTGAGGATCAACAATTTCTATGTTTAATCCAGGATAGCTTTCTTACTCAGCACGTACTAGAACCAACCAGGGGAGAAAATGTATTAGATATAGTTTTGTCATCACAACAAGAATTAGTGGACAATGTAAAAATATTTGAACCATTGGGTAATAGTGACCATAATCAAATACATTTTGACATCAATGTAAAATCAGAAAGTAAAAATAAGAAAACGTACAAGAGAAACTTCCACAAAGGTAACTACAAAGATATGAGAAAATACTTAGCACAGCTAGATTGGAATAACATGCTGATGGATAAGACTGCAATTGAATGTTGGAATATTCTAAAATATGAAATTGAGAGTATCATTGATAAATTTGTTCCCTTCCGAAAACAAGGAAAACGGTGTAGAAAGAAACACTTGTCAAAAGAGGCAATTAGAAAAATAATGCTAAAACAAACTATGTGGAGGGTTTATAGGCGTACCAGAAAGGAAGAAGACTATGCAAAATACAAAGAGGCACTTAATGCAGCTACAACTGAAATCAGACAATCTAAAAGAAGCTATGAGCAAAAACTGGCATGTAACATAAAAACTGACAGCAAGAGTTTTTATGCATATGTCAGGAGTAAACAAAACGTACAAGACAAGGTTGGACCTCTAGAAGACAGTGCTGGAAATATAATATCACAGGGGTTTTTAATGGCGGAAGACCTAAATGGTTACTTCAGTTCAGTGTTTACAAAAGAAGATATTAGTTCATTACCAGTTGCTGATGCTAAATTTCAGGGGGCTAAATCTGACTATTTAGGACCGTTAGTTGTAACTCCAGAATTGGTAGCTAGGAAAATAAAGGCAATGAAGGATAACAAATCACCGGGAGTGGATGGGATTCCTCCAAAATTACTAATGGAAACAGTAGATCAAATCAGTATACCACTTGCAAGAGTATTCAACTTGTCATTAAAAGAGGGAGTTGTTCCGTTTGAATGGAAAGAAGCAAACATCATACCATTATTTAAAAAGGGTTCGAGAAATAAGTCAGAGAATTACAGACCAGTGAGTTTAACGTCAGTGATTTGTAAATTATTAGAAAGGTTAATTAAAGACCATATGGTGGACTTCCTCGTTAAGCATAAATTATTAAACTCATCTCAACATGGATTCCTTAAAGCGAGGTCATGCTTAACAAATATGTTATGTTTTTTGGAAGAAATCACTAAGTGGATAGACATGGGATCGCCAGTAGATATTATCTACTTAGATTTTCAGAAAGCTTTTGACAAAGTGCCACATCAAAGATTGCTACTTAAATTAAAAGCCCATGGTATCGGGGATAGCATAACTGACTGGATAGAACAATGGCTGACTGACAGAAGACAACGAGTTGTAGTAGATGGCGAAGTTTCAAATTGGAAATCGGTTTTGAGTGGGGTACCTCAAGGATCAGTATTAGGACCTATATTATTCTTAATTTATATCAATGACTTGGACGAGAGTATAACAAGTAATGTACTGAAATTTGCGGACGACACAAAACTGTTTAGAAAGGTTAATACTGATGGTGATAAACAACATTTACAAAACGATCTAGACAGATTAGTGAAATGGTCTGAGAAATGGCAGATGCTGTTCAATTTTGGGAAATGTAAATGCCTACATACAGGACATGGGAACTTGAATGTAAACTATAAAATGGGAGCTACTGTTCTTGGTACTACTGTAAAAGAAAAGGACTTAGGAGTTACAATAAGCGCTGATATGAAAGTTTCAGAGCAGTGTGGTATTGCAGCTTCAAAGGGTAATCAAATTCTTGGATTGATTAGAAGAAACATAACATATAAGGGAAAAAAGTTAATTATACCTCTTTATAAAGCAATAGTTAGACCTCATTTAGAATACTGTATACAAGCATGGAGACCATATCGTAAGAAGGATATAGATACGCTTGAACGCATACAAAGGAGAGCAACTAAAATGATTCCAGAACTTAGAGACCTTAGTTATGAAGAACGCCTGAAAGAATGTGGTTTAACAACTCTAGAGACAAGGAGGTTAAGAGGAGATCAGATTGAAGTTTTTAAGATATTGAATGGGTATGAAAATATTGATAGAAATATGTTTTTCTCACTCAAGAAGGATAGCAGAACTAGAGGACATGAGGTAAAATTAGTAAAGGATCAATGTAGATTGGACATCAGGAAGCACTCGTTCTCACAGAGGACAATAAATGAATGGAACAAACTGTCTACAGATTGTGTAACTGCTAGCAGCGTGAATATGTTTAAAAACAAGGTTGACACATATATCAGGAGGGCGGGTTATAAGTAGGTGAACATTGTTGGACTCTCGATAAGCCAATGGCTTCCTTGTCCACTTGCCATCTGGGCCTTTGGCTTGGATGGCAAATCTTGTTAAATCTTGTTAAACTGAAATCGAAAGGCCATAGCACCGCAAACTCGCAATCAAGTAAACTGCTAAGTCAGAGCGGGAGATATAATGTTCTTGATTGTTTGATTGTAGTTGCAAATTATAATATTTTATTAGTTCTTATAGGTGCATGGGCCCAAAACCATGACTTTTGTTTCACTTTAGTAATGTTATAGATCTCAATCTGACATCAATCTGTTACTTCTTAAGAAATTTGTAGTTATCACTTTGGATATTTCGGCCTTCATCGGCGGACTGACATTGCTATGGGCAACACAAGCTCAGGAAGGAATATGGCAACTCTTATATTCAGGGCTGGTCTGATGCTATGGACGTTTAAAACTTCTTTGATTCATCCAAAATATCCAGAGAGATATCTGCAGTACAAGTTTCTTAAAACAACATCAAGTTTAACATTCCAAGAGATCAGAACATCACTCCATTAAAACATTTGGTATGTTTATAAAGTGAGTCATATAGTTAAAGTGCATGATGAGATGAATGAGTTCTAGACCACTCACCAAAGTTCACAAAGTCATTTGCCAGTATTGCATGGTCCATAATAAATTATGTAGTGTGAGCTGTGAAGTCATCTTTTGTCAGAATTGACTACAGTGCCTTGAATTTGAAGTAGGACCTACCTACAAATGTGGCAGAGGCACTGTGATGTCATAATTCCTTATAGTGATGGGGTTTATGGAGTTTACACCACATGGAGACAGTTTTATGAGTAAGAAATAATTTATGCACTGCACCTAGTCTCTAGTGATGAAATCTAGCAGTAAGTGATCTTGTTCTCAACAGCTTGCTTTATGGGATGTTATATATATGATTTGCTGAAGTATGAAGTAAAAATAGTGTATGAAGTGTGAAGATTGAGGTAGTTTTCTGTCTGGTAGATGGCAGCAGCAGTCTGGGATTGTATAACTGTTGACCAAACACTACTCAGGGTTCATCTTTCAAGTTTCAACAAAATCAGTTTTTTATTCAGTTATCACAGTTTAGCTTTCATTCAGAGCATTTGATTAATGAATGCAACAAATTATCTACTGAATATTTAAATTCTAGCAAATTCTGATTGCGTTTAAAAAATGACAAGTAAAGGTATGTTCTTATATAGCGCGGTATCCAGTCCGTATGACCGCTCAAAGCACTTTACACTTCACCCCCTGGCAGACCTGTTCATTCCAAGGCCATCTCAACTTCTCTGGGAAGCATTCAGCCACGCTGCAATTGCGCGAAGACTATACGTTCACATTTCCACCACTGTCTGTATTGCCAGGTACTCATTTATACGGCTGAGTGAACTGTGGCAACGTGGGGTGATCAAACTTGCCAAAGGTTTGAAGCGACTGCAGTGGGATTTGAAACCGGGTTCTCTCGATTGAGAGAACCCGGAGTTACACATAGATGAATCTGGAGTTACACATAGATGAATCTGGAGTTACTCATAGATGAATCTGGAGTTACACATAGATGAATCTGGAGTTACACATAGATGAATCTGGAGTTACACATAGATGAATCTGGAGTTACACATAGATGAATCTGGAGTTACACATAGATGAATCTGGAGTTACACATAGATGAATCTGGAGTTACACATAGATGAATCTGGAGTTACACATAGATGAATCTGGAGTTACACATAGATGAATCTGGAGTTACACATAGATGAATCTGGAGTTACACATAGATGAATCTGGAGTTACACATAGATGAATCATAAGTGGGCTTTCAGTAATTAAACCAGTGACTTCCTTGTTGACTCGCCATCTGGCTTTCTCACTTTGGATGGTAATCTTGTCATATTCTTCAATTTTGCAACCACCCATTTTGGATAAAGTGTCTCGTTGAAGTTTCTGTATAGTTGATGATCAACCAACTGCAAGACATTTTCAGTTCTAATTATCAGTGTCATTAATCAGTTTGTCATCACTAAATAATGAGTTATGTTGTTTTTTATTTCGGTGGATATTAATTTAATTTGTTATATCAAAATAAACCATCCTTGTCTGATGTTTTATGAAAGCAATAACATTATATTGAAACAATGTAGTTTATAGCATAATACATTTTTGTAAAAATCTCCAGTGAACAATCACATTCTGGAATACCTACATTTCTCAATCTTGAGGCAGAAACAATGCATGATTTTGGGAAATGTTTTTGTTTCTGGTGTTGATTTGTTGCTTCATATCCAGCCATATGTTGAAAAGAGTAGTGTCAACTGTTCTCCTGTCTAGACATTGAGATATGGCCCTGGATGACACAATGTCACATCCATCAGATGAAAATAATATTGGAGCTAGAAGTCCAGACATTTGTTCAGTTATCAACCCAGAAACTGTACACTACTCCTGGAGATTTATTTCTGGGTGAATTGTTGCCCTGTATCCAGGCATACAACATCCATCCAGACAACATTTGTTCAGTTATCAACCTAGAAACTGTAGACACTACTCCTGGGGATTTATTAATGGGTGAATTGTTGCTCTGTATACAGGCTTACAACATTCATCCAGATGACTTTTGTTCAGTTATCAACTCAGAAACTGTAGTACCTATTATGAGTCAGCACTTAGCTTCAGAATATTAATTTCCTCTTAAGTTCAGTTCGGTTGACCATCTTCACGTTATTATTTTCGCTTATTTCACACATTGCATAATAGGCCTACTACAGTGTATAATGCTAGAACAGCCAAGTGCATTGTGAAGTGGCAACAAAGCTACCACTCTTCTGGCAAACTAGATCGTTCTGATAGCGAGGGTTTGTGTATTCTGGATGGTGACTATTTACAAAAAGAAAGTACCATATATTAAGTAAGGTGAAGTGTGAAGCATATAATGTGTCATGTCAAATTATTTACAGAGACTGTGTAGAACACTGTTGGGTGCCCGTTTACTTAACAGCTTGTGTCGGAAGCCAGGTATGCCACTTTCATGATGCTAAAACTATTTAGCAGGGGTGGATGACTCTCACCCACGCTCCATCTGGAGTTCTGCATGTTTCAGCACATTTGTTGAATTCCAGAAAAAAGATAAAGTTGCTGCATGTTGCAAGGGGAGCGGTGGTCTAATGGTTAGAGCACCCGCCTGTCGATCGAGAGGACGGTGGTTCGATTCCACCTCCGCCGTTTCGAAGCTTGGGCAATTTCGTTCACCCCACTTTGCCCGTGTCTTTCGGAAGAGACACTAAAAGCCGTTGGTCCAAACTCCTGCGTTAGCTCAAGATTGGGCTATTTGGAGTATAACTACTTGAGACTAAGTAGTTGGCAGAAACAATTGTTTTCCATCACGAAAATAAACCAAGACACTAATTGCTACTAGGCAAATGCCAGTAGGCTGTTTGTGGGCGTACACCACCAGATAGAGCTGTTCGAGTTAACATAAAAAAACAAACCCATGATATTGGGATGGGTAACGACAGATGGCAGTTACATAGTCGGTTTTTTGTTTTTGAGACGGGGTAACATTTGGAAGTACAATACGCAAAGCTAACTAAGCTGAAATGTGACTGCCTGCATTGACAACAGTCAATGTCACTGAAGATACTGTAAAAAAGTTGCTGTCCTTTCAGGAAGTAAAACCCTTGTCATAATTAAACTATAGTTTGCAGAAGAATCGTTTGCACCAGGATGAAGCAATTCAGAAGAGACTTCCAGTTGATCACCCAGCATCTGTTCTGCACCACTGCTTGCACCTCTCCAACTCCGTTAAAAAAAAAAACTCTGCTTCAGTAACAATTATTGCTGCAATTTGAACCCACGAGCAATGCACACTATTAGGATCTGGTTGACTATGCATCTGCATGCACTTCCTCCAAGCTCTTGCAGCAAGTGCACCAGCTAGTACAGTCCTAGATGCATTCCTGAGGCTGAGTCTCAATCATTTCATCTTGCATTTAATGCAGAATCAACTGGTTGCAGGCTGCGCAAGTTGTCTACGTTAGTCGAGGAGGGGTCAGAGGTTGACGCTGAAGAACTGGTGGCTACAGCTGCTTGTAGAAAAATGCAGTGTTCGCAGAAAACACTGCCACAATACAAGTCACCGCCAGCTTATGAGACAGGCTGCTCTCGTAAGTCTATCTCCAGGTAAGAGGCCATGCAGAAGACTTGATAGGGTAGAACTAATTTTTTTTACCTTTCTGAATTCTTTTTGAGCATCCTTGTCAGTGGTGATGTTGGTGCTATGGTGTGTAAATGACTGGTTGTTAAGTCATGTTTATATGATAAAATGCTTGTAGTTATTGGTGTGAAGTGATCATATACTTGTGGTTTTAAAAAGAAAATGTTTCAAATATAGATTTTCAAATTGAATTGTATTCAGGTTCCTTTCAGTTTTTGGAAATAGTTTGAATAACCATATTGATTATAGTTGGGCCATAAGAAAACGTCTGCAAGACACGTTCCCCAAATGTGGGTTTACTATTACACCGTTGGTGAAACGTAAGTTTACTTTGATGTCGTCCAGTGCAATTATTTTTCTGAGTTGGCCTAAAATCTAAATGATCAGCTTTGTTCTGTCTTTCTCTCAAACACATCTCAGTGGACTGTCATGCAATGAAATAATTGTACAGTTGCCACTTTGACATTGTTATTAAGGTTGCTAGGTTTATGGGTTCTATTTTTGGTATTTCCAGGGAGGCATTGACAGTGGAAAGCAAGATGTCTAACAGTGGACTTGACGGTGTGGAGACACCACGTCTAGTGAATCAGGCAAGTCAGGTTGTGTCTGTACAGTGGATCACCCACTCGGCAGTTCCACGGTGTTGGACGTAAAATTCAGGCATATTAGCCATGCTTTGGGATAAAAAGTACCACAATCTTTTACTGTTATTATATATTATAGGAACCAACTATGACATCATTGTCATAAATAAACTTTGTTCACTCCTGTAGTCGTTCTAAGCATACAATGAAAAACGTGCTTTGTATCGGACATATTCATGCAAACTACAAATTTGCACATAGGTAAGGTTATTTCCAAAATCTCTAATGTCTGAGGGCATATTGGAAACATGTAATAAAGCAGGAATTTATCTGTTGTCTTGACCCAACAACATTTTGTATATGTGATGCCACACTTCTTGCCCCATTTCAGCCAGTTTCTAAAAAGGCTATGTTGGTTTCTGTTGATTAATTGGCAAACCCCGTCTGGGTATTCCGCTAATGGTTGGTATCTATTCTATGAGCATTAGGTACGACCCAGCAGTTCTTTGAATTTGGAGGTGTCCTGAGCCTCAACCAGTTGCACCTCAGCATGTTCCAGACAGTTAAGGTGTGGGGGAAAAATTAGTTTCTGTATTCCTCTATAAGGGTGATTTGTAAGGGTGATTTGAGCGTGTGCGTCTATCAGAGACGATGTTTTTGACCGGAATAGCAGTTTGTCCATGGATGACTTTATACATTAATGTTAATCATATGTTCCTCCTCCTCTCCGCGAGGTCTAACCAGCCTAGTTCTTCGATGACTAGAACAAAGTTCAGTGCACGAGTTGTGATACCAAACATTACAATTGTCGCAACATATGGCCTTTTGCTGCCATGAGACTCCCAGTTCACAATAGCCACAAGGAAAGAGTGATGCTTTCCTATAAATACATTGGTATGGCAGAGGGCCTGTATTAGGTTGTATGTCTCCACTTATAATAAGCATATCTAAGATAAATAATAATGGCAGCACTGAGCGTTTCGCCATTCCTGCATTTACAGGTAGTGAAATTCCCGATTTATTCCCGTGATTTTACGTCTGTTTGGTGGGCAGGATGTGAACAATTCATGAAGAATATGGCTCACAAAAGCACAAGGATACATAACATGTTCATGATTACTACCTTACAGGTTACCAGCTTGATCTAGGTATACAGTAATTTTGCAGTTGGTTGTTGAATATGAGGAGGACGAACGTACTTAGCTTGGTCCAGACGACCGCGGGAACATACGGCTCCCAACCACTGATAAACGTGCAGACTAAAATAACTAAATGACTTGAATGATCTAAAAACGTTCTAAAGTCTAAACTTATCATTGTTTTTAAAATAATGTAAATATCAGGTTATAAAAGTAGCAGTTTAGTATCCACACAAAAAGATAACGAATAATTAAAAACATAAGGGTCATTAATGCAGTAGGCTTGGTTGTTCAAACTCAGCATGGGCACCCTACCTATGCTACATGTGTAGAGTGACAAGACATTTGTTTTCCTTGCCCTCGCAAGTAAAAGTTAGAGGTCTTCACATCCATGGCGACACTGGGTATAAAAGAACGTCTTGTTGAAAGGCCTATAGTTAGTATAAAGTTTATAAGAGACTGCCCCTGCCTTTCTGTTTTGCTGATAACCTGGCTGGCTCGAGGACCAAACCAACCTTTATTATCGCCAAAATCATTTAAAAGTCCATGTTAAATCGCTTAACTGTAGACCCCACAACGGTCGCTGTGTGCAGTCCTGGAACGGCCGCCGCCGCCGTCCGCATACAGTACCCTCTATTAAAAAAATCCTGGCGAATAACTACTCAACTAAACGCTACAAAATTTTGCCACACCCTAGCGGATACATTTTACATTTTGCAACAACAACAGCTTGTTACGTGCATGTGTTTCCCTTTCGGAAATCTTGATTTTCATCAGTTTTGTTCAGGCTATCTCGAAAATTTTTATTTCTATATTTGTCATGATAAAATATGGTGTAACTTGAAAAATAACCGTCAGAATTTGATAATGTTTTCAGTGGTGCAAAGCTAACACATATAGCTACATTTTCTTCGCTGAGTTGCAAAGGGTTATAGCATGGGATCATTGTCAAATGTCAGTCGCAACTTTCAAAGTTTTAACAAATGTACTATTTTGTCTTTGCAAATTGTTATCAAATGTCAACATTTTATTAATATATCCTATTTCTATGTATACATGCATGTGGAGAAATTACTGCTCTTCAAAATAAACACAACTTGTAATTGTCACTATTGAATAGTTTTTTTCTACAGATTTTTGAAGGAGGTAAAATTGCTCGAAATTTGCCAGAAATCCTGGGAACATGTTGGCATGTTTTAATAAAATCCTGGGGCCTAATGGGTTAAGCGGTAAAAAATATAAAACCTTTTCTTTATGCATGCACTATTGTTCGTGGTCACTATTCATACACTAGTGCTGCAACCACAACATGAACTTTACCTGAACATGGAACTGCCCCACTGTGATTCTCCATGTAGTTACACCTGTGTGGGTTTATTAAGTTCCAGGTTAACTGTTGAGATGATATGCCAATATAATGAGCGATATTATGGTCTGAAGCATTTGTGCTTGCGCCACCATGTAGACCAATACACAACCCTGTATATCAACTATAATGTCTGATATGATTCGTACAATAATTACGTGGCTGGCATTGTAGCAGTGGGTAGTAGATTTGTATCATCATACTTCACTGTTATATATTGGTCCATTTAGCAAGCCCGTATGATCCATCATATTACAGCTGTATTGATCAAATTACAACTGTATCGATCAGATTACAATTGCATTGATCAAATTACAACTGTGTCAATTATATTATAACAGCATCATGACGTGTTGTTTTTCATATATATGAAAATATGATGTGATAAGAAACAGTGAATCAGTCAGAATTTAAGCCTAGATCTTGCCCCAAAAATTTAATTCTGAATCATTCTGTGTGTATTAATTAGATGATTGCATTACTTGGTAAACACAATTTTTAGATTGGTTGTGTATCTGAAAAATTTGGTTTGGCTGCAGTGGAACGTCTGTTTTGTGTAATTTTAAAACAGTGATAGTGAGAACAGGCCTTTAAAAAGGCTACCTTTGCCATCAAATTTGGCTACTCTTTCGCAGAAATAAAGCAGTTGTGATGCTAGCCTTTGTTAGCAATGTGTTTTCCTGGTTCACTGCGTGCTGACGGAGCTTCACTGTAACTAATGCGGCAATCATTGTTTTAACCTACTATTCTTTTGGGTGCTGTGTCCTCGCTCATGTATGCACATTTGTGCGCACGTAGACAACCTCACTATTTTAAAGCCTCATGCTATATTTAATCTTGATGGCTTTTGTGTCTATATATATATATATATATATATATATATATATATAGGAATAAAAACATGCAGTGTTAGGTAAACCAGTATAATGATAGCATAAATGATTGTTCCAAAAGAATGAGCTTTACATTAAACTGTCTGGTATTTTATCAGGATGTACACTGCCCAGCCATAGTTGGAGGCAATACAGTGAGACACCCTAATTAGCTGCACATCCAAGCCAGCAGTTTATGTCAACTACACCCACACAGGGCATAACTGAAGCATGTAAAAACATGTTGAAGGGTTCGGTTTCCTCCACTGAGCCATTAAACAACAAGTGGTGAGGTGCTGGGCTAGATTGTTTTACAATTTGTGCTGCTATGACTTGCCAAGTAGGCCCATTGTAATGGAAATTGCTTGACTGATGGTGACAAAAGTTAGTTTCAGTATGTGACAATACCTGTTTGACAGAGTAACGAGTGGACAGGGGACAGTGAGCATAAGACAGAGATGAAGAGAACAACTAGGACAGGTAAGTTGGCAGTAAATATTGCCATCGTAAAAGGTGACATGATGATAGTTGACTGTTATGTGTGCACACGTACCAGTAATGTTTGGTTAACCAGGAAAGTGTGATCGTTTGAAGTACATGTGAAAAATACTACAAATGGTAACTTTAAATGTTAATTATGATAACTCGCTTGTAACCATTTGTAGTAAAATAGTTTTCATTAATTGCTCACAGCACTAAAACAAACCAGTTCAACTGTATGAATGCTGTTTTACAAACAATATGTTTATCTTTGTGAACTTCTCTGGTGCCTTACAAAAAGTTTGTGTTGCAATTGTGAGAGTTTTGTATATTCCTGGGTATTATGTGCAGTTTTATTTTTGTGGATCTGTCCAAAAGTGCTGATTAGCTGATTTTGTGTTGTCCCAGAAAACGTCCCAATATAAAATTCCATTGGACAATATCACATGCACATGTTTCTTTTAGGCCATAATTTCATCATGCATGTGTTCAATTCATTAAAGAAAGTAGGAGTTTTCCTTAAATCTTCTGTATTTTAAATCTACTCATAAATATTACCTGTGCACCCCTTCCAAGGTGTGATGTATATTACCTGTGCACCCGTTCCAAGGTGTAATGGGCTTTCATCTTGTTGTGGATGGACTGCAACATTCCTTAAAGGTACCACTTACTATGTCTTTTCCAACAGACCTGCAGCGAACAGCATCATTTGAGGAGAGAAAGGGCCCAGAAAGGGAGTCAGCCCATGGGACAAGGGATACCCAGCATTCCCAGTTAGCCCAGGCAGTGGTGGAGCCATCTAAACTTGTGAGTAGTGGTGTGTTTCTGTCGATGGGTGGCTGAGGATGGTTTGTTTGAAAGGAAACATAGATAGTGGGTGGGTTAGTTTCCTCAGTTTGCATGTACAAGTTTTATTTCCTTTATTTACTTATGGGGGGCTTTTTTCAGGTGAGCTTTATTCTGGGGGGGGGCTTATTTCCGTATTTTGATTAGGTGGGAGGGTGGACAGCAAAATCAGTTTGTCAGTTTATTGCATTGGGGAGAAATGCCATTTAGTACGGATTATTCATAGTCAACACAGATTTTTGGAGGAATACAGCCGTAACCCATAATAATTTTTTTTAGATTTACTGAATAATCGCTAGGCAAATTTTTTGTAGCTGTATTTTGTACACAGCCTGGTAGAGGATGACAGCCAATCAGAATCTGAGTGCTGTATGGCGATTAATTGATGAAAAAAGGCATATGTATGTAAACAACTTCATGTAAAAAATACAGATTAAAAACTGGCATGTTTGTTGTGGTATGGATAAAATGGATAGACGGATGGAGAGACGGACAGGGAAGGCAGTGTGTAGGTGGTGCCACAAATAGCACAGTATTTGTCTGTCCCTTCAGCACATGTTTTCTTTAACCAACTGCCAGGGGGGTAATTAGACTGCCAGGGGGTAATTAGTAGGCGGTGGCACATCCTGTGTTTTTTGGCTTGCATTTGGTTCAGTGAAGCAAACATCAATATGTGAAAATATGGATTTTTTTAGTAATGCCTTGTTTTCTACATATGTAATTAACTAGGCCAAGGTGCATAATCCTAAGATAAGTTGAATGTTGCACGTCACAAAACCATCAAGATTTCTTTCACTTTTATATTATTTTTTTAAATAATAATAATAAGGAATATTATTGTGAAGCATCCCAGAAAGGTTTTAGAGCAGAAATTTAGATTGTCTACCTACGCATTGACAGATACAGTGATTTTGATTTTATCTCCTGACAACTAAAACCACAGGGTCATGTAAATAAAATGCAGATGTTGGAAATCTCACTGTTTAATGTGAAACATAGTAGGTGTGGGGTGATCATAAATCTAGTCTCTTTGAAACCAGAAAGAGTCTGCTGGTTGTATGTTCACCAGTTCAGAGCACATAAACGTTATTATATATTGTTGCAGACTTTAAAATCCTTTTTTTTAACTTGTCAGCAGTGTTTCATTCTAATATTAAATTACAATTCGCAAATGCAGAGTGACATTGAGGGATCATATAGACTGAGATGAGGATTTTGTTGAACTTAGCATTGGTTAGCATAGACATGGCATTGGCTGGCATAGACATGGCATTGGCTGGCATAGACATGGCATTGGTTGGCATAGACATGGCATTGGCTGGCATAGACATGGCATTGGCTGGCATAGACATGGCATTAGCTGGCATAGACATGGCATTGGTTGGCATAGACATGGCATTTGTTATCATTGTCTGGCATAGACATGGCATTGGCTGGCATAGAAATGGCATTGGCTGGCATAGACTACCCCCAGGAGACCTGGGGGTAGTGATAATAATAACAATAATACATTTATATAGAGCTGAAATCCTCAAGAACCCGAGCTCAGAGATTCAACAAACCAATTTAACATTTGATAAAGGTATAGCATGAACAATATGTTTTTTGTTTCATAATTGTGTGATATAATTATTTATTTTTTCTGTCCATATGAATAATTTTATGTGTTCGTGCGGGCGTGCGTGTATGTGTGTGTGTTAACCTCTTAAACCTCTATAGCATCTCTTTAATACTTGCATTTCTCTATGCTGTTATTAGAAAATATGTTTTGCTTGTGTATAAATAACTATGTAACCCAGTTGTTGCTTGTTAAAAACTTAAGTTACCTGCACAGGATTGGTTGGAATGTGCTAATCCATACCCTGGAATGTGCTAATGTGTTCCTTAATTGAATGTTGCTGGTTTAATCAAGTTTTTTTTTTCCTTTGCACTGTGCAGATTTGATGATACTGGTCAGTAACCCTCAGGGTATGATGGATTACCATGCAATTAGTGATATGATAACACAAAGAGCAGACCTGCTATATTGAAATATATCGTTGCCTCAGCTCATTCAGTTGTATAAATGAGTACCTGGCTGTAGACACAGGTAAATATATATAAATGAATATTCTTTGTGCAGTAATTGCAGCATTGCTGAATGCTGAAGTCGAGTTGTTGGAATGAACAGGTCTGCTGGGGGGGGGTTGAAGTGTAAAGTGCTTTGAATGGTCCCAGTGGCCTGGATACAGCGCTATATGAGAACTTTTTTGGTTTGACTTGTGTTTGACAGACGAGTGATCAAACGGGAGACGTTGACAAGAGGATGACACAAAGGAGAATAACTAAGACAGGTAGGTCAGGAAAGCAAGTGGCCGTCACTATATAATGTTTCCATGTAAACCTGGCAGCAGTAAGTTTCTGGTTAAGTAGGTGCTGATTAAGGGACATGATCACCATTTGTACTCTTATTGATGCATGCTTTAACATTGTTTCAAATGGCCTATTTTGAATGCAGGACATTGGTCTAATTACAAGTTTCCATCGAGGGAAGTGTTCACGTACGTAACACTAAATATTGTAAATATAAAAAAATAAAATAATAAAATAAATGGACATGGGTGGGTCAAGGATAAAATGTTTAAACATTTGGAGAGAATTTTCCAGGTCGAAATGTTGATGTAATGTATCTTATACCCATAAAGGAAACCAAATACATTCAGATATTAATTACCATGGAAATATTTTCTTAAAAGTTTTACAAATTCAATGAAGGCATTAGATTTATTAATTCCTGCATGGCTGTCACCAATAAACCATTTGTGAAAGCACAATTCAATTTGTATGTCTTTACATTTAAATTTTGTTTTGGATAGGGTTGGTAGGTAGGGTCAATCTTATCCAAAATATTTTTATATTTACAAAGCCCCTAAAGGAGCTACTTACTGTGCCTTCCCCTGCAGACTTGCAGCGAACAGTGTCCTTTGAGATGGGCGGAGGCAAGGGTGGGACCACAGAATGGGAATCACACACTGCGACAAGGGATATTCAACATTCTCCGCCGTCTTCAGCAGTGACAGAAGTCCCCAAGCTTGTGAGTATGTTGTGATGTAAATAGGTGGCTAACGCAGGGTGGGGTTGTGTGAAAGGGTGGGTGGTGGGTTGGCTGGTGGGAGGGAGGGTGGTTTGGTTTATGAATGAATATGTGGGTATAGGTTTGAGGAATTGGTTCTATCACTGGTTGTGCTGAGGAATGCACAGATGGAAGGATGTGGTGGAATAGTAATACTGTATTGGTGGAAGATTGTGTTTGTGGAATACTATATTAGTAGAAGATTGTGTTGATGGAATACTACATTGGTGGAAATTATCTTGGTTATATATTGATGAAATATTGTGTTTGTGGAATACTACATATTGGCGGAATATTGTCTTGGTGGAATACTGTATTGGTGAAATATTATATTGGTGGAATACTATGTTGGTGCAATATTGTCTTGGTGAAATACTATATTGGTTAAATATTGTCTTGGTGAAATATTTTAAATATTATTTTGGTTGAATAGTGGAATACTGTATTGGTGGAAGATTGTGTTGGTAGAATACTACATATTGGTGGAATACTGTATTTGGTGGAATACTACATTGGTGGAAGATTGTGTTGGTGGAATACTATATTAGTAAAAGATTGTGTTGGTGGAATACTATATTGGTGGACAAATTGTCCTGGTTAAATACTATATTGGTGAAATATTGTGTTGGAATACTACATATTGGTGGAATATTGTCTTAGCGGAATACTGTATTGGTGGATATTGTCTTGGTGGAATCTTATATTGGTATAATGTTGTCTTGGTGAAATGGTATATTGGTGAAATATTGTCTTGGTGGAATACTACATATTGGTGGAATATTGTTTTGGCAGAATGCTGTATTGGTGGAATATTGTCTTTGCGAATACTGTATTGGTGGAATGCTGCGTTGGTGGAATATATAGTGTGTAGGTGGTGCTGTGGTTAACTAGTGGGCTAGACTGCTAGTTCAGCAGCATTGCCTTTCTTGGAGCTTTTAGCTGGCAGTTGAAAGTGAGACGAAGTAACCTCAACAGCCTTTGTACCGTGTACCTTTTTTGTAGGCACATGATGAATGAGTAGAGGAAGGTGACGCATGGAATAGAGAGGCTTCCTAAGTTTGTGTTGTCCATAGTTCATTGTTTACTTATTGGAAGTAAATATCTGTCAGAATTCCCCATTGTCATGTGGAAATGCATCAGCTATCGATGATTAATTAATAATAACTAACAGTTATGTTTACATCATATTGAATATTGATGGCACAACAATTAATTTTGGAAAATTTCTTGTTGTTAACTTCTATATGTATGGACAGCATCAGTCTTTATATCCACAGTATTGTTTTATTTGTCTGGGTAATTAAGAGTAATGTTCAATTTTTCCATGTCATTTTGACTGCTCCGGTATCAGTGCAGATTTGAAATTTCATTGAGTTGGTGGCATGCTCAGAGCTTAACAATAAGACAGTTTTCAAAGTCAGCCCCCTTATGGACTATGATCAGCGTTTTTGTGAAAATTTCACCGATGTATGTATGACACTAAATGAAACAGTCAGTAACCCCCCCAATGAAAACAGCTTTTTTTTGTAGATTATCCCTTGGTATCAGTGAATTGTGATGGTTCACTTTCTTTGTAATCATAGAAATGCAGTGTAGTTAGTGACACAATTATAATATCTCCTCACCTTGAAAGGTGTCATGTTTACAGTGTGTTGGGGCCACTGCCCTTGCTATAACGTTACGCCAATGATAGACCACCCTGGCTGTCATTCACTGGCTCCCTGTGATTCACCTTCAATAGCAGAACTCACTAAGTAACCAGGTGGAGTGACATGTGAATGAACCAGATGGAGTGACATGTGAATGAACCAGCTGCAGGACTAACAATGCTTGTTTCCAATACTGTCTATTACACAGCAGAATATCCACTGCATTTCGAACGTGACACCCCTTTTTCGGTATGTGTCACACAACTGTGCTAGACAGTGGACACATTGACAAATCTCCTCAGACAGCCGGAATTCTGGTGACTCAACTTTTTTTAAGCACTGAGGCGTGTGTTGATTTATGTGATGTAGGTGTCAAGGGTTATGTCAAAGTAAATATTTTGTAATATCTGTCCCAACTGCACCTTGATGTATAATTTGTTTGATTTCACATTTTAGCTGGTGCAGGATACCGAAACTTCCATCATTTTACATTTTACTGCGAAGCCATACATGATAATTTATTCTGTTACCCATGTACACCACACACAGTGTGATCATCATTCTGTCAGATAGTACACACTTAATGTATTCACTATACTGTCACTATACTCACAAATAATAAGTTCACTATTGTGTCACTATACTCACACAAATTGTGTTCACTCTTCTGTCATTATACTCCATACTAAATGTGTTCACTAAACTGTCACTATGCTCACATAGAATGTGTTCACTATTCTGTCACTATGCTCACACAGAATGTGTTCACTATGCTATCGCTATACTCCACACAGAATGTGTTCACTATTCTATCGCTATACTCCACACAGAATGTGTTCACTATTCTGTCACTATGCTCACAGAGAATGTGTTCACTATTCTATCGCTATGCTCCACACAGAATGTGTTCACTATTCTGTCACTATGCTCACACAGAATGTGTTCACTATTCTGTCACTATACCACACACAGAATTCTATCACTGTACTCCACACATAATGTGTTTACTATATTCTGTCAACACACAGAATGTCTTCATTATCACAGCTGTGGAAAACACATGTTGTATAGAAAACCACATAAAAGCAATAATTCTGACGTTTCAGAGTGCACCTTGGATCAAGGTTAGTTCCCTGTCTATATGAAATCATACTGGCTGCCACCTCGCCACCAATTGAATTGTTATTTTGTGCACATCACCAGCCTCTGCCGGGCACTCAGTATAAGACCAGGATGCAATGCTGCCCTGGTATGACACACATTACAGGGTCAGCTGGAAGCGTACAATGCCCGCTGTGTGATCTTAACACCAGTGGTAGGCCTACGTTTGTTAGTTCACATACTGCGGCACCTGGTGAATGTTGATGTCACTGAGTGAGTTACTCTGCTGGAGACAGACCCCGCACCAATGTGTCCAGCCTGCCACTGATGTGTGACTCACTTCCCTCACTGTAAGGGTTCTAACACACAGGGGTAACTTGTGAGACAAAACAGAAAGAGAAGTCGGATGTGACACGCCTGACAGAACGCACGTTCCGGAAACTCAACATAGTAAGAAACTGATTTTTTAGCACTGGCATATAAATGTCACATCCACTGCAAGCTCTCTTATATCAATTATATTGAGGGCTAACATCTGATGGACCTAGGACTGATCACTGCTACAGTAGGGACTGATCGCTGCTGTAATCAGAACTGATCATTGCTATGATCAGGACTGATCGCTGCTGCAGTCAGGACTGATTACTGAGTTGTACTCAGGGCTGATCACTGCTGTAGTCAGGACTGATCACCGCTGTAGTCTGGACTGATCACTGCTGTAGTCAGGACTGATCACTGCTTTAGTCAGGACTGACACTGCTGTAGTTGGTGCTGATCACTGCTGTAGTCAGGACTGATCACTGCTGTAGTCAGGACTGATCGCTGCTGTAGCCAGGACTGATCACTGCTGTAGTCAGGACTGATCGCTGCTGTAGCCAGGACTGATCACTGCTGTAGTCAGGACTGATTGCTGCTGTAGTCAGGACTGATCGCTGCTGTAGCCAGGACTGATCGCTGCTGTAGCCAGGACTGATCACTGCTGTAGTCAGGACTAATCACTGTCATAGTCAGGACTGATCACTGTTGCAGTCAGGCCTGATCACTGCTTTAGCCAGGACTGATCACTGCTGTAGTCAGGACTGATCACTGCTTTAGCCAGGACTGATCACTGCTGTAGTCAGGACTGATCACTGCTGTAGTCAGGACTGATCACTGCTTTAGTCAGGACTGACACTGCTGTAGTTGGTGCTGATCACTGCTGTAGTCAGGACTGATCACTGCTGTAGTCAGGACTGATCGCTGCTGTAGCCAGGACTGATCACTGCTGTAGTCAGGACTGATCGCTGCTGTAGCCAGGACTGATCACTGCTGTAGTCAGGACTGATTGCTGCTGTAGTCAGGACTGATCGCTGCGTAGCCAGGACTGATCACTGCTGTAGTCAGGACTGATCACTGCTGTAGCCAGGACTGATCGCTGCTGTAGCCAGGACTGAACGCTGCTGTAGCCAGGACTGATCACTGCTGTAGTCAGGACTAATCACGGCTGTAGCCAGGACTGATCACTGCTGTAGCCAGGACTGATCACTGCTGTAGTCAGGACTGATCACTGCTGTAGCCAGGACTGATCGCTGCTGTAGCCAGGACTGATCGCTGCTGTAGCCAGGACTGATCACTGCTGTAGTCAGGACTAATCACTGTCATAGTCAGGACTGATCACTGTTGCAGTCAGGCCTGATCACTGCTTTAGCCAGGACTGATCACTGCTGTAGTCAGGACTGATCACTGCTTTAGCCAGGACTGATCACTGCTGTAGCCAGGACTGATCACTGTTGCAGTCAGGCCTGATCACTGCTTTAGCCAGGACTGATCACTGCTGTAGTCAGGACTGATCACTGCTTTAGCCAGGACTGATCACTGCTGTAGCCAGGACTGATCACTGCTGTAGTCAGGACTGATCACGGCTGTAGTTGGGACTTATTGCTGTTGTAGTTGGGACTTATTGCTGGTGTAGTTGAGACTGATCACTGCTGTAGTCAGGACTGATCACTGCTGTAGTTGGGACTTATTGCTGCTGTAGTCAGGACTGATCACTGTCATGGTCACGACTGATCACTGCTGTAGTTGGGACTGATCGCTGCTGTAGTTGGGACTAATAACAGCTTTAGTCAAGACTCATCTCTGCTGTAGTCTGGACTGACCACTACCATAGTCAGGAACGATCATCATCAATGTCAGGTTTGTTCAATGATGTCCTATTACCCCAAGTGTAAATAACTTATTAAATTAATATTAGTGTTTGATCGTTTGGTGGTGATATCGAATAAATAGATGTGAAAATGTTTACTATAGTTCAGAATGTATCACAGTGTCTGCGTTTTATGTCATTTACTCTCAAGTGTCATCATAGTTAGCAATTGAATTGATTCCTTTGGGTGTGGACTTTCTCAGGAGTAGTCAGTTGATGACAGTGTCATCCATTCAATATCTGTGTTCTGTGTATTGACATCACACCAAGCCCTGTATAGTCTGCTGTTGGATAGTGTGGCTACAAGTTCCAATGAATGTGTTTCTTTGTGGTTGTATGCAGCTATGTTTCAGGCACATTTAATAGAAACTGAACCCTGTCATTATCAAGAGCAGTGAAGGGGGTCATAGCTGTCATGTTTTTACAGTAGCTGTCCTGTTTGTTTGGGTGGTTGCTGCTATAGTGCAGGGTCCGTGTATTCATGATATGTATGGAAGCTGGTTAATGTAAAAAAAATGCGCACTTTGAATTGGTGATTTAAAAATTTTGTCAGGTGTAAACAAGAAAGCCGATAAAAACATGGTTGAAAGCAACTCTTTCTGAATAGCAGACTACTACTGAATGGTAGAGTGAATTGAAGCACTGAAGGCACTTTACTGGCTCTGGTGACAGACATCTGGTGACAGACATCTGGTGACAGACATCTGGTGACAGACATCCAGTGGAGGTTTATTATCTATTTTGAATGTTGAAAATGTCTTCACATTGGTCCTTTTCTCAGAAACATTCTGTATTTCAACTTGTTATACAATGTAGACTCCACAAAGATAGCAACAAGATCAATATAGACAGAGGGATAAGACAGGGGGACACTGTCTTACCTAAATTGTTTAATGCTGCCCTAGAAGGAATCTTCAGGAGGTTAGACTGGGATAGAAGGGAATCAACATAAACGATGATCATCTGAGCGATCACGATGATATTGTTGTTATCACAAACAATACAGAAGAATTAGAGGAAATGTTAAATGAGCTCAACAAAGCAAGTAACAATGGATTAAGAATTAACATGAAAAAGACAAAATGCCTAAACCAGAATGCCTAAACATAGTCTTTGACCAATGTATATTACCATCTATGACATATGGTGCAGAGACTTGGGCAACAACAAAAAAATGGAACAAAGACTTAGAACAACACAAAGAAGCATGGAAAGATGTACGTTAGGAATTACCAAGAGAGATAGAAAAACTAGCAAATGGATCAGAGAGCAAACTAAACTCCAGGATATTATAAAACAAGTTATAATCAAGAAGTGGAGATGGGCGGGACACCTTGCCATAACTAAGGACAAAGATAACAATAGAATGGGGACAAATGACAGGTTCTCGAAGTCGGGGATGACAAAAAACTAGATGGAGAGATGAAATTGTAAAGTTTGTTTGGATGAGAACGGTACAGGACAGAAGTAAATGGTACCAGCTTGGGGAGGCCTTCGCCCTGCAGTGGGCTGACAATGGTAAAAGGTACGTTCTTATATAGTGCGGAATCCAGTCCATAGGACCGCTCAAAGTGCTTTACACTTCGCCATCTCAACTTCTCTGGGAAGTATTCAGCCACGCTGCAATTACACGAAGACTATTCGTTCACATTTCCTCCACTGTCTGTATTGCCAGGTACTCATTTATACAGCTGAGTGAACTGTGGCAATGTTGGGTGATCAAACTTACCAAAGGTTTGAAGCGACCGCAGTGGTATTTGAAACCGGGTTCTCTCGATTGAGAGTCCGGCCTTCTAACTGGTATGCCATAGTGCCCCACATGGCTGAGATAACGATGACAATGTTATAGATTTTGTGAGTGAGGAAGCTTTTTGCAGTGCGTAATTACTGCAGCAGGTGGTGTATATGCCAGAAGTCATGATACTAAACATCGTTAAAGATTACAAGAGATTAATTACAGATTAATCTCTTGTTGAATCCAGAGGAACTGCAAGCCCCACGTTTCTGAAGACAGAACTTTCACATTCCTCACCCTGCAGGTGGCTAGTGCTAGGTATATTATTTGGTTGTCATACACTGCCTGACAAAAACTTAATGATAAACGTTGTTTGCTCGCTCGTCCAAGAGGAACAAATTAATAAATGTGGCCTTGCAGTACACCCTCCAAACTGACTGTCACTAGTCACATGCTGAGAGGTGTTTTTAATTAACCTACATCTGTCATCAGAAAGTATTTATTCTCACATAGGACGATAAATGGAAGGAACAAATTATCTACTTATTGTGTGACTGTTTGAAAATAAAATTTATAAAAATCTCAGAGCGGTGGGTTATACATGAATCCAGGACAAAACCACCATGGACATAGCCCCTCGGACAAAACACCCTCTTGACACACGTCCAGGATTGACTTAATTACTTTAATTTTGTATTTGAGTAAAAGTAGAAGTAATTCACCTTAAAACTATTTGAGTAAAAGTAAAATTACTTTGTAAAAAAGTACTTGAGTAAAAAGTAAAACTACTTTTCAAAAGTACTTGAAGTAAAAGTACAACACTCAGAAATAACAACAAAATCATGAGTAATATTATATAAATTACACAGCTTGCATCTGGCAACTGTTTTGCTACCACTCTGCCTACAACAAAGTGTTCCCAGACAGCCTTAGCTGGTCAATCAGTCCAACACCATTGAACATAGTGCTCACTTGAATGCTTGGAAAATTACATTATCATTAATGAGAGCTCACAACATCAAATAATTTCAGTTAAATATATAACTTAATTAATGATGAGGCACAATCTGTCTTTTATTGACCTGTTCCACTGGGGTATGGGAGGAGCTAGATTGTAAAACAGGATATGTATAGGCAGGTGTGATTGTATCTGAGTAGGCAGGAGGTCAGTCCAGTAGTAGTAGCCTTTCAGGGAAACTGGTCTGAGGTAATACCACCATAGTAAAATTAACAAAGACATTTGATGCCTAGCTGATGAAGCCATCTGGCTTGTGAACTCCCATCTTCTCATGTCTTCCCAGACATGTCTTATCAGCTCACACAAACATTGAAACAACACGCTTTAGCAGCTAGCTGTGTTGGTTACCTGGTACCAGCTGGGGCTAGAATTGATCAGAAGACAGACCAGTGTAACAGAGGAATGCTGTTGCTAATTGCAATTAAAAGTGTGCCCTGTTGGTACACCTGCCCTGTCAGGGTCCTTGCCCCTGTCCCTGGTTATTATGCCAGCTTGAATAAACCATTGCTAGGAAAAGATGCTGCCAAATGGCAGAGTATCAATTCTTTACTGTTTAGTTCTGTAGAGTAATCGTTACTATGAATTTATTACACGTCTCAATATGAATTTTATTCGTGAAAGAAAAATGCTGTTTAATGCTGACATAAGCCGGTAAGGCCATTGCTGACAATGAGCGAAAATCGGTGAAGTTCTCAATCCACATTCTTATATAGTGCGGAATCCAGTCCGTAGGACCACTCAAAGCGCTTTACACTTCGCCATCTCAACTTCTCTGGGAAGCATTCAGCCACGCTGCAATTGCATGAAGACTATTCGTTCACATTTCCTCCACTATCTATATTGCCAGGTACTCATTTATACAGCTGAGTGAACTGTGGCAATGTTGGGTGATCAAACTTACCAAAGGTTTGAAGCGACCGCAGTGGTATTTGAAACCGGGGTCTCTCGATTGAGAGTCCGGCCTTCTAACTGGTATGCCATAGTGCCCCACATGGCTGAGATAACGATGACAATGTTATAGATTTTGTGAGTGAGGAAGCTTTTTGCAGTGCGTAATTACTGCAGCAGGTGGTGTATATGCCAGAAGTCATGATACTAAACATCGTTAAAGATTACAAGAGATTAATTACAGATTAATCTCTTGTTGAATCCAGAGGAACTGCAAGCCCCACGTTTCTGAAGACAGAACTTTCACATTCCTCACCCTGCAGGTGGCTAGTACTAGGTATGTTATTTGGTTGTCATACACTGCCTGACAAAAACTTAATGATAAACGTTGTTTGCTCACTCGTCCAAGAGGAACAAATTAATAAATGTGGCCTTGCAGTACACCCTCCAAACTGACTGTCACTAGTCACATGTTGAGAGGTGTTTTTAATTAACCTACATCTGTCATCAGAAAGTATTTATTCTCACATAGGACGATAAATGAAAGGAACAAATTATCTACTTATTGTGTGACTGTTTGAAAAAAAAATTTACAAAAATCTCAGAGCGGTGGGTTATACATGAATCTAGGACAAAACCACCATGGACATAGCCCCTCGGACAAAACACCCTCTTGACACACGTCCAGGATTGACTTAATTACTTTAATTTTGTATTTGAGTAAAAGTAGAAGTAATTCACCTTAAAACTATTTGAGTAAAAGTAAATTTACTTTGTAAAAAAAGTACTTTAGTAAAAAGTAAAACTACTTTGTAAAAAAAGTACTTGAGTAAAAAAGTAAAACTACTTTTCAAAAGTACTTGAAGTAAAAGTAGAAGTAAAAGTACAACACTCAGAAATAACAACAATACCATGAGTAATATTATATAAATTACACAGCTTGCATCTGGCAACTGTTTTGCTACCACTCTGCCTACAACAAAGTGTTCCCAGACAGCCTTAGCTGGTCAATCGGTCCGACACCATTGAACATAGTGCTCACTTGAATGCTTGGAAAATTACATTATCATTAATGAGAGCTCACAACATCAAATAATTTCAGTTAAATATATAACTTAATTAATGATGAGGCACAATCTGTCTTTTATTGACCTGTTCCACTGGGGTATGGGAGGAGCTAGATTGTAAAACAGGATATGTATAGGCAGGTGTGATTGTATCTGAGTAGGCAGGAGGTCAGTCCAGTATTAGTAGCCTTTCAGGGAAACTGGTCTGAGGTAATACCACCATAGTAAAATTAACAAAGACATTTGATGCCTAGCTGATGAAGCCATCTGGCTTGTGAACTCCCATCTTCTCATGTCTTCCCAGACATGTCTTATCAGCTCACACAAACATTGAAACAACATGCTTTAGCAGCTAGCTGTGTTGGTTACCTGGTACCAGCTTGGGCTAGAATTGATCAGAAGACAGACCAGTGCAACAGAGGAATGCTGTTGCTAATTGCAATTAAAAGTGTGCCCTGTCAGGGTCCCTGCCCCTGTCCCTGAGTATAATGCCAGCTTGAATAAAACATTGCTAGGAAAAGATGCTGCCAAATGGCAGAGTATCAATTCTTTACTGTTTAGTTCTGTAGAGTAATCATTACTATGAATTTATTACACGTCTCAATATGAATTTTATTCGTGAAAGAAAAATGCTGTTTAATGCTGACATAAGCCGGTAAGGCCATTGCTGACAATGGGCGAAAATCGGTGAAGTTCTCAATCCACATTCTTATATAGTGCGGAATCCAGTCTGTAGGACCACTCAAAGCGCTTTACACTTCGCCATCTCAACTTCTCTGGGAAGCATTCAGCCACGCTGCAATTGCATGAAGACTATTCGTTCACATTTCCTCCACTATCTATATTGCCAGGTACTCATTTATACAGCTGAGTGAACTGTGGCAATGTTGGGTGATCAAACTTACCAAAGGTTTGAAGCGACCGCAGTGGTATTTGAAACCGGGTTCTCTCGATTGAGAGTCCGGCCTTCTAACTGGTATGTCATAGTGCCCCACATGTCTGAGATAACGATGACAATGTTATAGATTTTGTGAGTGAGGAAGCTTTTTGCAGTGCGTAATTACTGCAGCAGGTGGTGTATATGCCAGAAGTCATGATACTAAACATCGTTAAAGATTACAAGAGATTAATTACAGATTAATCTCTTGTTGAATCCAGAGGAACTGCAAGCCCCATGTTTCTGAAGACAGAACTTTTACATTCCTCACCCTGCAGGTGGCTAGTACTAGGTATGTTATTTGGTTGTCATACACTGCCTGACAAAAACTTAATGATAAACGTTGTTTGCTCACTCGTCCAAGAGGAACAAATTAATAAATGTGGCCTTGCAGTACACCCTCCAAACTGACTGTCACTAGTCACATGTTGAGAGGTGTTTTTAATTAACCTACATCTGTCATCAGAAAGTATTTATTCTCACATAGGACGATAAATGAAAGGAACAAATTATCTACTTATTGTGTGACTGTTTGAAAATAAAATTTACAAAAATCTCAGAGCGGTGGGTTATACATGAATCCAGGACAAAACCACCATGGACATAGCCCCTCGGACAAAACACCCTCTTGACACACGTCCAGGGTTGACTTAATTACTTTAATTTTGTATTTGAGTAAAAGTAGAAGTAATTCACCTTAAAACTATTTGAGTAAAAGTAAAATTACTTTGTAAAAAAAGTACTTTAGTAAAAAGTAAAACTACTTTGTAAAAAAAGTACTTTAGTAAAAAAGTAAAACTACTTTTCAAAAGTATTTGAAGTAAAGTAGAAGTAAAAGTACAACACTTAGAAATAACAACAAAATTATGAGTAATATATAAATTACACAGCTTGCATCTGGCAACTGTTTTGCTACCACTCTGCCTACAACAAAGTGTTCCCAGACAGCCTTAGTTGGTCAATCAGTCTGACACCATTCAACATAGTGCTCACTTGAATGCTTGGAAAATTACATTATCATTAATGAGAGCTCTCAACATCAAATAATTTCAGTTAAATACATAACTTAATTAATGATGAAGCACAATCTGTCTTTTATTGACCTGTTCCACTGGGGTATGGGAGGAGCCAGATTGTAAAACAGGATATGTATAGGCAGGTGTGATTGTATCTGAGTAGGCAGGAGGTCAGTCCAGTAGTAGTAGCCTTTCAGGGAAACTGGTCAGAGGTAATACCATCATAGTAAAATTAACAAAGACATTTGATTCCTAGCTTATGAAGCCATCTGGCTTGTGAACTCCCATCTTCTCATGTCTTCCCATACATGTCTTATCAGTTCACACAAACATTAAAACAACACGCTTTAGCAGCTAGCTGTGTTGGTTACCTGGTACCAGCTGGGGCTAGAATTGATCAGAAGACAGACCAGTGCAACAGAGGAATGCTGTTGCTAATTGCAACTAAAAGTGTGCCCTGTCAGGGTCCTTGCCCCTGTCCCTGGTTATTATGCCAGCTTGAATAAACCATTGCTAGGAAAAGATGCTGCCAAATGGCAGAGTATCAATTCTTTACTGTTTAGTTCTGTAGAGTAATCGTTACTATGAATTTATTACACGTCTCAATATGAATTTTATTAGTGAAAAAAAATACTGTTTAATGCTGACGTAAGCCGGTAAGGCCATTGCTGACAATGGGCGAAAATCGGTGAAGTTCTCAATTCATGATGCGCGTTCGCTCACGAATATCAGAATTGTGACAGTGTATGGGGATTATCAATACATTGTCGAAATTGCTAATTTTTATATTTATAACACGTATTGGAAACTTACTGATTAATAGTTTATATGGTGCAACAGAGACATTTGCATCATGGTTTGAGATGGCGTTCAAGCGTTGTGTGCTCGGAGTGAAATTTCATGTAAACGGCCTTGACCTAACCTATGCCAATATTTGGCAGACTTCGTTCGCTGACGTATATATAAAACAATGGTTGCGTCGATTTCCCAAAGAGAGGTTTGTATGCAAATATGATCGCGAACTGGCATGCGATTGGATGACATTAATAGCTTTTGGCCTTGTGACTATGCATAGTTTATGAAATGTCATTGACAATGGAGCGCCACTGGCAGCAGCGGTGTTGCTATAAATGGTAACGAAAATATATTGCGATGTAAATAAAAGTAACGAAGTGAAAAGTCGTGTTACTTTAAATAAAAATACTTTGTTACAAGTAAAAGTATTGAGTCAAAAGTCTACTTCATTACATGCCAATTACTTGAAATAACTACTCAAGTATTGTAACGAAGTACTTTTACTTCGTTACATGCCAACCCTGCATACGTCTGAAGAGGGTTATATCTGGTTGCCATAGATAGATGAAAAATCATATATCTTCATTGGGAGTAAATGCATGCACAGTTCTATAAAATTGGGGTAACCTAGACTACAAGACAACTACTACAGTGATGTATTAAGGGAGGCTGACATACACAGAACCAACACAAAGTCTCAAACAAGCATGTTATTTTGCAAGAAAGGTTACTAGTTTAGTAAACAAAGGCATAAATGTTGTACATTAGTTGAGTTTGGATGCAAGAAGCATGGCCATATCCTATTAGTGTATTGAAATATATTTTTATTTGGCAAGCAAATGTTGCCAGAATACCACACTCATGATGTAAGGTTATATAACAGCATGAAGCAGCCCATGGAATTAAGATGTGTTCAACAAGGTTTTCCTAGTAAAACACTAGCGTGATATTCTTAATTGTAGTTACAAATAGTTATGTGTTAGTAATTGTTATAAATGCATAGGCCGAAAACCATGACTTGTTTTGCTTTAAACTGAGCAATGATTGTTGAGCAAAGTAACGAAACATACACTGAGACCCTTTAAAGTCCTAATCAAATGTAGCACTGGTTGTGGTTATACTAATAGATTTGTATCTTTTGGTCATGGGGCCATGTCTGTTCTCACCTTTAGCAAGTTAAGAACCACACAAAAAGCAACAGTTAATTCACATTGTTGTAGCAGATTTGTTTCAATGAAAAACAGCTAGGGCCATATCTGATGCAGACGGGTTATACTTATACTAACCCTGGGGTAACTTGATTGTGCATTTATGTCCTTACACAAACACCAATTATGCAGAGTCGAGCCACAATCCTGCAGCTAGAATGCCTGACGTAATACCTGATGTAGTCTTCATGCTGGCCAACACTGGAAAGTTATTGTATGATACACAGCAATAGGTCAGACAACAACAGCTGTGGAATGTTGTTCTTTTAGCTGTCATTGTGGATATCTGCTTCATGTGTCATGCAGACTGGCAGTAGGCAGTAGAAAGTAAGTTAATTTCTACAGCTTCAAAGCTGTTTTTTCTACTCTGACAAGTCTGAACTGACACATTTATCAGGTCAGGATTGTAAGATGCCAAATGTTGACAAAATGAACCTGTGTCCTCGGAATTTTGATTCTTTTCCTGTCAGCCCTGTACATAGCCTTCTACCACAGAAGTTGGGGAGGGATGATATAGTGATATATTTGGGGGACTATTGGGCCATGGCCCCCTTGATATTTTTTTATGTACCCTGTTGCACCACTACATGGTAACATGCCAAACTAATGGGTAACTAAGATTGGTCTCCCGTTTTGCAAGATTCTAAATATGCCATGGCAATAAGTTCTAATAGAGGGTTAACAGAGGGAATGTCAATCCCCATCCTCTGTGGAAGGGCACAGGAAGATCTGCCAACCCTACTTCCATTTTCTTTTCATACATGTTCATACACAAATATGCTTAGAAATAGTTGCTGCATTAGTAGTTATTGCAGTACGAAGGATACGATTACTACTATATTACATGAAACACAGATACAGAATAACTTAAATATAGTAGGCTGTAATTAGTGTCAATATCAAAACAGACCACAGCAGTGGGTAATTTGTCTGTCGTAATGCAAGCTCTAATTATTTGCTGTTTCAAGCCAAATGATGTCACAGTGAACTTGTTCTGTCTGGCCGAGTAAACATACAAAACATTAAAGTATCAGTATCACTTAATATGTTTTTGAAATAGAACAACATAATGTGAACAAAATACACATTTTGACATCCTTAATCTCATATAAAGCTTGCCTGACAGCATCAGGCAAGTATTACATGCACCTGTTGCAATATGTTTGATATTCTTCAGGAATAAATGACACTGCAAAATGTGTTATTAGTTATGTCAAGGTGCTGGCTAGCAAGCTTGTCGTTTAGCTTCTAATTACAGGCTTGACATGCACTTATTCACAGAGTAGGTGAATGCGGAAAGAACATGCTCAGGAGGAATAACTTCCTGTTCTTAGATCATTCAAAGAGGCGTTATACTGTGTGGGTACACGTGTATACAAAGCAACTGTCACAATAATCAACAAACTCGAAATGAAACAACGTATTTGGGTCATGTAAAACCATGCCTTTATATATTACTTCCTGTTTCTGTGACAGTCGGTTATTATATATTTATGTAAAGTAACCTTGACAACAATATGTGTACATGATGCCTAACGTGATATGATAGAACACATTTGGAGGAACCTCCTAAGCCAAGGTGGTAGTGTGGTAAGACCGGCGCACGGCCAAGAGAGATTAGCCAAGGCCACATTACTGTCTTATTATGCCTGGGAACATGACGTGGCAGAGAAAGGTGAGTAATATGTGGGAAGACTTAAGTTGGACTGCTACATTGTTTTAAAACATGTTTAAAGATAGAATTAAGTTATCTGGCAAAGGTGAGTCACATGTGATTAATTGATTAGATTTATGATTGCTTTGGGTAGCAATTAAAAAAACAATCTTGTTGGTTTAGCCAATTAGCTGCAGTTTAACTTTGAATATGGAATGTCTATTTCTGCCTTTATGCATGTGATATGTTTACAATATTTCTACCAACTTTATTGTTGCAAGACTATTTTCTTAATTTTACAACTTCTTGGTAGTTATGATTGTTTTCTCAGACATAGAATGTTTTCCAATATGAAAGCAAATTTATTTAGTGACTACCAAGCATTTATCTAACTTTTTATACAATGTTTTATTGTGATAGCTTTCAGAATCTTGCAGAATCAAAACAACATAGTAAATATGCTGTTCTTATTAAAGGTGTTTGCGTGCGTGCGTGCGTGCGTGCTCATACTTTGTTATCACTACTACAGCGTAGTAGGAGTGAATTGTTGCAGTATAATGGTGAACTTGAAATAAGAAGATATAGTAAGCAGAACAATATTTTAAGTAATATTGTTGTTAAAGAATTTTCTGGCACAATCTCTTAATGTCAGCATTAAGTAAGTGGAGTTGCTGGCATTTTCATACGTGTACATTCCTGACCACTGACTGTGAAACAAAGCAAACAATGCAAAATGCCAACTGACTTCTTTTACACGTGCAGATCAACAGGTATCAGGCAGGTCTACAATAAGACGTATCCGTAGCTAGCGTAATACATTTGTATGATGGTGGTTTTTACAGCTCGCCAGCATTGACTTTCAACTGGTAACAAACATGAGTGTAACACCGTTCACCACTTGAGCACATAGGTGATCTTGGCATAAGCCTATTTTAGATTTCTAAAGGATCTCCTAAGTCACACTGTGATCTATACATCTGTACTTGCATTATGCAAGTATGTAGTGTGACTGAATGAAGTCCATTAATTCATAGAAGAATATATACCGTTTTGTATCACTATTTCACTCATAGATCTGTGTCTTGCAGTGTGCAGTTGTGACAGTTGTCAAATCTAGTCAATGGTGACTGCATAGGTATCAAGTAAATTGATACCACTCGCTGTGCAATTGATCAACGTAATTGCATGGTTGAGTAAGTAGCTAAATTAATAAAAAGAACACCACTAACCATATATGTTATATAAAAGCACTGCACTGTATTAAACGCTTAGCACAGCTCAGTAAGTCCTGGTACCTAACCAAGATTATTACAGCTTCTTGGCTAACATTGTCTATCGTCAAAGAGTCGAACTCTCTACCTTCAAGCACTGTCTCGTGTAATTCTTTAGATTCAGTCTCATTCAACATCTAAGAGACTAGCTGATCAGCTACCCACCATGTGCACTGGTGTGAAGGATATGACTTGTCAGTACAAACACAAAGCCAAATGTTTATGATAGAGTAATAAATCTTCAAAGTGTATTATCTTCAGATCATGTTTAACACCATAACAGAGAAAAAAAGCACAATTGTCTAAGACTAACCAGTTTATGTGTGTTTGGTGTTGGATTTAGTCACAACAGTTTGTTACATTATAAGGAAAGAAGCATAGAAATCAGATGCATGTTCACGTGCTACATTGCTGTTTGTAAGATTTGGGTGGAATTTGTTGAATAACTAAATCTAGCAAGTCATAGTTTACTTTGTGCATCCAGTAAGTTAATTAGACAAAGTATTTTGTTTGTATGTATGTTACAACAAATTAACCCAAATAAATGTTTCATGACAACGTTTTAAATGCAAGAACCATGCTTAATTGGCATTTTAGCCTGGCTTGTTGGGCTAGTCCGGTTTTACTGCTACAGAGTGTTAATACCTGGAAAAATAAGAGTAGATAATAAATTAAACATCAGTGAGTGTTTGGTTCAGACAGAGACAGATGCAAAATGGTTGGATTCACTTGATAGTGAGGTTACTTTGTTAGGATCTATTAGAATGGGAGAATCCTGTAACCTTGTCTGGCCTGTTGGTGAGTGCATGTTCAGGTGACTGACTTTTATGGTGCGTCTTCATGGTTCTTTATGTGGCATTTAATGGTGTTGATACATAATATCCTGTCAACATCCAGTGGCTGGCTCTCTGTCCTCATACATGTTTATGACCAGAGAAGTAATAACTCTTGCCTCATGTAACAGACACCGTAGCCAGAGTTATCACCAAGTACACCTACTTTGTTTAACGACAAGCGCGTGTACAAATATATGCACACAGTGGCACACTTAAGCACACATGCCTATGCAGCATGATGTGTAGATATGCGATTTACTGTTTGTGTGATTAAAAAATTAATCAAATATTAACAAATCAAAATAAAATTCAGATGAAATTTTGCCACATGGTTTAGTGAAGGATTGACATACTTGGGCTTTTTAAATTAGTTTGGTATAATTGTTTAAATATCTATGACATGAGCATTTTAATTACTTATGTGGGGCGTTTTATACACAGCCCATGCATCACTACAGGCCTGGCAGTGGGTTTATTTACTGAATGATTTGTAATAGAGGCATTATTTGAAAACAACACCATAACAACAACAACAATAAAATAACAGAAGCTGATAATGTTACACTGGATGTCATGATAAATTGGTACTGTAGACATTATTGGATCTGGTTGTTCAGCAAACTACAATTGCAAGTCACTGGTGATGACAATAATACAGTATGTCGGTAATGCATAGTGCTACAAATATGAGTAGTTCGGTTGTTAGCTAGTGACAGCATCATGTAGCCAATTTCCTAGAACGTGGTGCTTTTTCTGTTACATGGTGCATTTGTTAGTGCAGAAAGTGTTTCCAGTGATCGCCACTCTGTAGTTTTGAAAATAAAAAAGCGGGACATTTCATAAGAAAACGGGACCAAGCGGAAAAAGCGGTATTTCCCACCTGAAAGCGGTAATGTTGCCAACAATTGTCAGCAAAGTGATACAGTGACCATGTGTGTTTGCAGAGAACATCTCACAGCTGCACGAGTTTGGAGCGAGTGCGGGAAATGTCTTCGGATAGATATTGCCCCGTGTTTACAGAGGCAGGTCACACGGAGAGGAAGCTGGTGAACGATGCCAGGTAAGTGTGCACAGAAGTACACATGTACATGCATGCATGTGTGGCCAACATAGTTGGAGAAGCACTTGGATCTCTCTCTCCCCCTCATGCTCACGCTCTTCCTCTCTCATACTCCCTCCTGCCCTCCCTCACTATCTCCTTCCCAGTCTTCCTTTCTATCTCTCTCCCTCATCTTGCCTAATTCAATACATTGCTGAGATCTCTCTCCCCCTCCCTCATCTCTCACTTCTGCCCTCTTTTCCCCCCTCTCCCCTCCTCTCTCTCTGTCAATTTCCAGGTGGAGTAGCTCCCTGGTAGAGTTACCTCCTTTGACAGCCTCTGATTGAAGCATGGGTGTTGCCCTCTTAAGTTCCGCTGTGGCTGTACAGTGGCTGTGGATCATGTAAGACTGGGAGAGGAGTGGCTAAATACCCCATTTGTCTTCTGTCACCAAACTGCCTGCTTTTAAAATGTTACATGTTGCCCCTGGCAAGGGAGTTGCGACATTTGTCCACACGTCACCGAGTGTCAAATTGTTGTTTGTCAGCTTACAGTGTACTGGGCAAGGTCAGGGAGTCACATCACTTACACAAAAACTCATTCTTACTTGGATTTTTGTGTTACAGTTTGATGGGGACTAATTGGTCGGTGGTGATGATTGGTGATTGTGAGTTTGAACACAATAGATCACAGTCCAGTTAACCTTCAATCGTTTTTCACATTAAATCGCTAAAATTCCATTAATTCCAATTTCGTTCACCCTTCATTGCCACAGCTCACTCGGCTGTATAAGTGAGTACCTGGCTATAGACTGGTGGATATGTGAACAAATAGGCTTCCTAGAGAAATCGAGATGGCGTTGGAATGAACAGTTCTGCCGGGGGTGAAGTGTAAGATGACATTCTTGCAGCTGTAATTTGTGAGAAGCAGTTTTATAGACAGCAGTTTAATTCAGTTTTATTTGAGACACGTGTCCAACACGTGTGCATGTACATTCAGTTGCTAGTGGTTCTAAATAATTGCCTTTGAGCATTCTTTGAAACATGATACTGGGTTGTATGTGCTGACATGATAGGTGTGTGACTTCCAGACGATATTAACTGCGCCAGTGGCTGTGATACTTATCAGCATGGCCTTTCTAAATAACAGAGCATATCCTTGCTACTGTATAGAATCTGTTTGAATACTTGTATTGTGGTGGCCGACCAGGAAGTAAATGGTCCAGTTACCTGGGAAATACTTCAAATAGACACCACTCCCTTGCCTGAAGAAAACCCAGTGTGGCAATTATGATCTTTCAGCACAATCTGGGGTCATATTCTCTGTGCTGTCTCCTTCCATCCTACCCTTGACACACTTCCCCCTTCAGCTAGTTGTCAGATATCACATATCCACAGAGCTTTAGGTAATCAACACTGACCATGAAGGACGTCAACATTTCTTATTAGTAGATTTTGTAAGAAAATTTACTTTTTATCAAAAGTAAAATGCAGAATGAAAATGTTCTCACTTACTTCCTCCTTCAACCAATTGCCCATTTGATATATCAACTAAACTTTGCACAATCAAGGCTGACTTTATGAAGGAGGTCAGCATTTCTTGTAAGTACATTTTGTAACAGAAATAGAATGCAGCATTTAAAGTTTGCCCTCTCCGTTGTCAACTTTTAATTGTGGTTTAACATTATGGGTTACTTTATTAATTTTATGAAGTCCCCAATGTAATACTATGTGGTTGAAAAATTGCCCTGACCAACCTGCATGACTACCTCAGGTAGACATTTGTTGTGGCTATTTATTTTAGATCACTCACCAACTGCTGCAGTGTATTTGTTGAAAGCAGTAAATGTCAGACAGTAAATTATGAGCACAAATTAATTGCACAAGAATACTGCAATATCCATGCGCTGTTTGATTCATATTTGCTACTCATGGCTACTCATGTTTTGCAAATTAATGTGAGAATTGAAACTGATTGTTTTTTTTTGTAGTGATGTTCAGTTGTCGCCAACACAGCTTGAGGTGAGTGGAGTTTATATTTCCAAACTTATACCAACAACCAACATTGTTTAGGCTATGCATTTGAGTTGATTTTATCATCTTAGGGACAAATTGAAGTGACAAATTGGTCCGTGGTTTCTTGAATCTTTGTGACACTGGGGAAAAATTTGTCAACTGAATACTGGTCTAGCTCAGCATTAACCAAAATGACATGCTTATAAAACCATTCATCTGTGAAGACCTATGAGGCATTCAGGTTACCTAGGTATAATTTCTCCAGGGAGCAGGGTGAGTTAATGTAGTTTGCAATCCTGTACACAAAAGGTGGCTTAGATTGGATTTAAAAACATAATTATTATGATTACATTTCGAGCACCAGAATGTTGGTTGCTATGACAAGAAATATGATCCCAGTTTTGATTGCAGGTGAAGAGATTTTACTCGTGGTTACATTAACCATATTGTAAAGTTGCCACTACAGAAACACCATTGTTAATGAAAGTGGATTTAATTAATTAAAAATTACATCCCCAGTTTGCAGTTTTGATCACATTACAGATTTTACAGTATAATTGTTAATTAATGTTGAGTCACAAACTTACCACCAAACAAGTTCTCATCATTTGGTACAATGGAACCTCTCTATTAAGGTCAACCTTGAGACTGTCCCATGGTGGCTATAATGGAGAGGTGACCATAAAGCGAAGTTCAACTGTATTTTAATGTAGCATAATACAGATATGGTGAGAAATATATAACAATATTAAACTTAAAATGTTTATCATGGTTAAATATATTTATGTTTTCATTTAAAGACCTATTTTGTTTTGGTTGCGCTCGTAATATTTCTGCTTAAAGGTAAAGCATAGAAGTTTCATTGCACAATGCATTCATTGTACAATGCATTCATTGTCTCCATTGTCACGTTATGCTGCAGGACAAGTTTTGTGACTTGGCGTTGCGCTTTAAGGACAATAAAGAGAACTTGGAGGAACGTGTGAAGCAACATAAACACACGAGGGACGTCACAGAGGAAAACATCAGCCGAGAGCTTGCAGGTCTCAACAAATTATTAAAGGTACGCAGACTGTGATGGTGATGGTGGTGGTGATGGTGATGGTGATGGTGATGGTGATGGTGATGGTGATGGTGATGGTGATGGTGGTGGTTGTGAAGTCGTGCAGTAGTGAAGCATGTAAGTCACATGATTCATGTTCATAGTTCTATTAGTCCACTTTTATTCAATGTCACGATTGCAAAATAAAATAAAATTATATTAGACTTCGTATAATTGTCATAATGACATTTAAATCAGATTATTTTCTTATACAACTGGCATTGCTTTGATTAAAATCCAGTTGTGCATGCTTTGGAAAATATTAATTAATTAATTGATCTCTTATTGTTTTGGTTATGTATTAATACCAAGTAATAGCAGCCATAGATTAGCAGCACTGCAGTGTGATAGGAGAAGCTATAATAATGTCCTGTGTGATCAGTGCATGTGTGTGGACCTTGCAGTCAATGACAAGCAATGACACGGAGGTCCAAGGTCTCTGCACGAGACTGCGCCAGCACATCTCAGTGCTGGAACACACATCTAAACAGCTGGCGAGTCGCTCCGAGGCACATGGAGCTGTGCAGCAGGTATGTGCCCCTTAACATTGACAATTTGCAAGACACAGATTGTTGCCTTGATAAATTGTGGCAATAGAGCAAGATCATTTGCTAACAAGACCTTTAATATAATATTGCGGAAAAGAAGGAGATACTTCCTGGTTTACTTCTATTGTGTGGCAGCATTCTCGCTAGCCAGGGGTGGTAGCAGTACTACAGTACTACTAGAGTTAGTAGTGGTAGTAGTATAACAGTACTACTAGAGTATTAGTAGTGGTAGTAGTACTACAGTACTACTAGAGCATTAGTAGTGGTAGTAGTACTACAGTACTACTAGAGCATTAGTAGTGATAGTAGTACTACAGTACTACTAGAGTATTAGTAGTGGTAGTAGTACTACAGTACTACTAGAGTATTAGTAGTGGTAGTAGTACTACATTACTACTAGAGTATTAGTAGTGGTAGTAGTACTACAGTACTACTAGAGTATTAGTAGTGATAGTAGTACTACAGTACTACTAGAGTATTAGTAGTGGTAGTAGTACTACAGTACTACTAGAGTATTAGTAGTGATAGTAGTACTACAGTACTACTAGAGTATTAGTAGTGGTAGTAGTACTACAGTACTACTAGAGTATTAGTAGTGGTAGTAGTACTACAGTACTACGAGATACCTTATTTATGAAAGCCGCTTATTACAATGTGGTTTGACAACACTAGAGACCAAGAGACTAAGAAGAGACCAAATAGAAGTGTTTAAAATAGTGAACGGTTATGAGGATGTTGATAGGAATATGTTCTTCAAACTTAAAGAAGGCAGTAGAACCAGAGGACATAAAGCAGCATTAGTTAAGGAACAGTGTAGGTTGGACATGAGAAAGTACTCTTTCTCACAGATGGTGATAAATGAATGGAACAAACTGCCAAATGATTGTGTTAATGCTAGTAGTGTGAATATGTTTAAAAATAGAATTGACAGCTATCTGATAAGGGCGGGCTAGACATAGATGATAAAATTGTTGGACTCTCAATAAGCCAATGGCTTCCTTGTCCACTTGCCATCTGCAACTTGTGGTTTTGGATGGCAATCTTGTTAAATCTTGTTAAGTACCCCTTGCAGATCAACCTGTTGAAACAAGTATTTGTCAGGTTATCCAATGCCAATTGTGAATGTACGTTGAATCATTTGTACTTCGACCCACTTCCTGCCTTGGTCAAACTTCAAAGAGTGTTTCAGGAAATGCCCATCCAACTAGCGATGACAGGTCCACAATGAATTAAAGTTAAGTTCCTTCATGCGGACCCCGGAAATCCCAGCGAGCAATATTATTGGTTAACACAGCAACTGAAAAATCAGCATTTCAACAAGTTGACCCGCCAGGGTTACTGATGTAGTCAGAAGCCCCTGGTGGTGAGGATGTGTGGCGGGAATGTTTTTCCTGTTTCATCTTGTTATAGAGCTTCCTGGTATTGTTTGTTAAGATTTTAGTAAGTGTGAACTAATTTTGTCGGCTTTGCAGGTGCATATATAGAATTGTTAATTTGATTCTGCCTTCCAACAGTTAAAATATTTTGTTGACTCATTCACATCCTTGATCTTTGTTAGCTTTATGTTGGTTTTAAAATTGTGGTTGGGACTGCAGGAGTTACGAGAGAGCAGTCAAGTCAACTTGATGATCGAGTACGTGGAGAATCTCAAGAGAAAGTATGAGAACCTCAAGTAAGCACTTGTGTGAAGAGAGAGAATGGATTGGCAGGCAGCATTGCCACTTTCTTGCTATTATGTGTGTAAAAGATTGGAGAAATATGAACACTGTTATAATTGATTCAAAGACTTACCAGGTCTATGCGTATTATGCATACTATTTTTTACAATTTACTGTTTTCAACATACATTGTCAACATGCATGCATGCGTGCGTGCGTGCATGCGTAGTAATTAATTAGGTGTACATTGATTTTCTAAATTTGTCTTTGAAGCGTTATTCTCCTGTACAAACAGAAAGTAATTATATAGAATTAATATAGAGATAGTTACAGTTGCATAATAACTGAAATACTATTTATGCAAAATAACAACACAAGTCCAGCGTAGATTGAAATAGGCCAAAGAATGACATTTAGATTTATTAATTAAGGAGCATGAAATTAGGCAAGCATACACCATCAAAATAAGATACATCCAATAATCTCAGCAAGCATGCCGGCCCCCAAAAGGTGTTTACACATAATTAGTAAATCATGCCTATCAGCTACCCACTACCAGTACTATCTGTACCACTACTGACTTATATACAATTCACATGGTATCGGTGGGGGTCACTCCGCCGTGAATTAACCATACACATACATGTACAAACAGAAAGGCTGGGGTACTCGATCTCCCAGCCAAACATGGTAAATGAAAATAGTGGGCTAACCACCCAACATTCTTGAACAATTCATAATGAACATTATGGAAACATAACACACAATGTATAAAGGTGTTACATATCTAGACATTAGTCAACCAATAACTACCAAAACATCAGACCGAGAGGTAGGGCCAAACAGCCACACGAATGTACTCGTAAAAAGTACCCGCACTAAAAACCCTGTGTACACTACTGAAAACTTAGAGGAGGGAAAAGCGTTAATGCAGAACCTCGTGTACCAAACTATAACAGGGAAAAGCGTCAAAAAATTCAAAAACTTTGTGAACTACCTCTCTGTCTACAGTGTTTCACAGTGTATCCCTACATAATGCACCACTTGATTTATTAGATAAAACTGGGTAACAACTGTTAACACAATAGGGAGGGAGGGTGGGATTTTTCAAACGCATCGGAATAAACCGAACAACAAAACTGATCTTGCAATAAAATCAACAAATTCAGCGATAACGAATAATCAGTAACAATAGAAATTCGGAAATATTTGCAGCGCAAAGGTCTCACAACGACACAAGCTAACTTGGAAATCGAGTGAGGCTGGCTCTAGGTCACGTGGTTGGTGTATCCATACGCGTGAGCGAGTAATTAGGCCAATACTCTCTCTACCATAAAAGGTCTAACCTCAAATCGCCTTCATTGCCTTGTCATCTCGCATAAAATCCTTTATGCGCCGCTGTCACATAAATTCATTTATGCAAAATAACAACACAAGTCCAGCGTAGATTGAAATAGGCCAAAGAATGACATTTAGATTTATTAATTAAGGAGCATGAAATTAGGCAAGCATACACCATCAAAATAAGATACATCCAATAATCTCAGCAAGCATGCCGGCCCCCAAAAGGTGTTTACACATAATTAGTAAATCATGCCTATCAGCTACCCACTACCAGTACTATCTGTACCACTACTGACTTATATACAATTCACATGGTATCGGTGGGGGTCACTCCGCCACTAGGTCACCCTCTGTGACCGACCCCCACCATAATTATAAACAGTGGCAGCTATCCTCCATTCCCTTGCCGTGCAGGTAGAGATGCAGCTGTTGACCCCGCCGCTGTCAGGGCCTCGACTGCACCCCCTCCCCCACCTTGCCCACAGTTCGAACCTAGCCAACACTCCGCCGCTGTCAGAGTATCAGCCACATTCGAACAGTGGATCTGCAACGTATACACAATAAACCCGATGATAGCTGCCGACTCCGCTACTGGCAGAGTCTTGACTACATCGTCACACAACGAACCTGCAACATACAATGATAGTTAACATAGATCAACACAGATGACGAAGTAAGTGCTGCTGGTTCCGCCACTGACCGAATCTAGGCACTATCTCTATAGTCCACCCTTGCCCAGATTGCCAACAGGTACAGCCTGATCTGTATGCAGCACCTTACGATATACGAATGTTTCTGCGGAAAGCATCTGAAGCCCATCTACCCGCTGCTCTAATTTGCGCGTCTGACTCTCACCTTAAGGGCTGCTGACGTGGCTGCTCCCATTCTGAAACTAAGACCCTTAAAACTTTACTACTCAATCCACAGAATTCCAGCAGGCGCTTTAATATAGCATCAAACTCCCTCCGCAGCATTAGAGTGCCGTCTGCATATGCAAATAATATAGCCTGCCTAGAACCCTTAACCGGGAAGGGAAAATACTCTAAGTAATGTGGCAGGATAAATGGATGTGCCCACAATAGGCTGGTCATTTACTTGTAATGATTGCGGAACCAGCTTACTACTGTGTTTAGATTGCAACCACCATAATACCACAACATACTGACACCAGTTTAAGCTGTCGACTCATTGTACCAGCAACAATTACAACACTCTCGAGTATCGGCGACAATGTCACACCCTGCACCTACAACATATAAGCGACAGTACTGATACATGTAGATCTATGGCCGCTTCCAGCAGGCCATCCATGGGGAGCAACCTAGCCAGCCCCTTGACCAATTGTTGAAGGTGTGGTGTAGAAGCAGCTGCTGCAGCCCCCTGCTGGCTCAACGCGCCACCTGTGTCGCTGCCTGATTGCCACTTGTGGCAGCATCCGTAATTATTAATTGCGGTACCCAGGACCAGCTGTGTCATTAGATATCATGAACTACCATTAAACCATAACTAAACATTAACGTACGGTCACCTATATTAACATACAAATTGTTCCATTTACATTACATGGCTTAAATAGAACATGGAATGCAAAAACTTCTCCATTTGCCGCAAGGAATATAAAGGGGGTCTACAATTGTGCCATTTACACTGTATGCCTTAATAAAACTTATACTCCAATTACAATGCATGGACCTAACAAAACAAACATATTTACATATGTTTTCTCCCTGCAAGGGGTAACAAAACTGTTCCGCCTCGTCTGCACGGATTAGTAAAATTTCAGTAATTTGTCCACTTCATGGATTCACCCAATTTTCCATCTACACAGCATGGAATGTAGAAACTCCTCCGTTTCACCGCACGGACTACAATTGTGCCATTTACACTGCATGGAAATAAACCTTCTCCATATCAATTCTCCGCTTACACCGCACAAAATACAATGGTGCCATTTACCTGCATGGCTTAACAAAAGTTAGCGTTCATATACACCGCATGGAAATAACAAAACGTCTCTATATCACTGCATGTATTACCCAGATATACATCCGCTTACTCGCTGCCTGGGTTAACAAAACTGTTCCGCCTGCAATGCACGGATTAGTGAAAATTTCAATAAATTTCCTAATGCATGGGTTAACCCACCATCTCCGTGTACACCGCACGAACTACCGAAACTGGTCCGTTTCCACCGTACGGAATATAAATGTGCTATTTACACCGCATGGCTTACCAAAAGTTAATTTAATTTACATCGCATGGAAATAACAGAACCTATCCATATCACTTTCCGTTGTCACCGCAAGGACTACAGAAATTGCCCCGTTTACACCGCACGGAATACAATTGAGCCATTTACACCTCATGGCTTGCCAAAAGTTAATTTCCATTTACACTGCATGGAAATAACAGAACTTTTCCATATAACTTTCCGTTTTCACGGCACGGACTACAAAAATTGCTCCGTTTCCACCGCACGGAATACAATTGTGCCATTTACACCGCATGGCTTACCAAACGTTAATTTCCATTTACACCGCATGGAAATAACAAAGTCTCCGTATCACGTTCCGTTTTCACCGCACGGACTATCGAAATTGCTCCGTTTACACCGCATGGAATAAAATTGTGCCATTTCCACCGCATGGCTTAACGAGAGTTAATTTCCATTTACACCTCATGGAAATAACTAAACTCCTCCATATCACTTTCCGTTTTCACCGCACGGACTATCGAAATTGCTCCGTTTACACCGCACGGGATACAATTGTGCCATTTACACCGCATGGGTTAACAAAAGTAAATTTCCATTTACACCGCATGGAAATAACAAACCTTCTCCATATCACTTTCTGTTTTCACCGCACGGACTACAGAAACTGCTCCGTTTACACCGCACGGAATATAATTGCGCCATTTACATCACATGGCTTAACAAGAGTTAATTTCCATTTACACCGCATGGAAATAACAAAACTCCTCCATATCACTTTCCGTTTTCACCGCACGGACTATCGAAATTGCTCCGTTTACACCGCACGGAATACAATTGTGCCATTTACACCGCATGGGTTAACAAAAGTAAATTTCCATTTACACCGCATGGAAATAACAAAACTTCTCCATATCACTTTCCGTTTTCACCGCACGGACTACAGAAACTGCTCCGTTTACACCGCACGGAATACAATTATGCCATCTACACCGCATGGCTTAACGAAACTTAATTTCCATTTACACCGCATGGAACAACAAACTACGCCATATCACTTCTCCGTTTACACCGCACGGTATACAGAAACCCCTCCATTTCCAACGTACGGAATACAATTGTGCCATTTACACCACATGGCTTAGCAAACGTTATCTTTTTATTTACACCCGTGACACCGCCTGGAAATAACAAACAACTCCTCACTATCACTGCATGGAGTAACTAAATTTAGATCCGCTTACTCACAGCATAGGTTAACAAAACTGTTCCACTTCCACCGCACAGATTAGTTACATTTTCAATGTTCTTATTGCATGGCTTAATCCAATTTCCTCGTTTACACGACCTGTGGATGTCTCCATCAAGCGGTCGGTTGTCGGCCAAGGAGGATCCACCATGCCAGTATCCTGACGACTCGAAGAGGGCACTGGCTCAGGAGCCACGGAAGTCGCCGCTTGACGGGCACTGGAGGAAGAGTGAACATTGGCTTGTCCACTCGTCGAGGGCACAGGCGCTGGAGCAGCAGGTGCCAACGGCAAAAGCTGGCCGGACGATCGGATGACTCGATGGAGCCACTGCGGATGATGCCGCCACCTGGCGATCAACAGAGGCTGACGCAACTGCGTCGTGACCTGTTGCAGCGCTACACGCAACAACTCCCGCATCACGCGCATCTCATGATGAAGTTGCTCCGTTGCTGTAACATTTACTGTTCAAGTTGAACACTGCACCCAATCGTAGTAATGTGAACCTTATGTACGCTGTGTCATTACAAACTAGGGACCATGGTTAACCCTTGACCAACATTATCCACTCACATACTACAACGATACCCGCTCCGGTAATCCAACTGTATGGTGGAATCAGACAAAAGAAAATGACCATGCCCTGTACACCGTAGGGACGAATAGTGTAAACCGGTCATTTACCCCGAATGGAGGAATAATAAAATTACCATGCCATGAACCGCACGGGGACCCATATTATCATCAGACAAGTTACACTGTATGGTGGAACAAGAAATCAAAATTAACATGCACTACCGTAGGAACGATAGCATAAACCGACCATTCAAACTGTATGGCGGAATAAGACAATTAATGATTACCATGCCCTGTACGCTGTGGGAAACACCATCACAGCCACCATACCCACCGTATGGCGGAATAAGGAAAATAAAAATGCCCTGTACACCATAGGGCCAAAGATTATACACCAACCATTAACACTGTATGGCGGAATAAATAAAAAATGCCCTGTACACCATAGGGCCAAAGAACATAAACCGACCATTTACACTGCATGGCGGAATAAGGAAAATAAAAATGCCCTGTACACCATAGGGCCAAAGATTATACCCCGACCATTAATACCGTATGGCGGATTAAAATTACAAATGCCCTGTACACCATAGGGCCAAAGATTAGACACCGACCATTTACACCGTATGGCGGAATAAAATTAACAATGCCCTGTACACCATAGGGCCACAGATTATACACCGACCATTTACACCGTATGGCGGAATTTAATTAAAAAATGCACTGTACACCATAGGGCCAAAGATTATACACCGACCATTTACACCATATGGCGGAATAAAATGAACAATGCCCTGTACACCATAGGGCCAAAGATTATACACCGACCATTTACACCGTATGGCGGAATAAGATGAACGATGCCCTGTACACCATAGGGCCAAAGATTATACACCGACCATTTACACCGTATGGCGGAATTTAATAAAAATAAAAATGCCCTGTACACCATAGGGCCAAAGATTTTACACCAACCATTTACACCGTATGGCGGAATAAAAGAAAAAATGCCCTGTACACCATAGGGCCCTTCCTCTAGTCCGACCATTTACACCGTATGGCGGAATACAGAAATTAAAAATGCCCTGTACCCCATAGGGCCAAAGATTATACACCGACCATTTACACTGTATGGCGGAATAAAATTAGCAATGCCCTGTACACCATAGGGCCAAAGATTATACACCGACCATTTACACCGTATGGCGGAATTTAATTTTAAAAATGCCCTGTACACCATAGGGGCAAAGATTATACACCGACCATATACACCGTATAGCGGAATGAAATTAAAAATGCCCTGTACACCATAGGGCCAAAATTCATTCACCGACCATTAACACCGTATGGCGGAATAAAGTTAAAAATGACCCGTACACCATAGCATAGGGCCATTCCCCCAATACAGCTGATGTTCGCCGAGAAGGGACTATGCTAACCATCACATAAGATGTGCGCCGGGTGAGGAACGAACTCACAACCTCCGCATATCTCAGTCTGCCACGCCTGTTGCCAGGCGGTACTGTTTATAAGTACGGCGCGCTAACCGACTGTGCCACCGGGGCCAAAACCCGGTTCCGTTCCATAGTGGTAACCGTACCGCCCCGATAGCCTTCGAAAGCGATCCGACAATCCAAACCCTCGCGGAAAGAACCTTGTGCAAAATCTACCTCCGATGCGACAAGACGCTCCAACCAGTAAATGTGGCTAGCGCCCAGAACTAAAACCAAAGGTTTAGTAGCCATTCGTCAGGATAATAATAACAAATTATGCGTAAACGACTGACGATTACCTTTCGCAGTCCAAGGGTCGGAGGTAACAAAATGGCGGATAAACGGCGTCCGTCTTTGCAACAGAAACTCACCTGAACACACTAGCGAAAAATATCCGATAAGATTGAACACAATAAACCGAACAACAAAACTGATCTTGCAATAAAATCAACAAATTCAGCGATAACGAATAATCAGTAACAATAGAAATTCGGAAATATTTGCAGCGCAAAGGTCTCACAACGACACAAGCTAACTTGGAAATCGAGTGAGGCTGGCTCTAGGTCACGTGGTTGGTGTATCCATACGCGTGAGCGAGTAATTAGGCCAATACTCTCTCTACCATAAAAGGTCTAACCTCAAATCGCCTTCATTGCCTTGTCATCTCGCATAAAATCCTTTATGCGCCGCTGTCACATAAATTCATTATAGTTTTGAATCACTAAATAAATTTCTGTAATATACATATATGTCAGTAAGAAAATATGCATATATGTGCATATATAGTAATCCATGTCATTCTTGATTTTCAGACACACGCACAGCATTACAGCAGAACAAAGTAAGTTTTTATCTGTCGATATAGTGCAGATGGAAGTCAGATAGCTATAGTCTACATGCCATGAGTACAATATCCTACACATTGTCTAAGTGTGTTTCTGTATGTATTGCTATTATTTAATGCATTGTTATGTTACTAATGCAATGTATACTCACATTTATAATGCTTTACAATAGATAACATTTCTAATGTACCTGTGTACTCTGGAACCAGAGTTCAAATGTATGACAATCTATGATCAATACAAAGTTGATTGGGAAGGCTAAGTTGCTATGCGGAAAGCAAGGTCAAAAAGCAAGGTCAAAAAGCAAGGTCAAAAAGCAAGGTCAAAAAGTAGGTCTTCAGTTAATCAGTGATATAAACTCATTATACTTCCTGCTAACTTACACTAACAGGCAGTGAGTTCCGTAGAGTTTGTGCAGCATAAGAGAGAATCCTACTCCGGATGTTTGCTGTAACAAATAGTTGAGTTGGGCTAAACTTTTGTAGCTGCCTGGCGAGTAAATGTTGCTTCTATGACCAGCAGTTGGAGAATTCATTACTAGAAATTATGCAATGTAATGTCTATCTAGATACTGTGTGTAATAGTATGTCACTGTTTTGTGTCTTTGTCAGGTGTCGGAGCCCGTCCGGGTATGAGAAAGCAGGTACGTCTTACTGTCATGATTTTTTCTTAATGTCACCAGTGCTGTAAATGAATGCACATGTGCACTTGTGTCGTACATGTCACAATGCTGCCCGTAATTGAGTGGAGATTGATGTCAAGATGCATGGTGTGCCGTGTTACCATGAATCATGTTCTGTAATTGTCAGATCCTTCTTCTCCTCTGACAACCATGTAATTACTGTTATTTTACAACCAGTGTTGTGTGACTTGTATGAATGTAGTTATGTACACACGTGTGGCATTTAGAAATCAAATTTAGGTTCTTGCATTTCAAATTAATTAATGTTCTCCTGGCATTTTTTTTCAAGTGTGAAAACAATAAGCCACTAGTGTATTTTCTTCAAATGCTTATACCAGGATTATTCATATCGGCTAAATTGCATCATAAAGCGTAATATGTAAGTGTGTAGTACAGGTGTACAGAAGTGGCTTTAATCTTTCCAGACAGCATCATAATGTTCGTCATATGTACCACTTCTATTGAACAGGAAAACTCACCTCATCAGCGCAGGAGAATTGTGCTCCAAAAAAGTATGGCCCCAGTTTAGTGTTTGAATTTTGTTGTAGACCCCATTAGATCCAATCACGTCAGTGTTTATTTCCTTTGTGCTTTGTTTTGCTAATTGTCATGTTTACATATGTAGCACAGAATCTTTGTTGCCACAATGTTATCCTCTATGTTGTTGTCCAGTTGTTTCTAGTTGTTTTACTTTGCTCTTTTGCACCCGTGCACCCCAGCTAGCTAGCCTCGTCGAGTCGCTTTTTAGTCAAACTAGGAATTGGTGAAACCTAATAATTTTTTGAGGTTATTATTTTGTACTTTGTGCCAAGAATCCCTGAATGTTTCATGTGACCCTGACTGTTCTATGTGGTTAAACGCCCTTTGCATCTAGCAACTACTGCCAGGTGTTAGAACAACCTGGTAATTATCCGACAGTTTGTCAGAAGAGCATATAATAGGGGCACACAAGATATTTTGTTGGAAGCTACATAATATGCATGTTTTTAATGAGACATAAAATGTCCCATCAACTGGTGCCTAAGAGGTAAATGACCCCATGATTGGGGTAAATTTGTGAATTGATTTTCATGGACTTGCACCTTTGTATTCATATTGTAAGGGATGCACATGAACTACATAAAAGTACAAACTATAAATGTAATTAAGTGTCGCTGGGACTGTATTATCTGAAGCCGTTAGGGGGTGGGACACAATGATACGTTTTACTGTACCATTTATCAGACTTGCTGCAGGTGTTTTCTGAGTTGGCCTGTTTCACGTACATCTTCGTTTGAACTGCATGAATGAAATAACGAGAGTGTTTACTGCTTTACGTGGGCTTCAGTTGGATGAATGTGCCCGTTGTGCTGTCTATTTGCCACAAATCAAGGCAAATGTTGATGTTTCAAACAACTATGTCATGTAATTGCCATCCTGTCACTGAGCGACGATTTCATTTTAGCCAAGTCCGTGAAGGGCCCTAATCAGGCTGTACGTGGGAGTCCACATTCAATCCCCACAGCTGACGTCAGCTGCTTAAAATGGCGGAGGCAAACATAATAAGCTCTATTTTTTGTGGGTGTCATTCATAAATGTTGGGATGCACTCCCTCCCCTGCGTCCGTATTGGTTATAGCCCCAATCCCAGTCAATTCTTTGTAGGTTATTAACAAAGTCTATTGTACCATTGAGGAATGTTAGAACCCGTATCAGTACCAAGCTCACCTTAGAACAACAGCAACGTTTCTTTTTAAAATATTCTTGGGAGCAGGCTCATGGGTGCACATTAGTTTTAACATAGGAACCTTTTCAGCCTAACTCACACAGTTCTATGACAACAGGTGGCTCCAGCTAGTTTCTTATTGTCTAGAATAAGTTAGCTCTTCCTAGATCCCAGACGAACCCTTTCTGTGATCAACAACTGCTAATGGATAGATATTGCCACAGACTGCTTTTGCAGCCTGATGGCTGTGACAGGTTGTTGTTGTTGTTGTTGTTGTTGTTGTTGCTATTTAGCTGTGGTTATGTGAGTAGCTACCAGCAGTACATTTAGGTGGATGTTATGTCCGCACTAAAACAGATCAGATTTACCAATACCTGTGGAATACATTAGGGAATGTCTTAATGGTTGTACTCCGGAAGTGTTTTTATGTTAGTGGGTTAACAGGTAGAGACTATCAACATGAGTCCATGACAGCTTACAAATTTACCCCGTGTGAGGTCTTTTATTTCCCCTGGCATAGACACAAAGTAGAAGGGACCTACCACCTACTGGTTTTTAGTATCTCATCCGAAAGCAGGGGCGTAGCTAGGTACAAATACATGTGGAAGCACACATCTAACAGGGGGTCTGGGGTACACTTTAGAAAACAAAACTAATAATTTGGAATCTGGTGCATTTTGAAGACGAAATGAAGCCTAGACAGAATGCCCCTGGGGTCGTGGAAAAAAACTATGACTATTCTGTTGTCGACCAGTTTCCACCACTAGGTCTAGGTTGGGCAGACCCACCGGTCGAATGTCACAAAGGTTCTTCACCGTTGACCGTCATCAGCTATTTCATGATTTATGTGCCGCGTTCAATGATTTACTGTAATGTAATTCTTAGGTGGCAGGGTTAACAATGTGAAGGCTGCCGTTGGTTGAACAGGCAAGGAAGCCGTGTTATTGATGGTTTTGAGTGCAGAGTATATGCAGGTTAGGGATGAAACATTCCATTTCAGGGGACGTGTTGGGTTTTTTAGCAAAAAACATTTGCCTAGCCACAGAAGTTAAAAAAATAGTTTTGCCATATTCATGTGGAGGCACTTACTTAAGGCTATCTACATGGCTGGAAAGACATTTCCAACTTCCTGCAGTTTGAACCCTGGACCTCCAGGTCATGAGGCAAGCACCAGACCAATGGAGCCAGTGATAAATAGTAATAGTTTCTGCCAATCCATGTATTAAATGACACCAGAGCGACCATTGGGTGTGATTAAAAACCCACACCCCTTGTGGCTGCAAAGGGGGTAAAGTAAACATGAGAAGCCAACTTTTTCCACATTTCAAGACTTGTCCAGTTACTGAATCAGTCATCTGTATGCAGAAGTGCTGTTGTGGGGGTAACATGAACTGTTAGTGTTTTGTGTGCATAGGGGTGGTTTTAAGTGGCTCACTGGCATAGATGCTGTTTTTCTAGAAATGTGTATCTAATGTTGCTGTCATGCTGCCTGCAAGAGAATGGGTCATATATCTTTTAATAGCTGTGTGCCTTTAGTGTGTGGGTTCTTAAGTGTTGTAAGTACTCCATACATCTCAAGCCATAGTATGATTACACCCATGCAAGGCAACAATAACTGTAATATACATTATATGCACACTAGACTAACACTAACAAAGAGACAGGAGAGGATGGAAAGGTTACATGTTGATGGGCGAGAAGGAGTGACAGTGACACTCCTGCAGGACAGTATATGACAGAAGGGATTAGACGCAAGAGCTACTCTGGGGTAGAAGGGTGAGGAGGAGAGCGAGGGTGTTTGTGGGGGACATAGTAGTTTGCTTTCCAGAAAAAAAAATAGAGGATATCATAGAAAGGGTGGAGAAAGTTATAGGTCCTGGCAAGGGAGGATCTATTTTAGTACACGTAAGCACAAATAATGCAGAGTGGGAGGGCACAAGGGTCAAGCAGAAAATGTAGTCAGGGATTTTACCAGGAAGCAGTGGTCAGGGTTATCAAAATTGCCGGAGGATCGCAATTAACATGCTAGCTCAGCAGCTATCTAGGTAAGAGGAAGTTGGATTTGTGGAATTCTTTTGTTGGGTGGGCTGACATATTCATAAGGGATGGGCTTCATCTAAGTGCAAAGGGTGCAGCAGTGTTTGTGGGTGAACTCTCAGCAACAGTCCACAGTGGCATGGGTAGCGTCAAAGATATTTTTGGTAGCAAACATTGTTTAAACACGAAGTGCGGGGGGGGGTACTTAGAGGTGCCTCAAACAGGACAAGAAGCCACTAGTACACACAAACCAGTAACAAAATGTCCAGAAAACAATTCTGAAGCTGGTTGTAAATGCATGTGTTTAAATGCAAAAGACATAGTAAATAATATAAACGAATTAAGCATTATGGTAGACAATATTGACCCTCACATAAATGGTATAAGCGACTCATGAGCCGAGAAAGAGCCAAGGGAGTTCTTTTAAATATTAAAGAATCTATTCAGGCTTAGGGAAGCAGATAGTAGTTTTATTTAACAATATAACAATACATAAAATACAAAGATATTACAATACACATGATGTCAATGTGTTATATTGCTTGGTGATCACATGGCTCACATGCTGTCTTCCTGTGACCCCATTAAAACTAATTATCATTACTCAAGGCACGTGGCAACGAACTGAGGAAGTTTGTTCAATTGTAATAGTAATAATATATTATAGTGTTAATGCCTGAATCCAAACGCGCATTGACAAGCATACCAGCCGAAACAAGATAATTCCACAATTCTATGTGGTTAAAATGGTTGGAAATTTCAAACAATTCTAATTGCATTCCGTACATCGAGGGTTTGAACATTGCACTGAATGAGGGTATTCATCTAAGTATTGTCTAGATAACATGCATTTAAACATTGACCTATGTTTGATATTTTGTATATTATTACCTATTCCAATAAAAACGTTATAAAATTCTTCTGCAATAAGTTTGATATTTCTTGTCCATTTACAATGTAGGTTTCAGGTAGTTAGAAACGTTCTTTCTGTTTATGTATTACCTGCTTCAATACAGCCCATGTTTCTTTGATGCTGTGCTTACGTTGATCTAGCATTTCTGTGTAGTATTTCATTTTTGCTGCCCTTTTAATCCTATTAAAGACTCTACAGTACTCCCTATGTGCACTAGCTGTCTCTGGACTTAAAGATTCTACAGTACTCCCTATGTGCACTAGCTGTCTCTGGACTTAAAGATTCTACAGTACTCCCTGTGTGCACTAGCTGTCTCTGGACTTAAAGATTCTACAGTACTCCCTATGTGCACTAGCTGTCTCTGGACTTAAAGATTCTACAGTACTTCCTGTGTGTACTAGCTGTCTCTGGACTTAAAGATTCTACAGTACTCCCTGTGTGCACTAGCTGTCTCTGGCCTTAAAGATTCTACAGTACTCCCTATGTGCACTAGCTGTCTCTGGACTTAAAGATTCTACAGTACTCCCTGTGTGCACTAGCTGTCTCTGGACTTAAAGATTCTACAGTACTCCCTATGTGCACTAGCTGTCTCTGGACTTAAAGATTCTACAGTACTCCCTGTGTGCACTAGCTGTCTCTGGCCTTAAAGATTCTACAGTACTTCCTGTGTGTACTAGCTGTCTCTGGACTTAAAGATTCTACAGTATTCCCTGTGTGCACTAGCTGTCTCTGGACTTGGTTTGTTTAGCTTCTTTCGAAGTAGCTTTGCTTTATGTATAGATGATGTCAATATACTAGACGTAACCTAGGGCTCTCGTTTAAGATATTTTCTAGTGCCTCTGACAGTCTTGATTGGACAAGATATTTCATAAAGTGATTTATATATTAACATAAAGTTGTCATATGCTTCATTCGCATCGGTAGTGCATAATACAGATGAATAATCAGCCCTAGCCAATAGATTCCTAAATGTTAAGATGTTAGTTATTTTTAATTGGCGTATTTGATTGTATGTTGATTTATTTTAGGATGTGTACCATATATTAAACGAAATATTCCAAAATGATCAGCTACATCTGTGATAATAATCCCAGATTCATAATTAGGATGAGTATGGTTACAATATAAATGGTCTATAACAGTTGCCGAAACGTGTGTTATTCTTGTTGGTTTGGTTATATGTGGGATGTATCCTTGTGCTATTACACTGTCAATAAAGTCATTGGTTTTTTGATGACTGTCATAGTTTAGTAAATTTATATTATAATCCCCCATCAAATAAGCTGTTTTATTTTCATTTGAGATTTTATCATGGATTTCTAATATTTTACTCATAAATAAATCAAGATCTGCACGGGGAGGAGAGTTGGGACGGTAAATTACACCCACTATTATAGGTTTATTTTGATTAGCTTGCACTTAAAAAAATATAGTTTTGAATACTTGAGGAATAAATATTGAGACATAATATTTTGTACAATATAGTTACAGGAAATTCAACATTAACTATTGGATTAGTTTACTGATGTCCAAACATAGACAAAGAGGATAACACAAAAATACAAAATGCTATAAAGGAAGTGAGTAAAGGGGAATGTATCATAATGAGAGATAATTTATATTTTTAATACAGGATAGCTTCCTTACTCAACATGTGTTACAACCAACCAGGGGAGAGAGAGAGGGAATGTATCAGATATAATTTTGTCTTAACAGTTTGTGAAGTTTGTGGACAGTGTCTAAATACTTGAATCATTGGGTAACAGTGATCATAATCAAATACATTTTGACATCAAAGTAAAGTCAGAAGGTAAAAATAAAATAAAAACAGGAGAAACTTCAACAAGGGTAAATATAAAGATACAAGAAAATACTTAGCAAAGCTAGATTGGAACAACATGCTGAGGAATAAGACAGCAATTGAATGTTGGAACATTCTAAAATATGAAATTGAGAGTATTGTTGAACAATTTGTTCCCTTGAAACTAAGGAAAACGGTCTAGACAGAAACACTTGTCAAAAGAATCTATTAGAAAAACAGCATACAAGCAAACTATGTGGAGATTTTGTAGGCATACCAGAAAGGAGGAAGACTTTGCAAATTACAAAGAGGCATTTAATGCAGCTACAAGGTTAGACCACTAGAAGACAGTGCTGGAAATATATTATAACACAATATTTTTTAATGGCGGAAGACCTAAATGGTTACTTCAGTTCAGTGTTTACCAGAGAGTTCATTAGCAGTTCCAGATGCTGAATTTCAGGAGGATAAATCGGGCTATTTTGGGCAGTTAATTGTAACTCCAGAAATGGTAGCTAAGAAAATAAAGGCAATGAAGGATAATAAATCACCGGGAGTGGATGGAATTCTGCCAAAACTACCAATGAAAACAGTAGAACAAATTAGTATACCACTTGCAAGAGTGTTCAACTTGTCATTAAAAGAGGGAGTGGTTCCTTTTGAATGGAAAGAAGCAAACATCATACCATTATTTAAAAAGGGTTTGAGAAATAAGTAAGAGAATTACAGACCAGTGAGTTTAACATCAGTGATTTGTAAAGTATTAGAAAGGTTTATTAAAGACCATATTGTGGACATCCTTGTTAGGCATAAATTATTAAATCCATTTCAAAATGGATTCCTAAAAGTGAGGTCACGCTTAACAAATATGTTATGTTCTTTGGAAGAAATCACTAAGTGGATAGATAAGGGATCACCAGTAGATACTATCCTTAGATTTTCAGAAAGCTTTCCACAATGTGCCACATAAGAGATTACTACTTAAATTAAAATCCCATATGGGATGGCATAATCGACTGGATAGAAAATGACTGACTGACAGAAGACAGTGTATTGTATTAGACAGGGAGCTCTCAAGCTGGAAATCAGTTTTGAGTGGGGTACCACAAGGATCAGTATTAGGACTTTTATTATTCTTAATATATGTATATGTGTGTATGTAGATATATATATATATATATATATATATATATATATATATATATATATATCAGTGATTTGGACAATAGTATAACACGCAATGTACTAAATATTGTGGATGACACAAGTGTTTAGAAAGGTTAAAAATGATTGTGATAAATAACATTTACAGAACAATCCAGACATATTAGTTAAATGGTCTAAAAAATGGCAGATGTTTTTCAATTTTGGGAAATATAAATGCCTACACACATGTGATGGGAACTTGGATGTAAACTATAAAATGGGAGATACTGTTTTAGGTACAACTGTAAAAGAAAAGGACTTAGGAGTTACAATAAGCACTGATATGAAATTTTCAGAGCAGTGTGGTATTGCAGCTTCAAAGGGTAATCAAAGTCTTGGGTAGATTAAAAAAAATATAACATATAAGAAAAAGAGTTAATTATACCTCAGTACAAAGCATGAATTATGCTTCATTTAGAATACTGTATACAAGCATGGAGACCATATTGTAAGAAGGATATATTTAGGTACACTTGGAACGTATACAGAGGAGACCAACTGAAATGATTCCAGAACTGAGATACTTGTACCTTAGTAATGAAGCATGCCTAAAAAAATGTGGTTTAACAACCCTAGAGACAAGGAGGTTAACAGGAGATCAAACTGAAGTTTTTAAGATATTGAGTGCATATGAAAATATTTATAACAATATTTTTTCTCTCTTAAGAAAGATAGTAGTACTAGAGGACACGAGGTAACATTAGTGTACTAGAGGACATGAGGTAACATTAGTAAAGGATCAGTGTAGATTGGATATCAAGAAGTACTTGTTCTCACAGAGGACAATAAATGAATGGAACGAATTATCTACAGATTGTGTAACTGCTAGCAGCGTGAATATTTGTAAAAACAAAGTTGACAAATATCCAGGAGGGTGGGTTACACATGTATGAAAAATTGTTGGACTCTCGATAAGCCAATGGCTTCACTGTCCACATGCCATCTGGACCTTTGGCTTAGATGGCAATCTGATTAAATATCATCTTGTTAGATATGGTGTTGTATTTGTTCTTTTCTCTAGCTAGCTTTTGTTTCCATGAATGAATACCCTCTAAAATTGCAGGATCAGCCTAACGAGCTGCAGTGATCAAGATACATAGCATTGAGTTGTGGTGGGGTGGGGACGGGTTTAATCCCCTTCCCCAATGTGGGAGATTTAGAAAAAATTCTACCAAAATGGTGCGTTTCGGTACTTACAAATGCATATCGTTCCCACCTCATATATTATTAAAAACACACTATTCTGATATATTGGTTTCATGAAGATCTGCAAATACCGATGAAATGTAAATATGCACACTGTAGGCACGCCAGTCACACCTGCTGGCAAATATCAGAAATAAGACCTTCATTTGGATTGATTTCTCTCTCACTGTGGCTTGGACATTTGCAAGATCGGAAGTGACACATTTTTAAAATTTACCCAAACAGTGTTTGGATTCACTTATAAAATCACTTGCAACTCCTACCATACACAAAATAGTGGTTTTGTCCTTATGATCAAACATCATTAAATGGTTCAGTCATGCCTCTGTCTTGGTTGTCTCTAGGTATGTCTGGACGCGACGCCGGGGCTAAATGACTGCTTGCTTGTAGCGTTTGTAGCTGGCATGACAAGAATTAATTTTGGCAAATGGATTACCTGTGATAACAGTAGCTGATGCTGGTGTGAAGACAGTGATCACAAATATGCTGACACATTAGAAAGAATATTGTGGGTGAAAGTGCTTAGATGTGTCTCCAGCTCTCGTGGATCAAAATCGCAGCCATAGAAACTAGTAACAGTTTAGAATTCATCATTGTATGCGTTTACACCAGCTACTTTTAAGAAAAGCTGCTCACAGTTCATGTATATATTGTAGTTGCATTGATCGAATATATCTTTGATAAACGACACAAAGAGGTCCAGAGCCTCAGTATATGGCTCTGTATAGATGTTTTGTCGGCTCCAAACTGCTTGAATTTTATTATCACGCTGTTTGAAGTTTGATATAACTGTAGTTCGCAATGCTGTGAGTTTCTTACATGTATTAGTCAAACTGGCATGCTGATGCCATTAGCTGGTATAAGCACATTATGGGAAAATGTGGTCCAGCCTGTACAGCCAAAGTGGCCCTTGCATACGTAAACGTGAGATACACACTATTAAAAAGGCCCAAATTACATTTGATATAAATGGCTCCTATGACAGCGAAAGTATTGCCTTAGGAGTCACTAACCCCTTTTTGTTTTAATCAGAATGTGTTTATTTTAAGTATGGTTTGTGCATTTGTCATTTATGGTGCATATATATATATAATGTGTAGATTGACATAAGGTCTAAATAAACGTGTTGTGATAAACTGGATAGTGTTGGTGGCCAATAGATGACTGGTTAATGGTTCCATGTGTATTTTTCAGAACATAAAATTGCCTCGACGAGCAACTGTGCAGACAATAAGCCTACCAACGTATCAGGTAAGTTTGCCTTGTGACAAATGCTACACAGTGTTAGGTAATAGGTACCTGTCTGAATCATTGTTTTAGTTTCCTGCAGAGTAAGGTTCGCATACCTGATATGACAAGTGTTCATTAAAGGCAAAAAATCTGTTAGTTTTTACACAAAATCATGTTGTACAATATAAACATATCTCTTCTAACTCATTTCTTCCCATATGTGTTTTAATGAACCATGGTTTTTAAATAGATTTAACAAGAATTTAACAAGATTTGCCATCCAAGCCAAAGGCCCAGATGGCAAGTGGACAAGGAAGCCATTGGCTTATCGAGAGTCCAACAATGTTCATCTACTTATAACCCGCCCTCCTGAGATATGTGTCAATCTTGTTTTTAAACATATTCACGCTGCTACCGTGAATATAATTTAATCATCTGATTATGACTGTGAACCTTGCCATTTAGTATGCAATGTAAAATTATATGAGTCAAAACAGTCAAATTAAACAGATAGTGGTTAAATTATATCAAAACATTATGATTGATTAAAACAAATTGTGCGGTCGCGATGTTAGAATAGATATCTTTATGCTACATAACATGATTTTACAATAATGGTGATCAGCCTCTGTACCTTTAAAAATGTGTTCATGTATTTTGGTTGTGGACCTTCCTTGAGAACCTTCTAATGTTTTGGAGATCAGTGTGGTTTCCCTAATAGTAGTATGGCCATGCAGGATCTCGACACGAAAGTTTTGAGGGCAACTCAAACTGTCCAAATGTAAAGTGTTCATGTACATAAAGCCCTATTATATCTGCCTCTCGGCCCTTAAAATGTATGTGTTGTCTGCAACGACCACCATGTGACAGTGCTACCACCTGGTGAATGTGAAACCAACCAATTTGATAAAGTATACATATCAGTGTGAAAAAGGGCGCACGGTTAGACATGTAGAGTGGTGTCGATGGAGGTGGCAAACGAACAGCAGACTGTAAGTTAGAAGTCTTCATATATCTGTACATGATTGTAAGTAATCATCATTGGCTTCTGTCTTTAATGCAAGCCAGCCAAGCTGGTGACTTCTAAGCCCCTCACACAACTGCAGGAGGTAAGACATCCATGATAAGTGACTGTTCTCAGGATCGTCGGCTGTGGCTAGAAATGCACTAGTTGCTGTGAGCTTTGCGAACATCAGTTGCTATTAGTTGGTGCGGAATGTTCTGTTAAAGAGATGCTTCCGTTATGTTCTACGCCTAATTATTATGACATTGCATCTCTACGTCTGCTTTCATTGTTGTTTGGCTTTAATGATTACGCATTGATCTTTCTCAGCTCTTATAGATGGTAGCCTGTGTTACACTGGAGCTTAGCATTACGTTTGCCTGTGTTTGTCTATAGTATTTATTTTATTACTAGCCAAGTTGCACGGCATTGCACGGGAGAAAAAGGTAACCACTGAGTAGCCAGTCAAGTTTTGGTAGGGCCAATGACATTAACAACTTCATGCCCCAAAAATCATGTACAACAGCCGGTTTCTCAAAGTGTTCGTACCGTACAAAGGAACTTATGTGGACTTAGATCACATAACTAGGAACAAACATAGAAAACACATGTAGCGTAGCTAACAATTATACTTAACTACGAACTGCTATTGTCCGAGTTACATAATCTATGTGAAACATCCACATAGGCTCCTTTGTAACATCCATACTACCTGGGCATTTGTGAAATTTTTTAATGAACGAACTGTCCATGGGCCCCCGGGCACGCCTACAAAACATCAGCCCAATACATGCAAAACTGGTGGAGATATGAGGGGCAGGGAAACAGTCCTGAACCGTTATTGATGGGTGGCACTATTGCTTAGCCTTAGATGTAGTTGATTACAAATGCTGAATCCATGAATGATGCTGCTCTAATCGATGATTGTTGATATTAGGTCAATAAATATTTTTTTATTTGAATAAATAAATAACTTTATCCGATATTGCTGGAGGTATGTCATGAATATCAGGTTGAGTGGGGTGCGGTAGCATAGCGGTTAGAACGTCGGACTTTCAGTCGAGAGAACCCGTGTTCGAATCCTCTTGGTGCTGTTTCAAAGCTTTGGCAATTTCATTTATCCCACGCATTGTCACAGTTCACTCAGCTGTATAAATGTGTACCTGGCTACAGACAGAGGTGGATATCTGAACTAATAGTCTTCGCACAGTATTTGCAGCATGACTGAATGCTTCCCATAGAAGTCAAGATGGCGTTGGAAAGAACAGGTTTGCCAGGGGGTGAAGTGTAAAGCACTTTGAACAGTCCCAAGGACTGGATACTGTGTTCACATACAGTGTTCACATACAGTGTTCACAGCTTTGTCATCTCTGTATTTTCAGCTGTGAAATCTATTAGTGTTCACAGCTGTGACGATTGACACTGTTCACATCCATGTAAACTGTCATTGTTCACTGCTGTCTGTAGTTTCATGTTTGATTTGTATGAACATGAAATTATTCCAGCATATATTTACAAGTGCTCATAGTGTAACAACTAATGATAAATATCAGGTGATTAAAACGCTCATTTTGCTTTGAATAACTTATGGACACATACAAGACAATAACTTGAACCTTGAATAGCTGCTGTGGGTTCTTGACATTGGATCACACACACTGGTAGAGGGAGTGAGAGGCTTGTTTTTCTCTACTCACTAAAGACCACAGCGCATACACATGACCAGTGTTGACTGAATTACTTTAATGTTGTACTTGAGTAAAAGTAAAAGTAATTCACATAAAACTACTTGAGTAAAAGTAAAATGACTTTATAAAAAAAGTACTTGAGTAAAAAGTAAAACTACTTTTTAAAAGTACAAAATCATGAGTAATATTACATAAATTACACAACTTGCATCTAACAACTGTTTTGCAACCACTCTGCCTATAACAATGGGCTCCCTCCCAGACAGCCTTAGCTGGTCAATCGGTATGCCACCATTGAACACGGTGCTCACTTGGATGCTTGGAAAATTACGTTATTTTTAATGAGCGCTCACAACATCAAATAATTTCAGTTAAATACATAACTTAATTAATGATGAGGCAGAATCTGTCTTTTTATCGACCTGTTCCACTAGGGTATGGGAGGAGCTAGATTGTACAACAGGATATGTATACGCAGGTGTGATTGTATCTGAGTAGGTAGAGGGTCAGTGCAGTACTAGTAGTAGCCTCTCAGGGAAACTGGTCAGAGGTAATACAACCTAGCACTGCCCATAGTAAAATTAACAAAGACATTTGATGCCTAGCTGATGAAGCCATCTGGCTTGTGAACTCCCATCTTCTCATGTCTTCCCAGACATGTCTTATCAGCTCACACAAACATTGAAACAACAAGCTTTAGCAGCTAGCTGTGTTGGTTACCTGGTACCAGCTGGGGCTAGAATTGATCAGATGACAGACCAGTGCAACAGAGGAATGCTGTTGCTAATTGCAATTAAAAGTGACCTGTCCCTGTTTGATATAATTTATGGATCAGCTTGAATAAGCTATTGCTGGGAAAAGATGCTGCCAAATGGCAGAGTATCAATTCTTTCCTGTTTAGTTCTGTAGAGTAATCATTATTATGAATTTATTAAACATCTCAATATGAATTTTATTCGTGAAAGTAAAATGCAGTTTAATGCTGACGTAAGCCGGTAAGGCTGTTAATTGGCTTTGCTGACAATGGCAATGGGCGAAAATCGGTTCTCGTTCTCGATCCACGATGCGCATTCGCTCACGAATATCAGAATTGTGTCAGTGTATGGGGATTATCAATACATTGGCAGACTTCGTTCACTGACGTTGATATAAAACAGCGGTTGCGTCGATTTCCCGAAGAGAGGTATGCATGCAGATATGATCGCTAACTGGCATGCGATTGAATGATATTAATAGCTTTTGGCCTGGCGACTATGAACAGTTTTTTAAATGTCATTGACGGTGGAGCGCCACCGGCAGCAGCAGTTTCGCAAAAAAATGTAACGAAAATATATTGCGAAGTAAATAAAAGTAACGGAGTAAAAAGTCGCGTTACTTTAGATAAAACTACTTCGTTACAAGTAAAAGTATTTAGTAAAAATTCTACTTCGTTACATGCCAATTACTTGAAATAACTACTCAAACAGTACTTTTACTTCGTTACATGCCAACCCTGCACATGACATGTTTATCTATAACTTCCTAGAGGAGTTTTGAACATAATTGAGAAGTTGACATCTTTCTGCTGTAGGAGAAATACAGTGTGACAGGCAAATTGCTGAGGCGTGCTGTGTCATGCATTCCTAGCTTGGCATCTAAGCACCTCGTCATGGAAGTGCCAAAAGAACAGGCCAGGTCAGTACACAGGTGTCCATATTTACGTGTACATCTTTTCCACGTCATCATTACATCTGTCTGTCTGTCATTCCAGTTGCTCATCTATCTCTCCATCCATCCATCCTCCGTCCGTCCGTCCGTCCGTCCGTCCGTCCGTCCGTCCGTCCGTCCGTCCGTCCAACTATCCATGTGCCCACTTCTGTCCATCTATTTTCTGTGATTTGTTAGTAATTTATGACTTGTTCATCCGTCTCTGACACTGTATAGCCTCCGTCAATGAATGTGCTATAAATTGTACAATTGTTCATACAGAATGACCAATGGTGACAGTGGTGACACTGGTGATGATGGTGGCACTGTTGCCGCTGGTGACACTCTCAGCACAACAAAGCTAGAGTCTGTAGAAGAGATTGAATCACAGGAGACACAGGCCAGCAATGGGTCCATCGGTGATGCAAGTACAGCAACAGATGTCAATCAGAATAGGTAAATATTAGTGTTGCACGATATAACCATTTCATTGCAATATTTGTTCTGCGTGGTACGTATCACAATATACCTTCGACATACCAGTATGTACTACATATTTTTACATTTTGCAAGTTAATGTATACTGGACAGGTTGTCTTCATTTGTTTAATTATTTACTTAATGCAATAAATATAATTAAACAGGCTTTGTATTTTCTATATTTACAACTCCAGTTAAGTATTTCAAAAATCAATTATTTGCCATCTTATATCTTAACCAAAACAACAGCAATATATTGTGATACGGTCCTCTGTAATACGATACGTCGCGATGCAAAAAGTTTGACGATATCCAACCCTAGTAAATATTCACCCTTGGCTATCATAAATGATGAGGCGAGACTCCCGCAGCTTCGCCCGAGTAATCCACAAAGTCTAGTACATGTGTGTGGAACTGTTTCCTTGAGACTTTGTGACCTCTTGTTTAGGTATATATTTCTACAATTGTCCAAGATTGTAAATTTGAAAAATAAGAGAGATTTATGTATTACCAACATTTTGTTGCTGAGTTTGTTGAATTTCATTTTTCTAAACACTGAAATTCATGGAAATTTATGTACTTGTTGTAGTGGTGTCATTTTTGTAAATAAAAACTATTCAGCTGCATGAATAAGTAAAAGTTTTATTGTAGCATCATTATGAAAATAGAAGTTGTTTGTATAGTTGCAGAATGCGCCCAGTGCTTAAGAGGAGAGCCATGATGCTCTTCCCAGACAGCAGTGTTCCAACAGCAGTCTCAGAGGCGTCTGAGGAACCATGTGATGACTGTGTGACGTCATCACAGGAAGCCAACATGTGAGTGTCAGGTCTACTTTAGTTGTGTTGTGGCTGTATGTTTCATCAGAATGGAAAGCTTCAGGTGCGATATGAATATTTTTGCTTAGGTTACGATATTGCACACACGCACGCACCCGTGTGTGTGCGAGTTTGCCTCGGTTGTCCAGTCTGCACAAAACTTTATTGAAATAACCCTTGCTGCTGTTGTTGGCTGAGTAAAAGGAGGGATTGGTGATGTTTTGTTAAAGCGAAACAAAAGTCATGGTTTGGGGGCTATGCACCTAAAAGAGATAATATAAATTAACCACATGCAAATAAAATAAAAAATATCATTACCAGTTTTAAAAGTGGGAGATTCAGGTATTTCTCCAAGTGACCGAGGGCTGACATGGTAACCAACGTGACTGATAAGCACGTGGGCAGTTGTATGAAATCAAGGTAACCTAGGCTAAGTAGACTAAAGTGACGTATTAAGGGAGGCTGGAATACACAGAACCAATGCAAAGTCTCAAACAAATGTGTTATTTTGCCAGAAAGATTAGTTTAGTAAACAATGGCCAAAATATGTTGAGTTCAAATATGTTTTCATTTGGCAAGCGATTATTGCCAGAATACCAAACTTGTGATGTAGGGTTATCTAACAGTATGGCACGGCCCATAAAATTAAGATGTGTGTTCAACAAGGTTTTCCTAGTAAACCTTTGGCGTGATATTTTTTATTGTTGTTACAAATGGTTGTTTTAGTAACTCTTATAGGTGCATAGGCCAAAAACCATGACTTTTGTTTTGCTTTAACTGAGGCTATATACAAATACTTTTTTTTTCATCAGAAATCTGGGAGATTATTTTCCCATGCGGAAGTCTGCCAATGAATCGGGGAGACATGACATGTCTGAGTTTGTATATATTGTATAGATGGATAGTCTTTTGTGTTTGAAATTTGGGTGAAAACACTCAAATAATTTAATATGCAAAGGTGGGATTCATTGTAAGGAGAAAATTACCGTTTAACTTGACTGATGCTAGTAGTTGTATTGCATACAAATCTAAATACAAAGGTGTAGCTAGGAATCATGCCTGACTTATCTTTGTGTTGAGTCTTGAACATTGTTGGACTCTCGATTGCCAATGGCTTCCTTGTCCACTTGCCATCTGGGCCTTTGGCTTGGATGGCAAATCTTGTTAAACAGTAAATGACACACTGTTACTTGTACAGGTCATCATCTGCCCAGAGGATTGCATCATGGTTTGTTCCGTGGCGCTGGCGAGGCACTCTTCTGCAGAAACTGCGCTACATATTCTCCTGCCTCATCTTCATGTGTGGCATCATCATGTTCGTCTTTGTGTTCGTGCCGACAAGGAAGGGGTTAAAAATGGACTCCAATGCACAAGCGGTGGAGGTCGATGACATTCTGAAGTCATACACATCACTGAGGCACCATGCAGCCCCACCTGTATAGTTGACATGTTGGGACATGTCATTACTGTCAACGACATTCTCAAGTCACATGTAGCTGAGACACCATGCACCTGATTAGTTGACATGTTGGAAAATGTCATTACTGTCCACTGTCAAAGACATTCTGAAGTCATACATGTCGCTGGGACAGCATGCAGCTCCATCTGTATAGTTGACATGTCAGGATGTGTCTACTGTCAATGACATTCTGAAGTCATACACATCTCTGAGACACCATGTAGCCACACCTGTATAGTTGGAGTGTCGGGATGTGTCATTACTGTCGGTGACATTCTGAAGCCATACACGTCACTGAGACACCATGCAGCCCCACCTGTGTAGGTGACATATCGGAACATGTCATTACCATTACCTGTCGAGGACGTTCTGCTGGAGAATCATACTGCACTCTTCCTGTGTCACAGCTAAGCTGGGCCTGAAACCCCAAGAGCAAACGTGGTGTCCGGCCGTTGGTGTGTTCTCTGATCCTACCTATCGGTGTCTCCAGTAGTGAACATTGGCAGTAAGTGTGTAAGGTTGGTGTGACCTGTGTTGTCACTAGTTATTGCTCAGCAAATCCTATAGGGACTAGTATTTGCACAGCGTGTGTGATGCAAAGTCACAAGTCGGCTTTATTTAAATGCAGACTTTAACCCTGCAAGATGTACACTATGTATATGTGGTGAAGTTTACCGAACAGAACAATGACATGTTGGTTTCAAATGTGCCAAACTTGTGATCCCGGTAAATATGTCCTTGTAGACTAATTCTGTTCAGTTGTACATATGTATATATGAGCAACTCTTGTACATAACAATGAATAACCTGGCATGAAGTAGTGATATTTGTGAGTGTGTGTACCCTGTGAATGAACTGGGTTGAATTGAAGATACTTATGATATGCATACACTGCAAGTGAACTGGCATGAAGTAATGGTATTTATGAAATATACAAACACATGACTATATTATACAGTCACTATGTAATATGATGTCTACATCAAAGTGGTTTACAATTGTGAGACTTTAAAGCTGTACAATGACTGTAATCTACAGTGAGACTTGCCATAATAAGTCAGAATGTTAAAAATAGTATACAAAAATTAGTATTAAATCTACCTGGTGCATTATTCCCAGTACAGTGTAAAGTTATGGAAAGCGGGATATGTGATAGATGCACAAAATACAAGCTGCTGCTGGAATTGTAATTTAAAAATTAATTTGATGCAATGTGTATTTAAAAGAAATGCTGATTAATTATTTGCAGCATATATATCTTAGACTATGAAGATTTAAATTGTGGCACTTCCAAACTATCTAATGGGGTGTTTCTTTTAAAAAGATATTTTAAGCGAAAATCCAGTCTACATATCAGGTTGAAAAAAAATTCTGTACTGAGAATTTTATTTATTTTGACTTCATGTTAAAAGTTGTTACAGTGAGATTTTTAAAGTTTAGTTGCTACCCTGGGAACTGGAGTATTACTTTTTCAAAATGTCTCAGAAGCAGAACGTAGTGTCTGAGTAGGGAAACATCGTGATGTGATGAACCTGCTTATGTTGCCACTCTCAAACGTCATGTGACATCGGTTAAAAGTGTTGCTGTTATTTGTTAACGTTTACCTAAAGGCACATATGGACCTGATGTTGAATTGTGGACTGATCCAAATTGTGTAGAAGTCCTGTAGTCTCAAAACCCATCATTAGATTTAGTCACTTGTCAAGTGTCACTTTGAACCACTGTCGCCACTAGTCTCGAAACCCACCATTAGATTTAGTCACTTGTCAAGTGTCACTTTGAACCACTGTCGCTACTAATCTCCAAACCCACCATTAGATTTAGTCACTTGTCAAGTGTCAATTTGAACTACTGTCGCTACTAATCTCCAAACCCACCATTAGATTTAGTCACTTGTCAAGTGTCACTTTGAACCACTGTCACTACTAGTTTCCATACCCACCATTAGATTTAGTAACTTGTCAAGTGTCACTTTGAACCACTGTCGCTACTAGTCTCCATACCCACCATTAGATTTAGTCACTTGTCAAGTGTCACTTTGAACCACTGTCGCTACTAGTCTCCAAATCCACCATTAGATTTAGTCACTTGACAAGTGTCACTTTGAACCACTGTCACTACTAGTCTCCAAACCCACCATTAGATTTATTTTATGTTTGAAATGGGGGAAACTGCTGTAAGTAACAATTAGAAAGCTTTAACAGCATCTACTGTTTAAAGGGCAACATTACATATTATATTTAACCCTTGGCAAAACCATATAAAACCGGTTTAGACAGTACAGATGTTCATCAGATTATTAAAGTTAAACCTGAAAGGTTACATAGTTCATTTTTATTGTCCTAGACGAAGTACAAAAGGAATAAGTATGCCTAAGTGTGTGCGTGTGCATGTGTGTGTCAAACTTACTGCCAGCATATTATTCCAAGTGCTGATTTTATTAATGTTATAATTTCAATAAAATGCATTTATAGATGTTGTTGTTTTAATTGCTATCAGAAACTAGCCAGTGGTTAGAAAGATTCCTTAACAAACATTGTATCATGTAATTATGGCTTCACTTGTTCAGAAACTTTCTATAAGTGTGTACTGATGGGCGTGTTTTCATAATACAAAGGACATTATCAATATCCACATGGGCGTCCAAAGGGGGCTAGTGTTCCGTCATGATCTGGATTTTTGTTAAATTTATAATAACCCATTGCAATGAATTCGTCTAATGAAAGATTGAAATCGGAGCTCTAAAACTGTATCTTCAATCATTCGTTCAAGTAGACACTATTATTATATTTTACTGTTTATGTCATATTTCTCTATAGGCATAAGCAAACACTATGTATGAATTATACAGTAACTCGTATTTAAATTATGTATCATAATAATCAGCATTTTCTTATGTTGTATTACTGAAATTGTACTTATACAAGCTGATACCGTACAAGTGGTTCCGCTATAAGCCCAACTGGGTTTCCCTTGGATCACCTGAGTTGCATATCAATATAATTCTTAATTAAACTATACAACTGAATAAACTTATATGTATAAGAAATATGGCAACATTAGGAACATAGTATGACAAATTGGAGCTAAAATTATATAAAAAAAATTCAAGTGTTATGCTTCTAACATAAAAATGGCTGTTTATCACAGACAAACAATTCGATATTTCAAATCCGGAGTGGAGCCCCTGAGACAGTCTGATGTCTACTATAACGTCCTTCTGGCTGCTCCTGCAACCAAGTAGGTGCCTTAAGTATAGTGCTCTCAATTCGTTTCGATCCAACCGGCTATGTCGAGAGGGACTCCGAGCAGCGCAAGGTCCTTATAAACCCTTCACATGCATGCGCCCTGGTATTGAACGTTAACAACACGGCAGGCAGCAGTTAAAGTTCTAGTCCAACTCGATCGACGTGCAGAACGGGTGCAACATATTGTTTCTGTCTGTGGGAGGGATCATCGAGTCCAAGTTGGTCATTCCCACGCCTCGGCGAGCTGCAGCTTAGAGGCTTTGACCGGACCGAATGTAGAGCCAGGCAGACAGAATATGTACATAGCCTCCCCACAGCAGCCAATTCTTGCCGAGAGTGGCTCGCTAGAATAGCAACAACACACGTTCTTCTGACACGGGAAGATGTTTTAGGAAGAGCGCAAGAACATAACAAGCTTCGCTGCGAAGAACTCGCTATAACATTGACATTAATCCCCCCCCCCGATATGTGGATGTGTACGTTCCTATACTACCATAAACTGGAGCCAAAAGAGCAGCTCCACGAGGAGTTTGACGCTGCTATCAACACAATTCCCAAAACTGAAAACGTCTGCCTACTGGGAGACGTCAATGCAGAGGTGGGCTACTGCCATCATCTCATTGATATACTGACCAAATTTTATCAAAATCACATACCTCCAGCTCTTAAATCGCCCCGACGTGCGATGCCTATACATTTTTACAAAAATAGCCATGTATTCATGCGCCTACGTGGCCCATAGCAGAAAAATCCCTCCGCCAGTTAAACTCTTTAAAAAATGCACTGTTTCACAGCCAATAGCTTCTACAAACAAACCTGTGAATATTCCTGCTCAAAGGCACTCATGTCACATAATATTAGTTTATTAATTTTACAATTTCATACGCCCTACATTCGTGAAACAATAAACAGGAAGGTCAACTGTGGTCTTACCCCTGTAGTTATCATAAGAAACTCCCTCTCCCCTCCCCCGGAGGCCACGTGATACCAGTAAATTAAACAAAGATGCTGAATGCGTTTTGTACGATCTAGTTATACTTTCCACTGCTGAAAAACAAGGATCCCATGCCCGCTAGGAGGTGCGAGTTGACGAAACGACTGCATTATGAAGTGCACAACATTTACCCTAATCTATGGCATTATATATCGTTATACTTACTTACTCTTCATGCTTACTGGCACATCAGGCAGAAACAAGACACTTACGTCAGTCTGCAGCCTACTTAGCAGCCTGGCCTCGGCTGAGGTGCATTTCTTGTTACCCCCCTCCACAGTTCTGCAGGTTGCTTTTGGTCGTCCTCGTTTTCCTTTTCCTTCGGGGGTCCATCTAGTGGCTGTTTTGGATATATTGTCATCCTCCTTTCGTAAAAGATGACCAGTCCATTTACATGTTCTTGCGGTGAGCAAGTCATTTATGTTAGTTTCTGCGGTTCTTTATTGGAAATCGTTTGTGGCCAGAATATTCGCATGATATTTAGAATGCATTTTGTATGGAAGGTTGACAGTCGTCACATATCTGTTTCCGTCGTACGCCAGTAATCTGAGCCATGTAGTACAGAGAGCAGGACGCAGCTCTGATATAGCCTCAGCTCCGCTCTTGTAGCGTAAAGGTTTCAGTCTGCATAATGCTCCTCTGGCCTTGTTCATGCGATTCTTGATGTCAACATTGGCACCTCCGTCTTAGCATTGTGTGCTTCCCATGTATGTCAAGGCACCAATAATTTCCAGTTCTACTTGACCGAGATGTGCTGATACAGGCATACTGTTGTTCAGTTCCATCATATTAAGCACAAGAAACGGAACGATTACTACTAAAAGACACGACAGCTATGACCCTCTTTACAACAGCCCGATAGTGACATGTACGGTTACTTTACAGCAGCCCGATAGTGACATGTACGGTTACTTTACAACAGCCCGATAGTGACATGTTCGGTTACTTTTAAATGTGCCTGAAACGAAGTTAAACATCCACAAAGAAAAACGTTCATTGGCGAATGATATCTGCAAATAACTCATGGGCTCTTTTCATACTGAAATAACAAGCGGCAGGTATTACGTCTGTAACCATGACACAGCATTTCAGAGTAAATTATATTAAAGTACAGATACTGTGATATATGCTGAAATATAGTAAAAAAAAAAAAAATTATTTGATATCACTGCCAACCTATTGAATGACATGCTTTCATCCACATTATATATAAAAACAATGTTATATACGCTTAGCACACTAGAACATAACTGCATAAACCTTACATTAATGGTGATCCCGACTACAGCAGTGATCAGACCCGACTACAGCAGTGGTCAGTCCAAAATACAGTAGTGATCAGTCCAAACTACAGTAGTGATCAGCTATGACTACAGCAGTAATCAGTCCAAACTACAGCAGTGATCAGCTATGACTACAGTGGTGATCAGTTCCAACTACATCAGTGATCAGTCCCGACTACAGCAGTGATCAGTCCTGACTTCAGCATCGGCCAGAACTGACGACAGCTGGGATCAGTACTGACTACAGCAGTGATCAATCATGGCAACAACAGTGATCACTCCTGAATACAGCAGTGACAGGTCCCGACTACAGCAGTGATCAGTCATGTCTACGGCAGCAATCAGTCCCGACTACAGCAGTGATCAGCAATGACTACAGTAGTGATCAGTCATTTAGAAGAAGTTAGAAGGAGAACCCAAACTGGGTGGAGTGCCTGTGGAAAATTGAATGACATTATGAAGAGTAACATGCCAGAATGCCTATTATTACCATCTATGATATATGGTGCAGAGACTTGGGTAATGAAAAAAAATGGAACAAAGACTTAGAACAACACAAAGAAGCATGGAAAGATGTATGTTAGGAATTACCAAGAGAGATAGAAAAATTAGCAAATGGATCAGAGAGCAAACTAAAATCCAGGATATTATAAAACAAGTTAAAATCAAGAAATGGAGATGGGCGGGACACCTTGCCAGAACTAAGGACAACAGTTGGACAAAGATAACAACAGAATGGAGACCAATGATTCTCGAAGTCAGGAACGGCAAAAAAATTAGATGAAGAGATGAAATTGTAAAGTTTGCTGCCAGGACATGGATGAGAACGGCACAAGACAGAAGTAAATGGTACCAGCTTGTGGAGGCCTTTGCCCTGCAGTGGGCTAACAATGGCTGAGACGATGATGATGACCATGTATTATCGCTCGCGCACTGCCGGCGTAGCAAAATATATATGCATAGCAAATATGTTTACTTTACTCAAAACAGTCCATTTGGTGGCATGAACTTTGTGGGCTTATGTGCATTTAGACACCTTGTTAGGCATAAATATATTTAAAGATTTTTCGACTGATTCAACACTTCTTAATGAGCGGTTTTAGCGATAATCCGTAGTATGTTTTTAATATCTGAAGCGAGATCCGATATTTAAATAATTATTACATTTTGGACTCTTCAAGGTTGTCTGACACAGTTGTTCCTTCTGATCAACAAACATTGTGATTAGAATAAGTACTGTTTATTTATTAGTTCTGATGACTGTAGAAACTTTGAGTATTTAGTATATTCCAATTTCGATGATTAGTTGCGTAATCGATCTCCTGATCCAGGAAACTCAGCAAAGAAAAAACAATCATTGGTCCAGTAGCACGATAGTTGGACGAAGAAGATAGTTGGATGAAAGATAAATAGTTGGACGAAAGACTGGTCAGGGAAGACAATCATATGTCATAAATACGATACGTAGAGTTTGTGTACTTTGTCGACCTTGACGCAGCGAATTGGAAATTAGCTCAGGCATGACTTACTCTCGGCTTACAAGTTACATTATGAAATGCCTGAAACGTAGAGAGTCTACAATGGTTACAACACTCCTGCAGGCCGCCAATATATGTTCACCACGTTGTCGAAACGAATGGATTGCCTGATGGCAAAGCCGACTTTGAGCCATTTTCGATGATAAACAAGATTGACACTGAGCACCGTTCACAGTTAACCAATGAGATCATTGCTGTCCCTTTCTCGATAAAGGTGAACTGTAGCTCAAACTCACAGAGCTACGATCAGTCGCAAGAAATCTTAATGAAAGCTAAGATTGCCACAATCGAGTACAACATAGCATAAACATTTTATAGGTACAACAATAGGTACTGTCGTAATACACACACACGCACGCACGCACGCACGCACGCACGCACGCGCACACACATACACATATAAAATATAAACAAATATTTTTTATATAAAGCATAATTTTCTGTCGTGAACTATGTTCTCCATGCACACACGTTGTTGCAGCGAATTATTAATGCGTGCATGCGTGCGTACGTGCGTACGTGCGTATACGCTCTATAACTAGCAACGTTCATGTTTCAAGATACGCACATGCGCAGATACACCAACCTGATAATATTTGATGGCGGATACATTTTAGCACGACACCGGTTTCTTTTAGGTTTATTTGTTGTGTTTGCTTTGATGGATTGTCTATTAAGCGGTGGAACGATCGGTCGTGTATGTGCGCGGCGACCAGGGGCGAGGCAGCCAGGACGTACTGTCTGTGACTGTGTGGATCGGCGTCGAATGGTTAATAATCCCAATATAGTTTAAAAAAATTTTTTTTTTATTTGATATCACTGCCAACCTATTGAATGACATGCTTTCATCCACATTATATATAAAAACAATGTTATATACGCTTAGCACACTAGAACATAACTGCATAAACCTTACATTAATGGTGATCCCGACTACAGCAGTGATCAGACCCGACTACAGCAGTGGTCAGTCCAAAATACAGTAGTGATCAGTCCAAACTACAGTAGTGATCAGCTATGACTACAGCAGTAATCAGTCCAAACTACAGCAGTGATCAGCTATGACTACAGTGGTGATCAGTTCCAACTACATCAGTGATCAGTCCCGACTACAGCAGTGATCAATCCTGACTTCAGCATCGGCCAGAACTGACGACAGCTGGGATCAGTACTGACTACAGCAGTGATCAATCATGGCAACAACAGTGATCACTCCTGAATACAGCAGTGACAGGTCCCGACTACAGCAGTGATCAGTCATGTCTACGGCAGCAATCAGTCCCGACTACAGCAGTGATCAGCTATGACTACAGTAGTGATCAGTCATTTAGAAGAAGTTAGAAGGAGAACCCAAACTGGGTGGAGTGCCTGTGGAAAATTGAATGACATTATGAAGAGTAACATGCCAGAATGCCTATTATTACCATCTATGATATATGGTGCAGAGACTTGGGTAATGAAAAAAAATGGAACAAAGACTTAGAACAACACTAAGAAGCATGGATAGATGTATGCTAGGAATTACCAAGAGAGATAGAAAAACTAGCAAATGGATCAGAGAGCAAACTAAAATCCAGGATATTATAAAACAAGTTAAAATCAAGAAATGGAGATGGGCGGGACACCTTGGCAGAACTAAGCCTAAGGACAACAGTTGGACAAAGATAACAACAGAATGGAGACCAATGATTCTCGAAGTCAGGAACGGCAAAAAAATTAGATGAAGAGATGAAATTGTAAAGTTTGCTGCCAGGACATGGATGAGAACGGCACAAGACAGAAGTAAATGGTACCAGCTTGGGGAGGCCTTCGCCCTGCAGTGGGCTGACAATGGCTGAGACGATGATGATGACCATGTATTATCGCTCGCGCACTGCCGGCGTAGCAAAATATATATGCATAGCAAATATGTTTACTTTACTCAAAACAGTCCATTTGGTGGCATGAACTTTGTGGGCTTATGTGCATTTAGACACCTTGTTAGGCATAAATATTTAAAGATTTTTCGACTGATTCAACACTTCTTAATGAGCGGTTTTAGCGATAATCCGTAGTATGTTTTTAATATCTGAAGCGAGATCCGATATTTAAATAATTATTACATTTTGGACTCTTCAAGGTTGTCTGACACAGTTGTTCCTTCTGATCAACAAACATTGTGATTAGAATAAGTACTGTTTATTTATTAGTTCTGATGATTGTAGAAACGTTGAGTATTTAGTATATTCCAATTTCGATGATTAGTTGCGTAATCGATCTCCTGATCCAGGAAACTCAGCAAAGAAAAAACAATCATTGGTCCAGTAGCACGATAGTTGGACGAAGAAGATAGTTGGATGAAAGATAAATAGTTGGACGAAAGACTGGTCAGGGAAGACAATCATATGTCATAAATACGATACGTAGAGTTTGTGTACTTTGTCGACCTTGACGCAGCGAATTGGAAATTAGCTCAGGCATGATTTACTCTCGGCTTACAAGTTACATTATGAACATGCGAAAATGCCTGAAACGTAGAGAGTCTACAATGGTTACTACACTCCTGCAGGCCGCCAATATATGTTCACCACGTTGTCGAAACGAATGGATTGCCTGATGGCAATGCCGACTTTGAGCCATTTTGAGCCATCATAAACAAGATTGACACTGAGCACCGTTCACAGTTAACCAATGAGATCGTTGCTGTCCCTTTCTCGATAAAGGTGAACTGTAGCTCAAACTCACAGAGCTACGATCAGTCGAAAGAAATCTTAATGAAAGCTAAGATTGCCACAATCGAGTACAACATAGCATAAACATTTTATAGGTACAACAATAGGTACTGTCGTAATACACACACACGCACGCACGCACGCACGCACGCACGCACGCACACACACATACACATATAAAATATAAACAAATATTTTTTATATAAAGCATAATTTTCTGTCGTGAACTATGTTCTCCATGCACACACGTTGTTGCAGCGAATTATTAATGCGTGCATGCGTGCGTACGTGCGTACGTGCGTATACGCTCTATAACTAGCAACGTTCATGTTTCAAGATACGCACATGCGCAGATACACCAACCTGATAATATTTGATGGCGGATACATTTTAGCACGACACCGGTTTCTTTTAGGTTTATTTGTTGTGTTTGCCTTGATGGATTGTCTATTAAGCGATGGAACGATCGGTCGTGTATGTGCGCGGCGACCAGGTGCGAGGCAGCCAGGACGTACTGTCTGTGACTGTGTGGATCGGCGTCGAATGGTTAATAATCCCAATCATGTTGAATGATACGTATGCAAAATACGAACTGTCACATTTAAATACGCTAACAGCTGACTGTCACAATACACGAGCAATCTTAGATCAGGGTAACAATCGATCTAGGTAGGGTTTTGCTAGTTCTGTGCCCACCACGCGACGTCACTGCGCCATTTTAATGGAGGCATTTGGCTCATTCGTGCCACCACGTGGCGCTACTGTTTTTTCTACGCCGCCAACTTAGTAACCTTGATTATACGGTTCCGTGATGTGGCGCCACTGTTTGTCACACACATCATCGTCTGAACTCATAACGTAGTAAACGTACTTTTATTGTGACAGAATTGATTGTTTGATTTATTCAATAAAAAATTTGCATACAAATGAACATTAAAATATGAGGATGTTCAAGAACTTATTTCCATTGTGGTCCTCGGACATTACATACAAACATGACACAAACATACACAGATTATGGCAGAAGCAACAACGACTAAAAATCAATAATAACAATATAATAAATAATAAAACAAACAGTGTCACATATGTCACAATACATTACTAAATAATGGTATGTATAAATATTTCAAAACTCATTAAGATATTTAAATACGTACTATTAGACTAACAACAACAACAATTGTAAAGTCAAAAGACATAAATAATAATAGTGACACTTATAAAGACGCTTACTCCCTGGTCATTGATATATTTATATACATACTAATTGCTAAAACAAAAAAGTACAAAAGTACCACAGGTAAAATTATATTAATAGTACATACAAGACCTAGCCTACTGGTTATTAAGATAAGTGAATAAAAACTGACTAGACATTTAAATTAATATTTATTCTGAGCACTTTATATATTATTTTTTCCAAATGATTGTACGCATGGCACACGAATAGACAAAGTACTAGATCTTGTATTAATACTGTGTTGGTTACATTATAGGTTGAAAGCATCGGATAAATAATTTGGTGCTTTACCATTGACAATATTATGTACAAGGTTCAATTTTAAGTTGTTTAGCCCGTAACTCCTCAGGTAACATATAATGCATAAACTCTGTTGAACCAACGAGGGTCATGGCTGGTGCATTTAGAAGGAACTGAATTATCTTGTTTTGTGTACACTGTAGCCTAGACTTGTATTTCTTGGTTAGACAGAAAAAACATGATGAGCTTGCATAGTCAAAATGATTAGGGCCGAAGTAAGAAGTTGTTTAGCTTTCATGTTGACATTTCTTGTTTGCCTATACTGGAACTTTAACTTGGCATTTGAATTAGGAATTATTTGTTCAGCCACTCCTCCAGTAAGAGATTGATCTACTTCAACACCTAGGTATTTAACACTCTTGTTACATGTCGGTTTGTTGCCAGCACATTGTATCTGAGTCGAATTACAATTTTGAAGTTTGCTCTTACATCCGAAAAGTATTGATTCTGTTTCCCTAGATGGAAAGACAGCTTGTTATCAGCCAGCCATTCTCTGACTGATTCAAGCTCGGAAGAGAGTCTGCCTTAAATTTCTTGGGCATTATTGCGCGATACTATGAGGGCCGAGTCGTCAGCGCA